>VWZF01000016.1:541232-621900 GCA_013396755.1 Sclerurus mexicanus | reverse complement strand
CAAAAAACAAGCAAACAAAAAAAGCCATAGCCGAGTTAGAATAAAAGCCACGAAGAATGCACGTGCAATAAAAGAGGACTCAACACCGGAGGAAGGGAATCTAGAAGTCAGAAAACTGAAAATCTCTTTGCCACTTATCTAATTTACATAGTAGTTGTTCATAGATGACATTAATAATCACACACAAAAAATATGCTGTAATTATACAAAACATAGTCCACACAGATATGTTACTTCATAAAGTGACACAGTATCATGAAACAAAACATTTCAAATTTTATCTTATGAAAACTCTACAAAATGGAAGTTTTTAATTATGAAAATATGTCATTAAAACGCAGTTGTTGGCTTGCTTCAAAATAATCCAACAGCACATCACCCGCAGGAAAATAATTTTTTCCGAATGGTAAAATGAAGTTAAAACATACCTATGAGACAACTTTTCTTTTTTCAGTTTAAGCTGTAAAAAAGTATCATTAATGAAAGTTGTTTATATCCCTCAGAAAGGACAGATTGATTTGTTTTCCCACTAACACAGTGCTTTTTCAGAGGTTTGATAAATTACTATGAACAAGAAAAGAATGCCATTAGAAAGAAGAAAAACCTGTTCATTAACAAACACGAAGACTATTAGAACTTAAAGCCTCAATCATGATAACGCTACTGTTAAAGAAACTTTGAGGAAAATGAGTAAGAAATTTTTTCAGCAGCATGAGAATATATTAAAGAATAATCAGAAGACAAAGTCTTTGTTGAACTGATTTGGATTTAATAATTTATCCAAAACTTTCAAAAAATGTGCTCTTCTTTTGCAGAAAGGAAAGAAAACAGTAGATAATGTTATCTGGAAATTTTCATCCATAACCTCTTGCAAAAAAGAAAAGAATTGACTGTGTTTAAATGAAAAAGTAAGAAAGCACAGGCATTTCAAGTGTTATCTCTATTGTCTGATCCACTAGATGATATTTTCTCTCCAAAATATTCATTTCTGCCTAGAATGCAAAAATCCTGCTGTATTGCTTTATATACCTATTGAGCTTATTCAAGGTATTACTGCTATTTTCTAAGTCACTACATAAAACTTGCATTTTCAATACTATTTATTGTGATTCATAAAAGTTCCATTAGAAACAAATTCAAAGCAAATATAAGTTGGAGGCATAATTTCTATTTATTGCTTTTCATAATACCTTCTTCAATCAGAGGTATCAAAACAATCTACAGAATTACTGCCATTGTTCTCAAAGACAGATAAAGGACAAAAAAATGACAGTATGGAATTATTGGAATCTATCAAAAAAATGGAATACGTATCAAAGGTTATACAATTCAATGTACAGTAATCATATGGATATTTGTGATGATCCAATTTAAAAGTATTGTAAAATATTATTATATGTCTTCAGTTTATGTGGGTTATATTCCTCTTCAAAAACAACACCAGGAGGTCAGGATTATGTCTCCAGAAGAAAAGTGAGATCCCTTAGGAGCTTCTCTTCAGAGCAACCAAGGAAGCAAAGTTCCAGGGACCACAGTAAAGACCAGAAGGAAAATTACAGCAAAGAACTAGGAGCCTGCACCAACTAGAGCCAGGAAAATTGCTGAGAGGATCAGGAAGTAAACGGAGTTTCATGAAAGGAATCTTGTAGAGGCCAGAGAAGGCTCTGAGGAGATTGCTAGGATTCAGAAAGTCCTTTCTCAATGACACAGCTACTGCAGTGTTTTGGTTTCTATTGTAAGCATTCTTTTGAAATACATTCTCACATACAGTCAAGTACTGAATCATGTCTTGCACTGTATAGAGTTTCTCTCCATAGATCCATTCCTACTACATTATACTGTTTGCCAGGGCGGACACTCAAAGATAGAACTCAAACCCAAAAGCAAACCCATCCCACAAAGATGTGTTGCATAGATGTAGAGTTGCCTACAAACTTCTCTTACTGCTGCTCTCCCACAGAAAGAATTTTTATGACTAGTAAAACAAATAATTATTTTGACTTCTACTTAATAAAAACCCAACATTTAAACAATTCAAAAAGCTGTTTTGGAATGCCTTCAATCATTAGCCCATCTCAAAGCTCATGCCAACCTGAGTTTCTACTGGGCATCCAGGGTTTTGTCAGAGGTAGTTAAGAACTATCCTCTTGCACATGAAAGTCTTCTTGCAGTTTTTTTTTAATCTCATATTCCACCTTTACTTACAAGTATAACAGAAAAAAAGAGAGTCACACTGGGAATTTGATGTAATGTTTTCCCATACACTCCCTCTCTGCAGGAAAAAACAATCAGGCACAAAGTATTTTAGTTTCAAAGATGTCCAGCCAAACTAAATCACAGAAGAGGCTTCAACTTTATCTCAGTCATCTGCTTCATTTATAAGCAAAGAATGTTCCATGTACTGCAATAAATTCAAAGCCTTCAATCTGTCTGCTGTCATAAGAGAAACAAGAATGTTGCTGTGCAAAAGATGGAAAAAACCTGTGAATTTTCATTAATTCCTGAAGCGGCCAAACACCTTTTGACGCCAGACTAAGGCAGAATATCATGACCACTTTCCTCTATTCTGATATTCAGAAATAGAGAACTAATACAGCCACAGCTCCAATTACCACTTCAAAATGAAGATTTCTCAGACCTTGGTAAATATTTATCACATAATTCTTAGCACTCTGCAGTAAAAATGGCCACCATCATTTTCCCTCTAAGAAAGCAAAGCATAGCTAATTCAGAATTATTCACACATGCTCTCTTTCATTATTCACTCTAAGAAAGCATGGACATGCACAATTGCTAGTCCAACCTCCAGCAGTAATGGTATTCATCAGTAATCTTCTTGTGAGCCTTTACAATGGCTCCACTACTTGACTTCAATCAGCTGTAAAGCTCTTTTATTCTGTTATCACATCAGTGTGAGGGAATGAATGCCAAGGATTGAATGCCCTCCTAAAGGAGCGAAGTCATGCTGTTAGAATAGCAATGAGCTTCATCTGACACTGCTCAACACATTCTCTCACACTCTCACTCTGGCAGAGGAATGCATGCATGACAGAAATAAATATCTGTTGAGTGGGAATGCTAAGAAACATATCTACAGAATAATATACTAAATAGAGCATATCACAGTTTAATAAAAAGAGTTGGAAGTTGATAAAAAGGATGTAATTAATAGACAACTGGCAGCAGTTGTGTTCCATTTGTCAGAAGAAAGGGATGAGCAGAGTAATTATTCTACTAGTGAGAAAGATTCAACACAGAATGTCTCTTCTATTAATACTGAATTCTCCTTAAGCACTTTTTATTTTTGGTGATGCATGGACCTAAGAATAGACTTGTTCTTGCTCATTTTAATAAAGTGAAGAAAACAAGAGGTCAGATCAAAAAATGGGTGATTGTTGATATTCTAAGTAGAATCCATCTCCTCACTCTACTGTTTAGTGTTGTGCACACTGCTTTAGCCAAAACAAGAGGGTTAGCCTGATATGAAATCTCTACAAGTATGCCCCCAGAACCCAGACTGCCCTATCAACAAAGTTATCAAACAAACCAGGAAGGAAACTGAACCATTGTTCATAACTTAATATTGCTTTTAGAACCAACTCAGAATTTTTTACTTTTACTTGTGTAATTTCAAATACGTCATCAACACTCCACCATGAAAGCAAGCTATGCTTTGGCAGAAAAAATAAAAAGTACATTTTTCTAGCTCAAGTATATTGTTGGGTTTTCAGTAATAAATATTATAAAATGCTTTCCAAAAATTTATATTTCAACAGTTATGATAAAGTTTATTTTCTGACCACCCATAAGGCAGTGTTGTTCCCTTAGAAAGATTATCTCTACTAAATATTTTTAAGATATTTCAATCAAAACTTATTTTCATAATGATATGGAAAAATGTACAGAATATTGTGAATATAACATAGAGTGGCTGAAAGGAGGAAAGACATCAGAAAGCTTGGCAAAGAAAATGAAAAAACTAACCTAAGAAAAATTCTTTTTTAGGCCATTCTCTTTTACATCAATACTAGGCTGCAAGTCCACTAATTCTGTAAATCTTACACTTCATAATCACAAAACCAGTGGGTTTATGCTTCTGTTTCCTGAGAGTCACTAAGATGTTCTGATTTTCTCCCATCAGTTAAACGTTTATATTAAAAAGAAATAATCTTCCTTGTATGCAACCTTATTTAAATTCCTGTGCTGCTCCATAAAGGATGAAGAGGAAGGATGATGCTGTAGACTGTGAAAAGCCTTTGTGTTTGACCAGAAGCAGATTATTCCAATAGTGCACTGCACTCCACAGTCCATCTTAGAGTGAACAGGAATACAGGGAATCTCTCTGCTGTGAAGTATGCCAGCATCAGCTCCAGCTTGGAGAAACAGGGGACAACATTGGTGCCTCTTAGGAATGAGGCATTGATGTGGTAAGTGAATGGGGCTTCTGAACACTCTTTTAAGAACACAAACTGATATCTCAGTATACTCAAAATGCAATAAAACTTCATGAGTGACTCAACTGATCACATTTTCTTGAGGAGCTACACTGATCCAGTGACAGGAACAGCAACTTTCTCAGTAGGAATGTGTTAAAATACTTTCCCACACCTCTCAATCATGCTTGTAAAAAGATCAAAACTCAGGATGAAGCTCTACAAAACACCTTCACCAATGAAAGTATATAGCTAAAATTGTATCTGCATTGCTGCTAGACCTTAGAATAAAGTATTTTGGAGACACCCTTCTCCAGTAATGTAAAGAGAAGGCATCAACAAGAAACCAGTTAACATCACTCAAAGGAACTGGGCTGTGGCAAAGGTAGATTGCCACAAGGCATGTGCTTGACAAGCTAAAGACCTCTCAAGGCTGTTAACACACTGTTTTTACACAACATTAATGAACTCACGTGCATCAATTTCAGGATTAGATGCCAGACCAAGCTTGCATTAGCACAGGTATGCATACTTCCAAATATGCTCATCCTCAGGCTTTACAAGAACTCTTTCTAAATATGAAGAGTTTTCTGATTCAGGATTTATTTGCACTTCTGAAAGCAATGAAGTAGAATAAGGGCAAGAACTAAAAAAAAAACTACTGAATTGGTGAGCAGAAACATTTAATGAAGATTTAATTCTACAAAGTCTACTTTTCTACTGATACTAGCAGAATTTTTGGAAATGACAGGAGGAAAAAGTATTTATAGCAACTAGCTGATTAATCCGGAAAAAAGCTAAGGTGATAAAATGCAAAGAGTACCTTAAATCATACAAATATAAATTCAAATGCACTAAAACAGATACTCATTACATTTTAATATCAAAATGAGTAATTGTTAAATTCCTCATTAAAAAGTCCTTCGCAAGACTTATTTACTACAATAAAAGTATCTGCAGCAACATTACTCTGACTTTGCATAATTTTCTGTTAATTAACTAGAGTCAGCAATATAATGGAACACTTAATAATACGGTATTTAGTATGTATATAACGGAACAAACTGGAAGAAAACCAAATTTGGAATGGTTTCAAATGACTCAAAAAGATAAAAGAATTTCCTTAGCTTCCCTTGGTTTTCCAAGCAGTTACTTGAAGGATTAAAGCATGTTAACACAACAGTTTTATTTGGAAATCTTATAAACAAGACAACTCATCTCTCCTACACTTTGTTCTCCCCACTCCATCCCTGCTCCTCTGCTGAAGCAATAACATTAGGCATTGTTAATGCTGTTAAACAATACAAACGTCTTGTCCATAGTGTAAAGCTATCATGTTTAAAATTAAAGAAATATTTATTTCCAAATATATGCACTCCTGGCATATAGAATTGATATTAATGTTTTGTGAAGAACAAAATGCTTCTGATATGAACAATGTGGAACTAAATAAGATATAAATAATGAAAAACTGGATTACTGGAAACACTGGAGACTAAAACAGATGCTTTCCTGAGACTAAGAAAAGGAAGCAATAAAGACAGAAGGAGATGAATAAAAAGCAGGCCTTGACTCTGAACGCAATATTAACACCTGAAGGAAACCACTTTGTACTTTGAGTAAAGCTCTACCTATCATAATCCCATTAAAAATAAGACTTTTGATGAATAATTGTTTAAAGATTTTCTTGGCTTAATTAGAAAACAAAGATATAATTTTTCTAGAATACAAATCAGATTTCATGCCAAATATTTCCATCAATTTTTTTCTTGGCATTTCAGTTTGCTCATTTATTTGTCAGCAAATCAAACAACCTGCTGAATGAAGAGGCCAGCTCTCCTATCAGTTCTCTTCATGTATTTGGAGACCAAACAGGGAAGGTAACTTTTCCTATGGGGTTATACTGCCAAGTGCTCAAATAAAATGTAAACAGAAGGAAGAGCAGAAAATGTATTTGAAAAATAAAGGATGACACATTTAAGAATATTGCTTTTAAACAAAACAAATTTACATAGACAACAAACGTATTGATATCTGGGAAATCAACACAGTACATTTTTCTACTTAAATTTGTAAATTAGTAGAAAATTCATTATCAATATTGTAAAGCTAAAAAAATTGTGAAGGAAGAAATTCTGCCTGATTTTGCATGTCAGCTTTGCATTTCTTAAACCCTAAATATAAAATGAAACATTTCAACCATGATGTGGTTATGAAAAACACAGTGCCTTGTAGAAGAAAGACATTTTTCTGTCACATGGAGTTTGTAAGAACTTGTTAAAAATAACTTCTTCAATTTTTCTAACCTAAACATCTTTTATTATGTAGAAAATATCCAAATGTTATCAACAGAGCTTCAATGTCCTAGTATGGCTACTCTAAAAGAATCTAGGTAGAATACAGAGTGTTTGACAACAGTAAGGGGAAATTCAAGGAAGTGTAAGCTTCAGGTAACTTCTTCCCATCCTCCAGCATCTTAGCACAGAGGTATCTTGAATCAGATATTGGAATCTGTTTCAATTCTACTGATAGATTTTTCTCTCACAAGTTTGCTCAGTCACTTTTTGAATCCCCATAATATTCAGAACCCACAGAGTGTTGTGGTAAAGAGTTCAACAATTAAACTGTGTGCTGTGTAAAGAACTATCTTGGGCTTGGACCTGACACCTATTTTTAAACAACATTGAACTTTTTCCCTAAGTCACATGTACTTTGTTAACCTGTGCTACATTCCTCTCTTTCTTCTCCCAGGCTACAGAGTCTTCGAAGGAGCATTTTCACTCGTTCTTGACTTCCTTCAACTCAAAGTCTGTTCCACAGGAACACCATAGATTTATATAATGGCAAATTTAGCGTCTTTTTCATTCTCCATTCTAACATTTTCATACAAATATTATGACCCCCAGTTCTTGTTCCTAAGTAGCAATGCACAGTTTCTGGTTAAAGATTATGTTCCAAAATATAATTTCCTTTTTTTCTCCACATCTTTCTATGTCACTTTACACTTACGTGAATGGGAATTTCAAGTGCCATTGTATCGCAGTCACTCTGTCTCAAAAGGTCTTTCTGCTTTTCTTAGTTCACAAGTTCAGTTTATTCTGAGCAAGCTGTTACCAGCTGCAGGCTTTCCTATCCTGTTATTCACCTTCCTGATCACTTGTGACAATACTAAATAATGACATGTTCAAAATTAAACATGCAATATTTACGTAATGCATGTACAAATAGCACTTCCAGGAAAAATACACAGACATCTGCAGTGCTTTCTGTTCATCAACTTAAAAACTGTATTTTGCACTGAAACTGTATTTTGGTCTGAAAACTTTCTACTTGTTATGCTACCAGGTACCGTTCATTTCTTCAGATACGAAATAAAGGGAAATCTGTTTTATTTCAACTTCATCTGCTGTAGAGTTGAAAGTTAACTGAATGACCTATTTTTTTTTGCATTTGTAATCAACAGAGTAAGCTCCTTCACAGTGAAAAAAGAATCCTGTTATATCAAAATATATCTTTCCACCAATACCTCCCAGAGGCTTGCAGTCTTCTCTGAACTGATAAGTGCACAACAACCATATTGTGTCAAAATCAATAACAAAACAAAAAAAAGTTCACCAAAGATACCCTTTACCAGCAAACTATCCTGAAATGTCTTTAGTGTTTTTTTTCAAATCCTGAAATCTGCCCTCCAACAGTAATATTTCTGTGCAACTTTTCTTCCCTTTCACAGTTTAATAATAAATCACCACAGCTATTACTGTTTCCTCTGTGCTGAGACTCTGAAGCAATGTAAAGCAACAGAAAGTAATGAAAGAGTTAAAATAACTAACATATCTATGATAACTACGTATATCTAAAGTATCCTAGGAGAAAATGATACTTAGACATGTCTTTTATTTCTTCCACTTCATTGAAATCCTCAGACCAGCTGAAAATATACTTGTTTTTCCATTTAGGTAGATTTACCAATTAAAAATAAAGCTAGCTACAGTTTCCTGAATTTTAATACCTAAAATATCTAATAAAAGATGACACCAGACTTGAAGACTTTCAGAAACATGGCAAAAAAGACATTTTACATACTCAGACATAGTTCTGCTATAGTTAATCTTCACACAGAATTATCTCAAACAATATTACACGTAACTCTTTCTCATTGCTTCCAGATGATAAAGCTTTCTGGAATCCTTACCAAACTCACTCTAAAAAAAAAAAATTCAGTTTTAGTCAGTGGGGAAAAAACCAACATCACATCAAAATTAGAAATAAACCTCTTATAATGAATCTCTGTTTTAAAATATGACTTAATCTGCAGGCTGAAAGATCATCACACAGGAAGGTAACACGGGCTTTGTATGAATCACTACTAATTAGCTGCACTCAAAAGGGAAAGTATCTTTGATTGAAATGCTATATTAAAAGGTCTAGAAAATATGTACCTTAGTTCTTTTTAAAGTATCAGCTGAAAGTTTATAAACTGTGTTTTAATTACTGTTGATGAGCAACTGGCATAGGTTTTCCTGTTCATTACTCTCAGTTGCGTATCAGCTTGACAGTTAAATCTTTGTTAATATTCTCATTTCTAAATCCTTTTAGTGTGATCAATGCTTACTTATTGCTAAGAAAAAGCCATAAAACACAAGTTCAAATGCTTAATGGATTTATGAAGAAGAATATTGTAAGAAGGACTGCTTTGACATCTTGATTACATTAACACAATCAATCAGTTTCAAGAACATACATCACCCTTAAAAATACAGGTACTGCAAATTCCTTAGTGGATGTGACTGCATTTAAACTGAAAAGCATTGGAATCACAGCTTTCCAATGCAAATTTCCCTGGAAAATAAACTGAAATACACTGAATGGGATTTGATGATAGTGGCATTTATAAACACACTCCTCTCACAAAAGAATAAGTTAAAAAGAAATTAAGCACAACTACCTGTGTGTTTGCTTATGAAGATATATTTTTTAAATGAGCATGAAAAAGATTACTAAGACACAAACTGAAACATTTACAAAATAGTCAGCATGAGTTTGTGAAAGGCAGGTCCTGCTTGACTATCCTGAGTTCCTTCTATGACAATGCAACCTGCTGGGCTAGGTTCTGATCTATGGTTGCACAAAACATGACAAATTTTATCTTGTATAATGATACCAAATGATTCCATCATGATACAGCAATACCAAAAAATCTAGATGTACCTGAACTTTCCTTAACCAAGTACAAATAGTCTGAAATGGCTACTGTAAATGTGTACAACTTTCACATTTTTTCAGCAGATGTTGAAGACACACTTACAGACTAAGAACCATTCAATAGACTGCAGTGATCTCTGTCTAATAACAAAATGCACTACTGGTCTTGACATAGTGCCCTGCTTAATCCAGGACTATGTGAGATGGATCAACTACGGTTATCTGAAAGCTTATGTTTGCATTTACATTAGGAAGTAAGTGAAGGCAATAGGAGATGATGGGAAGATCAGAGCAAGTTAGGCAGAGGTTTCTACAGGACATTGCCTGTAAGCACCTATAAGTATAAACCTGCATAACTAGCAGCACGGCTATTGACAACACACTGTTCAAAAAAAGCAATAAGTTCTCATTTCCAGGGCTGTAAAAAGAATAACTTTTAAAATAACAGCTTAATGGTTCTAGAGAGGAAAAAAAACATTTTTAATTTCAAGGGGAAGGAAAAAGAAAAAAGAAAATATGAAAGCTTCAGTTAGAGGACTTAGAAACAGAGGTAGAAATGTTGGTGAATTGTCAGTGCTGATTAAGACAGTGGAGAAATAAAAGCTAGCCTGGGTGAATTAAAGCATTGTGAAACCCTGCAACTGGAATGAAAAGAAATCAGAGTAATCAACTAAATACAAGTGCACTTTATTACTCTGCTAAAGTGGGCTGAAGTATCCTTAGTGTAATAATATTCACCCTTTCAAAATAATAGTAGCTAAATTCACTATGTAGCACACTATAAACGTAAGAGAAAAGGGTATTGTTCAACTTCACAAATTACCAGTTTTGGAGTGTTCAACCAGAGGCACTTAAAAGAAACCTATGATTTTTTTTAACTCATTTCATAAGTTACCTTCAAATGAAGTTCTCAAAGGCATTTTTTGCAACCTCTGTCAGCATACACGAATGAGAAACTTGTGCCATTGGCAAACACACAATTCAACTTCTATCTCACTGTATGAACTCAGTATTTCTCAAATACCAGGGTTAATAGAAACTGAGAAAGCTATATAAAGCACAAAATTGTTTCTTACAACAAACTTTTTTATTAAACAAAAATCAAGTACTATTTTTCCCTCTCTACTGTGGAAACATACAGTTCCAGAATTTAACCCACGTATAAAAACAAAGGCAGATGTGGAGTCACCATCTCTGAAAGACATTTCCCACAACAGCTATTTTCACTCTGTAAACTCTGTCATTGTTCACAAAGTCATGACAGTATTGCAGCACAGTAATGATGCTCCAGTTGTGACTTACACATTATGCTTAGTCTTGAGTAAATATTTTAGAGAAACTTGATTTTTAACTTCACTGAAAGATATTACTACCCTACGGAACATTACTGATGACAACTGAGTTACCTGAAATTAATCTTACCCACTGACTCCTGTGTACAAGTTTGTTAAGTGCTTTATTAAACACGCAGTGAAAGTGGATTAGTGTAGCCAAAAATGTTGAATATAGAAATGAATGTTCGTTCATAGACATGTTTTCAAATAGATAAATAGATAGGCAAAATTTAAAAGAAAACAAAAGATAGATGTATCAAATTAATTCACTGATTTGAAATGTGCAGGTATGATTAGTAATAACTGACTTCTACAGTGAATCAGAATAACCAATAGAACCACATATTTCACAAATTGTACTTTCATGTTATATACTTTGTTTGGAGATCTGAATAATCAGCATGACTTATTTTATGAACCAGTGCCAACTGAAGATTCTTATGCTGAAATTTTTTGTTGTTTCTAAATGAATCTTAATAGCTAAAAGCAGCAAAGATTTAGTGAAATAATGCTTACTAAAGACAGTTCAGAGGGCAGCTGAAACCAGATTTAATTTGAAAAGCACTGTCCATTTCTGATGCCACTTTAGAACCTCTTCATATTCACCTACATACTGCAGCATACATATCATTATTTCAGTTTCACACTACAACTAATTCAAACTAAGCACAAAACAGGCAAAATTTAGCACAGATTTATATACACTTTAAAAGAGTTGGGAATTTTTTGATCAGTCATTCCCGAACTACTGCTGGGAGAAAAGAAACTAATTTGAGATAACCACATGAATACGTACAGAGAAAAATGGCAAGAAAATTAAGGGCCTGAATGATAAAAGCTCTGAGTAATGACAGAAGAAGAAAATTACATATTCTGTCTGATTTAAAGAGATTCATATTAGATGAAAATTCAAAACAAGAATAAGAATTGAGCTTTTTGAAATTCTGTGAGGGGAAAGTACAGTACAGTCTGGAAAATGTAAGAGAAAAATATGTTGAACAAAAAAGTCCTATGCTGTATCTACTACAAAAAGTTATGAAATAAGAGAAGCAAGGGCTTTATCAAGGAAAAGAGGAATTCTTGGTATCAGTAATTGTCATCAGTTATCTAGGGAGAACTGTCATACAGACACTCTGAAATGCATATCTAACTAAGGAAGAGAGGTCAGGGAAAAAAAAGTAGATATGCAAATCATCAGCACAAGCTGACAGTGAAGTTGTAAGAAAGCCTCAGATCACCCATGAATAGGATGGAGAAGGAAAAGTGAAAAAGAACCAAGAACCCCTATGAGACTGGAAGAAAGGGCAGAATAGCTCTCAAAATAGACAGTCAAGGACAATGCAAGTGGCAGAGCAAAGCACAAGACTGTCATGTATAAGGAAAACAAGAAAGGCCAGAATATTAAAGAAGTAGTGATCATTACTAGGAGCTAAAGCTCTGGAGAGACAAAAGAAGATAAGACTCTTAATATTTCATGCAGTTCTAATGATGTTATGCATTCCAGAAACAAACAGTCATTATACTAATTTCATAATCCCTCTACAAGTATCTGTGCTACTATAAAGAAGCTATTTTTACTGGATTTTACTGGATTTGTTGAATCCTAGTTTGCCCTTTCTCCCCTCCAGCCTCTCCAAGGTTGTGCTTGAATTTAGGTATTACGTCTTACACAGTGGCAAGGAGTTAAAATTATCTTGAAAGCTTAAGAGCTTTTCTGGGCCGGCTGTGTCAGCTATGGATGCTTTAATACATTTGAAACAAGGACCCAGATAACTACTGTACAACATGTTAGGATTTTTTTACATTTGTTCAGGTTTAAACAACACCAAGATATCAGTAAAAAAAAAGAAAAAGACAAATTGTGGTCATGGTTTAGTTGTTAGTGTTCACTTCTACAAACACCAAAATAAGAGAACTAACAGAAGCTTCAAAAAAGAGAACTAAGTAGACTCCTATTTTAAAATACTAAACTAAACAACTTGAAATTGCAGTGTGTTCTTAATAGTAATGTAGTCATTAGACACATAAATGAAGGTGATGAGAGGAAGGAGCAGCTCCAACCCGCATTGCAGGGGTACCCTGCAAAGTTCCTTTTGTGCTCCAGCTCCTTCCCCTGGGAACTGTGACTTACACACTGACTCCACATCCCTGCTCACAACCTGTACTGGGGAGTCCCTGCATCCATAACACAAATAGGAGCACAAACAGAACGCAATAGTATTGTGTACACTAACTCTCGTGTTTAAAGAACATTAGGGTATAAGAAGAAAACCCATAAGCAGTAAGCTCAAAGAAGTTTCAGATAACAATGCTTGTAATGGAGTGTTCCCCATGTTCCTTTTTTTTCTTTTTTTTTTTAATCTTTTAATAGTACCTAGAGGCAGAAAAAGTAAGCAAGCAAGCATAACTTATACTGAAGGAATTTTAACTGAACACCCTGTAAACACAGTGGGAATTCTTTTCCTAATTGTATTAAATAATGCTTACAATAAATTTGAACATTTTTTCAGTAGTGTTTAAGATCTAATAATAGTAATCTATTTATAAAGTAGTGAAGGAAGCCTACTCTCCCTTTCTTACTGTAAGAGAAATCCATGTGGTTGCAAAAGCCATGCAGCTGAGAGCACTCAGTAGCTTGGATCTGAGCTGCTTCATGCATCATCAAAGGTACTTTTTATCAACAGTGAACCAGTTTGCCATAAACAAATGCCCTGAAGACAAACTTACAGTTATCTATTAGTACAGCCATCCTTTGGCTTACAGAAATGTTATGGTGCATAGCTAAAACTAAGAAATCTCTTTGACTTTCACTACTAGTTTTAGATTACTGTATTGGCAGTTCTATAATGAAATTCAGTAACTGAAAATAAACAGTATATTACATAGACACTGGAACAATATTGTTAAGATAAACCAGGAATAACTGAACTAAAACTGGTTACAACACTTAGAAATACTGCATGTAAAGAATGACCTACTTTTCAGAAGCACTGGTATTATTTATTTTAAGAAACTGGTATATGCGGATCGGTGTGACTCAGACTATAGAAGTAACAGAATTAAATTCCAATAGAGTCATACTTGGTAGTGATACTTCAGGAGATGGTCATTCAGAGGACTCAAGTTAGGTCTAAGTAAACTGAGAGAATACTGATTCAATCAACAGAAAGGGTAGAGTACCACTTTCAGAGGACAACCATACACTGGACAGCAGTTGAAACAATAGTCAAAGGAGATTGAAATCTGACATATTTAACTAACCTAGCCTACTTCACTAAACATCTGGGATAACAATAAAGTACATTAACAAAGTAAAAGTGCACAGGGCTTTTTCAATAAGGTTTTAATATTTCTTTCTTATACTAAGTATATTTCTCCCTTTATTGCCATTTTATTAACAAAATACCCTGAAGATAAAATCAATCTAGAAAGTGTTGGCCTATTTGCATAAGGAGCACTAACAAAGGTGTTTCCTCACTGAAGAGCCATCAAAGAGCCTCTTTTAGAGGAATAGGAAAGTAAATGTGTAAATATAATCAAATTATAACTTTAATGAACACTTAGAGTAATTTATTTATTACCTTATGGAAAGTCATTTAATGCTACATTGAAGTCAATAAAATGAAAGAATCACAGAACGAGTAAGGTTGGAAAGGACCACAGTCCAACCTCTCTGCTCAAGCAAGGTCATCCTAGTGCGCATTGCACTGGAATTGCATCCAGAAGTTTCCTGAGTACCTCCAGTGAGAAGGACCCCACAATCTCTCTGGGCAATCTGTTCCAGTGCATGCTCACTCCCACGGTAAAGAAGTTCTTCCTTATATTCAGGCAGAACTTCCTGCACATCAGCTTCTGCTTACTGCTTCTTGTCCTATCACTTTGCACTACTGAGAAGAGCCTGGCTCCATCCTCTTGGTATCTGATACTGACAGACATTGATGAGGTCCCCTCTCAGTCATCTCTTCTCAGGGCTGAACAGGCCCAGCTCCCTCAGCTTTTCCTTCTAAGAGAGATGCTCCAGTCCTTTAATCATTTTCATAGCCCTCCTCTGGATCCACTCCAGGACCTCCATGTGTCTTGTCCTGAGGAGCCCAGAACCGGACACAGCACTCCAGATGTGGCCTCACTAGGGCTGACTGGATGGGCAATATCACGTCCCTCGACCTGGCAATGCTCATCCTAATGCAGTCACAGACACCACTGGCCTTCTTGATCACAAGGGCACACTACCGGATCATGGACACCAGGACCCCCATGTCCTTCTCCAAAGAGCTGCTTTTCAGCAGGTCAGCCCCGAGCCTGTACTGGTGCATAAATGTATTTGAATGGTGCTTGGTAATACTTCACCTCTACACCGGCATTCTTGCTCTGACAATTAGTTGTTTTGCCTATAGTGTGAGGCAGATGGGTCAAATTGTTTTGTTCACATCTCCACATGAAGAGGAGATGTGGCTATGCAAAATCCTCTCCACATATGCAGACTTCCCACAGAGTGGGAAAAAATGATCCATGTAAAAAGACAGCTTTATGAAAAACTTCCTAACTCCTAAACAGAGTTACACAGCTGCTTTACGACAAAGTAAGCATAGTCTCACCACCTTCCACATACTTAGGTGACTTCATTTATGCCAACATAAAGAATTACACAGTCCTATAAGGGGACAGATCATTAAACTCATCTAGATGAAAACTTACCCAACAGAAAATTATAACATCTGAAAGCAACAGTGAAAGCACAGCAAAGATGAACAGTTCAGCATATCAGGAAACCTCTGACAGCTCACTCATCAGAAAGACATTCACCTTTTCCATTCTAGATGATTCAGCACATTGTGGAGCAGGAAGCCATGAGATTAGTGTAAGGAAAGTTGTATTAATGAACAACAGGATAAGTGGAAGCAAAGGTAGAAAATGTGTTAGTGATTGCTTCATTTAGATGTTTCAAGTAGAAAATATGGGCAGATACCTTTCAAACACATGCACAAAAACTATTTTTAAAAAGTATATGATATATTCTCAGTTCCTGACTTCCCAGTCTGCATAGGCAAAACAGATGTGAATCAGCTACTCTTAATACACACTGATTTAACTAATGTCTAATATAAGTTACATAATCATTTAAGTTGGAAAGGACTTCTCAAGATCCTAATAACCCTGCTAAGGCAGGGTCACCTAGATAGAGTTGTCTAGGACCACGTCCAGTTGGCATCTGAGTATCTCCAAGGATTGGAACTCCATAAATTAGGCAGCCTGTGGCAGCATTTCACAGGACAAAAGTGTTTTCTAGTGTTCACATAGAATTCTGTGTGTTTCAGTTTGTGCCCACTACTTCCTGTCCACTCACTGAGCACTCCTGAGAACTTTTACAAACATAAACATAACCCAAAGATTAAGGGAATACACAGGGAATAGACATACTAATTTTAAAACTACCTTTGAAATTACAGAAAAGCATCAGGGAAGTCTGATGTGTACAGAATCTAAAAGATGCACAAAATTAAAGAGCATATAGATGTGAGAAAGGCAATTTTCCTTCCTGTCTTCTTGTACAACAACACGATTCTCTTTCAGACTTTGGAAGAATATTTAAGAAAATATTATTTTTACAAAGCCTTCTTCTAGAAACACTGACTACTTCAAAGTAGCTACGGAGCAAAACAAACTATTTTCTAGACTGTATCTAGTGCTCTACTAGCATCCTACACTCATTCATCAAGATCCTGATCAATAAAGCACTTGAGAGTACATGCTTAAATAACGAAATTCATGAGTTGTCTATGAAAGTCAATGAGATCATTCACATTCTTTAAGCTAAGCATAAGAGAAAGTACTTTCTCTCATCCTCTCTGCATTCACAATCAACTTCCATTTAACCACAAAAAAACTAACGGCTACGTGAACAGCACTGGAAGCTGCCTTTAAGAACTCAAACTTAGAAAAACCTACAGGCTTTTCCATGCATACCACTGAGGTTTGATTTTGTATGGTTTCTGCATGTCTAACTATCTTCCTCATAAGACAGAATGGTATATATCTTTTTCCTTCTTTCACTTTTCACACTGAATCTTTCCTGATGTCAATGCATGCTACCAAAAAAAGCAGAAAGAAATTGGCAACACACGAACATACTTGCAATCCACACTTAGGTTAAAACCATTGATATAGTGGTCAGGAATGTCACATCATTAAAAGTCCTTTTGAATATTATCAAAGGAATTTTAACTCACTTTTTGTGGAAATGCAGAGAACTTCCATTTTGAGATAGACTTCTAAATTTAAGTGTCTCCAAGCCTCCTATATACTTAAGCTACACAAGTACTGAAGATGTAGTGAATATGTTCAATGGAGCCTAAAAAGGGATTCAGCTGACCAGCCACTCTAAACCATAAATCACTCTAAATCTCTCTCTGGGCTCCTCCGAGTTTATTTATTAGGCGCAGCTTAGATACCCAACACAGCACTGAACACACACAAACTTACAGTAAGACATCTGTATTTTTGCATTTGTGTCTCAAACTGAACACCATCTCTACTGTTCACAGTAAGCCCACAGAGACTAGGAACTTTGGAGTTCCAGATATGACAAACTTCTAAAGACAGAGATTCCCACGTGTTGGCAAGTAATACACAAACCCATTCAAAGGTATGCATTTGTGCCAGATAACTTCAACTTCTATGGGGAGTCATATTTAAGCATCTCATAGAGGCAGCTACTGTCAATTTTATAATTGCTAGTGTAAGTGCTAGTGTAACTGCAGATCACAGTTTGGAATCTGAACAGGCATACTGTTTGTCCAAGAATGTGGTTACCAGTACAAAATCAGGACCCACTTAGTCTGCTTTCACTGAGAATTTGGGAACCCTGCCTCTTCAAAAGAAACTACAAAAAAAAAATAGAAATAACAAACTAAACTTAGATGATGAACAAAAGAGTACCAATCATATACACACCTCATTATAATTCTACAAATACCATTTGGCTTTTTTCTACTCTAGGAGAAAACCTGAGAGTGATATTCATATATAAATGTGAATGCATGAGTGTATTTTAAAGTCACACTGAAAAGCTGAATTACTGCTTAAGAAACTTGGTTTTTTCCGCGGTGTGCACATAGTCCTTAGGCATGTTAAAGACTCTACATA
Organism: Sclerurus mexicanus; assembly: GCA_013396755.1. NCBI lineage: Eukaryota > Metazoa > Chordata > Aves > Passeriformes > Furnariidae > Sclerurus > Sclerurus mexicanus. The sequence goes on along the minus strand of VWZF01000016.1, from coordinate 603,788 downwards.
AAGTTACATATATATATAAAGATAAAGCAGTGTGGTTATTTTTTCCACTAACATTCTTACCTTCTTTTGAGTTTTCTATTACTCTAGATTGCAGTTAGCACAAAATAAACAATAAGAGGTCACTGACTTCAGTGCTATACCGCTGAAATATAATTGCCTGCCACAATAAATTCCTAATGAGCACAACTCTTGCCAGTGGAAGGTTGCCCTGGCAACAAAGTTATCTCAGAAGGTAACTATCCATGTGGTAGAAGGTGATGACAGTCAGTTGCCTGACAAAGACTCGAAGCGTATAAAAACTTTTCAATTGCTCAAGTTGAATGGAAGCTTTATGTACCAGGAGTGTATTGACACAAGAGAAAATACTGACTTGCTGAATACAAAAGGAATCAAGAAACTTCCAAAGGAATGCAGTTAGAATAAGGACATGATGTTAAAACAGGAACATGTTTAGATTGCCAGTCTTACAATAGAAAGTTCTTCTCTCACTTGTTCACAACTTTCTGTGGTTTCAAATAACTAAATTTGATTTAAATACTTTTACATTTACTTTTAAAGTGAACAATACAAAAAGGTGTTCTTGAATTATAATGAAAGTGGGTGAGATCAAGGCTGGGCTCAGCAGACAGCAGAATGGTGAATTCCAGATCTCAGGTAGGAAGCTAAAAAAATTCCCAAGAGAAAACCAGTGGTGTCAGAATCAAAGGGAGAGGCATGACCTGAGTACAGGCTCCAGAGGACACTGACACTTTTTAATCCAGGAGCTGGTCTCTCTTACAGTATATGGCAGGTGGGTAAGAAGAGTCACTACCAAGCCACACAGTATTTTTAACTTTATTTCCTAAGAAAATTAAACTTTCATGTTCACATTTTACATCTGACAGGAAAGGTTATATCCCACTATGTCTGTCTCCTCTACTCCACAACATTTAATCTACTGGCCAGTTTCAGTCAAATTGACAAATGCCTAGAAATCGGAAAGACATGATCCTGCCCACATGTTAGGAATTGGATATTAAATATTCAGATGTCCAGACAGTTCTAACAAGGTCATTAAGCAAGATTCTAAAATTAAGTTATTGTCGAACAAGAGAGAAAGTGTTCCTAAATTAAAAAGACAAAGTTAAGAGAATAGGATCTGTGTTGTTCACTAAAATATTAAGTGATGTTGAAAAAGATTTGTTTGGTAGAGATGCAAAATTATTCAGGATTGCTTTTACTGGTAAAAAATAAAGTTGGCCTCAAAAAGTTAGAGAAAATTGTTGTGCCACTGAATTATAAAATGGCAAATGAAATTCAGTCTGGAGATACACACAGAGGTAAAAACACTGCAAAGCATAAACATCTGATGCCATCCTTGACATTAACCACCAAGACACTCAAGCTGGACTAACTACAAATAGTTATCTGAAAGTACTCACTTTCAACAGGAGAAAAAGCATGAGAAGTTATAAATACAGAAAAAAAATAGAAAACAACTTAATCTCCTTTATGAATCTATGGAGTGCTCATCTCTTGAAGAACTCTCCATTTAATACATAACAAAAATAAGCACAAAAAGTGCATGAAATGGCTTCTGTAAGTACAGATATTCACAGCTTGGAAAAGGAGTGACTGCATACAGAAACAGAAAACAGTTTTGAGACAGTTGATGGGGAAAAAGGGAATAAAGAATGGTTTGACCCAAGTTCTTATAATCAAAGAAATAAGTGGAAGTGAATTCAAAAGAATCTTTTGTTAAATCAAAAAAAGAAAATTTCTTTTCACACTGCATAAAGAAATTGCAAAACAATCACTGCCATGGGATGTTCGTGAAGCCTAGCCATGATGATGATGACTTTAAAACAATTAGATACATATTTAATAATACTCAACGGGCATTAAAAAAAAGTGTAACAGATAGATATATATCTTGCAAGCGGTAGAAGATGGGAGGGTATTTACCTTCCCAATTCTTCTGCTCTCTCTCTCTAAATGTTTGTTCTTGTCCACTTAACCTAACCTGGATCAAGGATCTTTATGGTCCAAACCATGTTTTGAATTAAAAAAAAAAATAAAGAAGAGCAGACCACTGGAACAGTGAGAGCTCTTACGCTCTCTATATTCCCAGCCATGAAAAGTTAAATCTGCTTTCATTTCATCTGCTAGATGTATTTTGAGTCTCTTGTCTCAGGTGGATTAAGGCTCTGATTGAGACCAGAGTAGTAATAATGTCTTTTGTTTACAGATTCTACTGTGATTTTATAGGCTCTACAGAGAGAAATGCACTTCAGTTTCAATTTTAATTGATTTTTTTTTAAAATGAGTACTAAACACAAGACAACTACTGCAAAATAGACTTAAATCATTCTCAAGTTCAGGGAATGAAAATCTCTGATTGAGTCTATGCAAAAAAATAGAAATATAGGAAAAAACTATAATTGCATTTTTGAACACTTCTTAAATTCCAAAGACTTATGGCCAGACAAAAGCCATTATTATGTATAATCTTTTTTCCCCCCTCTTTATTTTCTTTTTCATGTTTCTTTGTTTTGCTTGAGGTGGGGGAAGGTGTAGTAAGAGGTAGCAGTGTTACAATTTCTGTAACCAAACTTTTATTTCAATAATTTCCTGGAGTTAGACATCTACTTTTTCATTTGGATAGGGGGAAGCCCTGTGCTTCTGCAGTTTTTCATGAGCTTCAGTAAGATTTCTGGATTCTCTTCAGTTCTGGAAAATTGCACCAATGTTATTTATTAAAATATAACATCAGATGCCTACTTTTAAATTACATCCCCTTGATCAAAAGCTAGTAGTGAGCTACATAAATGATACCCATAAATAAAGGAGAAACAAATATGTCTGCTTCCCTATTGGTCAATAGAGTATATGGGGTCCAACATGAGATACGTGACAATAAAAATGAACATTAAGTCAAAAAGAGGAAAAATACACTTCAGCCCTCATTGAAGAACAGAAGTATATAAATGCCTGGTCAATTACATGTGATAATACTTGGTCTAACTAAGAAAAAAAAAAACAATGTTTATTTTGGGTAAACAAAGGACCAGACTGGATTAAAAAGAAAGAATAAATTTCAAGGAGGAAAAAATATATTTTTCTGGACCCACCTGCAGGTTTCAGGAAGAAAGACATAAGCCCACAGGCTCCACCAGCAATGGGTGCTCCCTATTGAAGTGTGTCTAACAGATAAAACCTGAGAAATATACCATCTACCAAGAAATAAAATCTTCTTAGGAAAGATGGCAAATAAGGACAAGCAATCATTCCAATCTAACACTAGGGCTGAAATCAACAGCTCTTCTCTCTCATCCTCTCTCCCTTGCACGGGCTGTGATACTCATCAGCCTCCTCACTTGGGTAATCTGAAGAAACCTAACAGATACTGCCAAGGAGCTGGGAGGGAACAGAAACTAGGACAAAAACCTATTTCGGTAGTGAGACAGTAAATCAACTCACCAGTACTGTCAGATTGTCTCAGTGTGTTATTATCTGTTTTTTCCTATACCTTTTGTAAATCTTTGTAACTGTTTTGCATTTTACATGGTAGGATTATATATATGCTTTAATTTGCACTTATATGGTAAGCCTTAAGGTATCCTGGTAACACTAAAGTTCTGCTCACACAAGAACAGGGCAAAACTGTAAAGCAGGACAGCAGGGCCCTGTAAACAGCATCTAGCTCACTGCCTGCGTTTGTGTATTCAATGGGTCTGAGTGTGTGACTCATGCCAACTACATCAGCCTACTTACTGGTGAGCTGACAATACAGCAGTCAGCTAAATGGTACTAATCAAAACGGCTTTGTGGCAGGTGAAAATATTAGGCTATATTTGAATATTAGGTACATTTGAACTCTAAACAGGCATACAGCATATGATACCACATATTTAGAATTGAAGACTAATATAGATAGCTGCTATCTTTTTTTCCATTTTTTTTTTTTTTTTCCTGAGCAAGCTTTTAGCTATGGAACTTGTGTCTGTGTTTCTTTCAAAAGTTCTGTACTACCAATAGTGTGAGTTACACAGAGAAATCAATGCAACAAGGAGAGTACAAAAAGGTAATTTTTGTAAGAATACCAGATCAGAAAGAAAACACTAATGAAAAACACATGCACTTCATTCTACATGAAAAGTAAATAAAATAAAGTACTTATATGCCTATGAAAATTCTTATCCTATTTAAAACCCTAGTCAGCGTAGCACCGTGTTGTATCAGGATGATTTGATGCCACTGTTAGACACCTCCTTCCAGCTGCAAACCGCCTACAAAGCAAATGTAGTTTTGAACTCAATATTAAAGCAGTCTAAAAACACCAATAGTTTAAACTAGACACTGTTCCGCTCCAAGTATTGGTGTACAACCACTGACATTCAAGTCTCATATTGCCATTTCTAGGTAAAGATGAAGAATTGAGAATGGATCCAGCCACGGTATTGGCATTGCTTTCTCTCCCCAACACAGGAGTGCACAGCTACATAACACACTTCATCTCAAAAGTGCCTGAAGGAAAACACACATTTTAAGAAATAAAGAAAATGAAAACTTGATGCAAACATCAACAAAATGTCTTAGTCTGAAGCAAGGATAATTTTGAGGCTTTGATGGCCAACATTTAAAATATTTATTTAGATTAGGACAGTGTAAATGCTGAGCATTGAGACATCTCCACCTTTTCTAAGAGGGTATATTGAATCTTAAGAGTTAGAAGCCCATAAAAGCCAATTTCATACAGCAAAGTAATCTTTAAAATAGTGTCAAAAATCTTTTTGGCAAGGAACAAATATAAAAGTAACTTGCATTTTGTAAGTCCATAGAAATATGTTAAATACTTATATCTTATGAATAATTCAGCTGTCATGCTACTTCATTTTACCAATTCTTTATGCCAAAAAGATGATAAAATATCAGATAAAAAGGCAAGATATAATAAAAGATAAAACTGAAGTCTTACATTACATTGTTTTGATTACCAGAACCTTTCACACTTGACAAAATCTATGAACTTTTGTATTAATCAGTTCTACATATTTAAAATTTGAGTGCCTTGGGTGTAACTTAAGCAAATTTTTAAAGAATTTAGAAGGTATTTGCCATATTTATCTTAAACAAAGAAAAAAGCAAAAAAAAAAAGCAAAGCCTGAATCAAGGAAAAAAGTGGGATAATTCACTCTCATTAAAATGCAATTAAGGTTAAAGAATAAAGCAAACTAAATATTTGTGGCTAAGAAGCTCTCTCCACATATCCTTTGTAAGTAAGATGTAAGGACTGGTGAGACCCCCACACCAAAAAAACCCCCACAAGAACCCCCAAAACTCCCCTGAGACCCCTCCAAGGGACCTCAAACTCCCCCCTAGAAATGGCTGAGGAGGGACTGGTGAGACCCCCACCACAATGTCTTTACTTTTTCTACTTTATACAGTTCTGCTACAGAAGACAGCGATGTATTTTTGTAGATTTCATACGTACAGTTACAGAATATCACAGAAACTGAAGTGAGGATTTGGGAATCTTTCCAAATTTCTCCTCCCCTCAACTCTAAATAGCTTAAGTACAGGTATTTTGGATTATATGTTCAGTGATTTAGTTCACAGAACCTAAAAAATGACTGATGAATCCTAAATTAAACTAGACAGAGGCTATGACACTAGCCAGAGTACTTTTGCTACCATACATTCCAATACAGAGGTGGACATTGTTGACGTGCCTAATTCTATTCTCAAAAAAGTTAATGGAAGAACAGCAACAAATTTTGAGAGACAGAATGTGATTCTAACACCTCCAGCCATCAGCAGTTACCTGTCACACTGGGAAATATACAACAGCAGACTATCTAAGTGTGCTGTTATTCCCTGAAAAGGCCCTGCTGTAGTTCATGAGAAACTGGGGCCTGCTGTGAGAATGACCAATCTAGAATTTAAACGAGAAACAGCACAATATTTATCTTTCCGCTGCAAACACAGGAAACCAAGCAGCTTAGCGAGACAAGGCTGGTTTCAGCTTTGATGAAGGGTAAGGAAGACAAAAGAAAGAAAATTATTTTCTATGAAAATGTCATTAGGAGGACGCTTTCCTTTAAGAAGCACCACTGTTCTCTAATCATTGAATTTCTGCAGGAAACGAGGGAGCCAGAATGCACTCCCAGTGCAGACATGAAGGGATCTGACATCTCTGCCTGCCTTCCCATTCCTTCCACATGAAGGAATCTGGCTGTCACACCTATCCTAACCCTCCTCTGGCACTGCTCCTATGCCATTTCTGAATCATGCCATGCGATGACTGTAAACAGTGCCTTGCAAAGTGCTCCATCTCTTCCCAAGAGCCACAAGGTAGGTAGAGTCTGAGCAAAAGCCATCACATCAACAGTGCAGGGATGCCTGTGGTCCCTGCTGTGGCTGATGTTACATTGCAACACGATTAGTTCCCCTCTCTGAACTTATACGGCAGTTAAAGGTATTTCTGTTTACAGTGGTTGAAGAGTATCAGGGAGTAAAGGTCAGTACATGCGCATACTGGGTAGGCACTGAAATAACAGATGGCAAAAGTATGTAAATCTAAGGAGAAACTGCCACATTTCCTTACTTTACTGCTTTAGGATACATGTAGCAAAAGTAAGCCTGATAACAGGACCATCAGCCTATGAGTACAGTGAGAAAAGCAGTTAAGCATCTATCCAGGCCCTTGCAATTATTGTTCCTCCCATCTATATCTGGAAAGCTAATTTTTATTTTATAGGATGCCATATTAGATTTCTTGCCTTTACTCATTTTACATCTGTCAAATCCAACAACACAGGTCCATCCATTGCTAGACCCTCAGATAAACTTCTTTAAAATATATATTTAAATGACCTTTTGGCCTATAGCAGGCATTAGAGTTAAAAATACAAGTCAGATGATACAACCAACTGAACAAACTCCATCTCAAAAGTGTTTTCCATTCAGAAAGCAGCACTGCTGATACAGTTGTAAATTATTAAGTTAGAAATTGCATGCAATGGAATGACTTAATGACAAGTTACTTGTGTAAAAATCTATAATGTTGCTGCTTAACACTTCAGAAAAAACTTTACACAAACTTTACTGGCTTTTGTTGGTTCACTGCATTTATTATCTATATTATCAGTGTGATAAGATCCATACTACAGGTTGTTAATAAGTTTTGTATAAGCACAACTGAAATCTAATTAGCAAATTGAGGAATTGCTTGGGGTTGCTCAGAAAAGAGGTTGGTAATAGAGGTGTCTACATTAAGATATCCTTACTGGTTTTAAATACACTATTAGACAAGAAATGCATACACTACAGTTTACTAAATAATGAATCCTAGAAAACAGCACAGATCTGCTGCACCTGCTGAGGCACAACACAATTATTCCTTAAACGTGTTTAATATAGAAAAATAGTCCCACTCTAGGTATTCCATTTAGATATTTAGGTATAAGAAACCTTAATTTAAAAGATATACTTGGAAATCCCATGTAAATAGTAAAGTATTAAGCTTTAAATACTATAGAGAACTACTGTAATATAGCAGAATTTGTTAAAAATCAGAATTAAATAATCAGAAACACTTATTGATAAAGATCCCATGGAAATGTACCTCAAGAGGTGCCTATGGACTAGTAGTGAGAAATGGTTCACTTCAGCATGGCAATAGTTTAAGAAATTAACAACAGTCTTGGTTTTCAAACCAGATTTCTCAACGTTATCATAGAATCATAGCTCACAGATGAGCTTAAAGTGAAGCTTTCACAAAAACATCTGCTTTTTTCGCACATATGGGTGGTTAGCTAGATTAAGGAAGTGCTCTTATGTGATTTTAACACATAGATAAAGCTAATGATCAAGTACCAAGTGCAGTGTTAAGAGTTAACATGGTAAAAAACCTTCAGGACTCAAATGCTGCAGCAATAGCCAGAAAAATTACTCAAAAGAAGATAAACTAGCTACAGTGAAACATTTAAATAGCTCAATCTTTCAACTTACCAGACGGGTCTTACAAAGAATGAGTACTTTCGAGTGGAATAAAATGCCAGGTAATAACAGATATTACAATCAATAATAGATATTAAAATGAGACAAAGGAGGCAAAAGGATCCCAAGAGACAAACTCAATTCAGAAATTTGTTGAAGATGCAGAACAAAATAAACCCTGCAAGGATATCACTTCTTAGGACAGATTAACAATAGGAGTAATAGATCCCTCATTTCTTAACATCAGATTTGGATACCATCAGATTTCACTGAAATAACATAGTAGACTCATTAAATGAATAGCAAGAAATTGTTCACCCTCATTAGAGGCCTGAATAGATGGTCTAAGTAGACATTTTGGCATTACAGTGCATGAAACTAACTGAATATTGCTACATAATGACCAGATATAAAGACACTGATATTTAAAGATGTTACATTTCTTTATGAGACATAAATTATGAGTTAGTCTGTTTACTAACTAATTCAGTTAAAAATTCTTATGGAATTTAAAATCCTTTTACTTTTTCTTGGGGTTTTCTGTTTTTGGTGGTTTTTTTTCATTTATATCAACAAAAAAGTTGGTAGATAAGAATATATAAATTCATGGTCAAAAATTGCAACCAGAAGCTACAAACATCAAGTAACAGAACTAAGAATGGGTAAACATACTTTCTCCAATATCAATTCTTTCTCTTGACAGTCAGGAACAAAATTATTGAGGAAAAGTAACTACTGCAACCAGAGATCAGTAACATAAGTTTTGGCTGGACAAACAATAAGACAGAAGATATGACAATGGGATGAATGCTGAAAACTGAAGACTGAAAGCTAGTATTGGATTGAGTAGTTAAACAGATGGGCAGTAAGAAGTCTGGAACTCAATCAATGGAGGGCATTGATTAAGCACAATTCAATGTTTTGCTTCTCTGAAGAGACAGAAGGGAATACCAACATTAACTTTGAATGTTCATTTTAGTACTATAAACTATCATGACATCATGTGCTTGGTTTTGAAGGGCAAGAAGACTGAGGACATTAAATGTTTCTAAGTAACAGTGATCATTGAAGGCTTTTCCTCATACTATGATGATTGTCAGATGACACTAAAACAAAAGGTTCAAGAAATGACACTCACAAAGATACTGGCGTGTCTAAAACATATTACCAGAGTTATGGAGGTTTAAAAAAGTACTTACTTGGTATGTGTCCCATAACCTGATGGTACACCGTAAAGGGACTTCTCTCATCAGCAAGTTATTCATCCAACGGAAAGCAAATTGCAAGTATTTCACCTCATGCTGATCCAAGTGCCTATGAACTTGTTCTGAAGATAGAATAAACAGGTATTTTACTGCAACTTTTCTGAAGTCTTTAAGTATCAAATGCACTGTCCAAGACAATAAAATACTCCTCCAATCTCAAGGAAATAAAATGTGGTGCTGCATGCAAGTTCTTACAATAGAATGAAAACACTCAAAATATAAACTAGTTAAACATTACACTGGACTCATTTTTCTGCCTCTAGATGGCTTAAACAACTGGTCAGAGTTGCACTACCTTAAGAAAACATTAAGATGAGAGCTTACAATATACCATAAAAATATACAAAGTTATAATGTGAAATGCTTAGATACATATATCCTCATTAATTTCTTAGGCTACAAATTATTTGAGGCAAGAATACAAGAAACAAGGTTTCCAAATAACATAATGGCCTCCAAAAATAAAGTGTTGGTTATAAAAAGACAATATTAAATTAAGAAGGCAAAGAAATATAAGGAAAGAACATATAAAGGTTGCATTCACTTGAGACAAAAAAAAAATTACATTAATGTGTAGGAAATACAGTGAGAAAATTTAAGCAATTTGCAGCTTAAATAATTTCTTAGTATAACAAATAAATTCAAATAAAGCCAGTACAAATCAATGGTTCCTAAACCAGTACCCATACACTGTGTTTATTGTAGCAAGTTTACTATTTGAAAGCTGTGATAATCACTTGCATGGGTTATTGCTAGAGCTAATAGAAAAATCTACTACATGGCTTGTCTATACTTAGCAGAATTTCCTCCAAAAAAGATCAAAGACATTCTTCTAACACCTTTAGTTAACAGGCTCGAGTGTGACACTAGCATGGTGTAAATGACAAATACTGCAGAAATGCTAATGTCTTGTTTTGGACAAATTTATGACAAGTCTTTGTTAAACCCTAAATAAGACATTCCTACTGTCTTTCTGTATACAAATACATTCTTGAGAGATTTTTGCTACCCAGATCACCCTTCATCCTCATTCACAAAGGTGTATTATCAACCAAAACAACGAGTAAACACTCATCTTCCAAATTTCACATTTCTCAAAAATATCTAAAAAGGCATTAAATTACTAAATTAATTTAAAAAATAATCACAAGAGTATGATAGCATTATGACAGGAAACACTATCTAGAGATTAAGGTAACAGAAGTTAAGTGATACTAAATTATAATATAGACTGATGGTGTTTAAAAATAAATTTTCCCCCAAGAAGTATTTTGTGGCTATATGAAAGTGTCAGCCAATATAACAGAAACAAGAACTAAGAATCTTCTAGATTTTGAAAACAATCAACAATGAGGTTTTTTTTCAAAAATAAGACATCACAACACATTACTTCAAAGGTCCACTTATCACAACATCCCGTCTCCACTGATAACTGAAAACAAATATCCATGAACATGTATAAAGCACTGGTATTTCTCCATGGCACATGTCAGCCTCCATCTATCTGTGGCTAAAGTACTCTTCAGCAGACCCAATATTTATGTTCCTAAAGTCATACCCTTCCATAATACAAATATAGACAAATACATAAAACTGTATGAACGTCTTAAAAACACCTGTTACCTCTCCTGGGAACATTTTTTAGTCATAGCTATATATAAAGATATGCCAATCTTTAAATTATTCATTTCATTTTTATGTATAACATCAACCAGCTAATTAGATACTTCTGCTATACAAGAGACTGAACTTCTGCTATAGGATGTGAAATGGTAGAGAATGATGGTGGAGGGGCAATGACCTTGTGCTCTTCTAAGTCATGTCATCAAGTCCCGCTCCTTCTCTGTCATTATGTGTACAGGAAAAGTACTACAGCTTTACCGCTGTATATTGTGCCTACATTTTGTCGATACTTCAAAAATTAAATGAGAACTTCGTGATGGATTTTCCACTACCCATAATAACCTCAGACTCCTAGTCTCAAGCTCTTGTGATTAATCTTCTTCCTTTCTCTACAAACCTATTATCCTTCCAGCACCTTCACACCCTTCTTTCCCAGGATTTCTGCAGAAGTCATCAGAAGCATGAAAACCCACAGCTGGCAGAGAGACAACAGTCAATATCAAAGTTAGTTCTCAATTCTCACTGTGCAAACCCAGTGTGCATCAAGCCAGCATTCCAAACATAACAGCATCTATGGGGCTTGCTCTGCAGCCCTTCCACAGCAGCAATCTGGGTCATACTTCTTTTAGTTGGTTTTTGTTTGTTTGTTTCCTTTTGGTTTTGTTTTGGGGTTTTGTTTTGTTTTTAATAAGCAACAAACAAGCTTTACAAAAGTCTTGAAATTTTGTACAGTGGAGATGTTTCTCCCTTTGGAAAATGCTGATTAAGCAAGTAGTCAAGCTTGAAAACTTACTGGAAGGAAAAGACAAATGTGATAACCACATATGTTTTGCAACCTTAGAGAAATAGGTTTAAAAATGAAACAAGGCAGTTTATACATAGAAGTCCACATTTTGAAGACACTGTAAGCTTCAGAAGCCTCTGTATTTTCATCTTCCATACAAAGGCTTGCAAGCTTCTAGCTTCTAAACAGTAGAATAGAATAGTTCAGTTAGAAGGGACCCACAATGATCATCCAGTCCAATTCAGGGCTGACCAAAAGTTGAAAGATTTTATTAAGGGCATTGCCCAAATGCCTGTTAATCACTGACAGGCTTGAGGCATCAATCACAGCTCTAGGAAACCTGTTCTAGTATTCAACCACCCTCCCAGCAAAGAAGTGCTTCCAAATGCCAAGTCTGAACCTTCCCTGGTGCAGCTTTGAATAATTTCCACACCCTCTCTCACTGGATCCCAGGTTGAAGAGCTCAGCACCTCCTGCTCCACTTCCCCTGCTCAGGGAGCTATAGAGGAAAATAAGGTCACCTCTCAGTCTCCCCTTCTCCAAGCTAGACAAGACCAAAGTCCTCAGATGCTCCTCACAGAACATGCCTTCCAGCCCTATCACCAGATTTCTTGCCCTCCTCTGAGTACATTCAAGAACCTTCACATACTTCACAAATAGTGAGGCCCAGAACTGCACACAGTGCTCAAGGTGAGGTTCCACTCATAGTAAATACAGTGGGATAATTGACTCTTTTGACCAGCTGGTGATGCCGTGTTCGATGCACCCCAGGAGGGGCTTGCCCTCCTGGCTGACAGAGCACACCACTGGCTCCTGTTGAGCTGCTGCCAACCAGAACTCCAGATCCCTATCTGTAGGGCTGTTCTCCAGCCACTCCCTCTCCTGCTTTATACTTATGATTGGCATTACTTCATCACAGGTCATTTGCTCTTGTTAAATTTTCAAATGTTAAATAAATCACTGATGATTGCTCAACACTCCAATTTAACAAGGCATCTTGCCCCTCAAGAAACTCAACAGCACCACTCAGTATAGTATCATCAGCAAACTTGTTAATGGTGCATTCAACTTCTACATCTGGATCACTGATAAAAATACTGAAGAGAGGTGGCCTTAGAATTGAACCTTGAAGGACGCCACTGTCACCAGACAGATGCAGCCTTTGAGCCTTGTCCTCTGCCAGTTCTCCACCCAGAGAACCAGTATTAGTTCACTAATTCAGGACAAATACTAAATTACTACTGTGTGTCTGCCTTTGCTCTAGGCAAATTTATCTGCAAGTTAAATGTACTGAAGTAAGAGACTGTGTTAAATTTATTTTTTTGAATGTCACATTTAGATATCTACATTGCAGACTACTATAATTAGATAATCCACTACATCAAGCAGGACGCAAAATGGGTTAGTTTTATTTCTAAGTGAAGCTACTAACTCACAAACATTTTTGTTCTTCACACAGCAGAAACAAATGTTATTTGGTTGCTTGCAGCCATTGAAAGTAAGTAATGAAGAACAATAAATTGTGTCAGTTGTGATATTTCAACTGCAGTTGTTAATGGGAATAATGAATTTCTTGAAAGTTGCTTTCTAGTCTAAACAAGTTGAAAAATGGATTACTAAATTCTGAGCATTATACACAATTGATGCAAGACTGGAATAGAAGATGCATTGAGTAAAGAAGCTAATTCTTCCTATTTTGTAAGTAATTGTGAGTAGAGGCTAATTCACTGATAAAGGTAATCTGGACCGACATAACTGAAATCTGAATTTTCCATTTCAATGAAAATAAGCATGTATGTGCAATGAACAAGAAGATATATAATTACTGTCAGCTTCAAGACTTCAAGCATTTTATAAAAACTACTTCTACTTAAGTTTCTGTTGAAAAAATTATTTTACAATTAAAAAATAATTAATCAAAATTCAAAAGAAATTAGTATTATATTTAGTAAGTTTCCCAATACTTCTAATAAATCTATACATAAAGTTTGGGTGAAAAAGTGTTCTGATTAAAGAATATATTATGCAGATGCATTCCAAATAAAAACCATTTATAACTATTCATATTTTTATTAAATACACTTATTGGGTACATTATTTTGACTGATCACATTTAGACACCTTAAACAGATGGTTTTCATGCCAGAAGGGACTATACACATAGAATATTTATTCTTCATGTTGAATGTCAGCTTCTCATGCTGTTTCACTGATTTCAAAATTAAAATTGTATGTGACTACATATGTAACACATGGTTAAGGACAGAAATAACCTGTACTAAAGTATGACTTGACTGCTGTCCTGACTGGGGGATGCTGTTAGAATGAGTCCCTAGACAAGCTCACACATAAGCAAAGAAGAAGCACAAAATAATATAAAATCATGCACAAACTGCCAAATTACAGTAGCACAGCACAGTGTCACCACATCCGTCTGTATAACTTATCACTTCAGAACATTAGCCTTCAAGTGTCCACCTTTACTCAAAGGTTCCTATCAACCCTAGCAATCTTTTCTGATGTTTGACCTCAACCTAGTTTTGAAATTTTTAATATAATTTAAAGTTCATTTTTCATACCCTGAACACTTCATTTTAACTCTATTTTATCAATACTGTATTCATATTTCATTGTAAATATAACAAATACTATTTCATAAATATTATCTGAAATGCAGTTAAAGCTAAGAATCTCTGGTAAAGAGGCCTTTCAGTTCAAACAAAGGAAGAAAAGTAAGTATTTCTCATGAAAAGCCACACAATTCTTAAAAAGACACACTACCTACAAGAGTAACTGCTCTGATACCAAAGCAAAATGATCAGCAAAACAATGAGTTAACCTTTGCCATGGAAGCTTATTGGCACTGCCATTTACATGCACAATGGATGAAAACATGCTGCAGAAACATACTAGCACTCTTGTTTTCCATGGAATCATATAATCATTTAGGCTGGAAAAGGCCTGTTAGATCTTGATACTGAACCATCACTCTAACACTGCAAAGCCCACCACTAAACCATGCTCCTAAGGGCCACATCTATATATCTTTTAAACAATTCTGGGGATGGTGACTCAAACACTTTTTTGGGCAGCCTGTTTCCTAGCTTGATAATCCTTCTGGTGAAGGAATTTTTCCTAATATCCAATTTAAACCTCTCCTGGCACAACTTCTTCTTCTCCTGCCACTCATTATTTGGGAGAACTGACTGACTCCCATCTGCGTACCACCACCTTTTGGGTTATTTTAGGGAGTGATAAGGTCTACCTTGAGCCTCCTTTTCTCCAGTCTCAACAACCCCAGCTCCCCCAGCCACTCCTCATAAGATTCTTGCTCCAGAACCTTTACCAGTAACACTGTCCTACTCTGGACACTCTCCAGCACCTCAATGTCTTTCTTGTCATGAGGGGCCCAAAACTGAGCACAGGATTTGAGGTGCAGCCTCACCCCCGCTGAGCACAGGGAGCAACCACGGGTCCTGCTGCCACACTATTTCTGATACAAGCCAGGATGCCACTGGCCTTCTTGGCTACCTTGGCACATTGCTGGCTCATGTTCAGCAGCTGTCAACGAGCACTGCCAGGTCCCTTTCCCCCAGGCAGCTGTCCATCCACTCTGCCCTAAGCCTGTAGCGTTTCATGGGATTGTTGTGACCCAACTGCAGGACCCGGCCCTTTACCTTGTTGAACCTCATACAGTTGACCTTGGCCCACTGATCCAGCTTGTCCAGATCCCTCTGTAGAGTCTTTCCACCCTCCAGCAGATCAGCGCTCCCACCTGACTGAGGGTGCACTCCATCCCCATGTTACAGTTCCCACATACTGAACAGTGCTGTCCAAAAGAAAGAACCTTGCCACCAGTCAATGACTGCTTTCTTTCTGAGGACTCTACCCACTGAAAACTATTTTTTAATTGAATTCTCTCTCCTTCTGAATAATGTCTACATTGTTCAAAGCCAGGATGTTTATGGGAGACAAAGGTAAGAGTCTGAAGTAAAATCTCAACACCACATGTTGCCAGATGCAGATTAAGGTTTACAACCTCCAATGTGAATTCATGAAATTCTGAACAAAAATAATTCTGTCAAGACTAGATCTTAGCAATGAATTATTAGTGGTTATGTATATTAACTTTTATTAATACACATTAATAACAAAAGAAGTTCCTGATGACTGAAGACAACATTCTAAAGATCATAAACTTGCACCTCAAGACAGCATCTCACTATGATACACAATTCTGCTTCAAGTAATAGCAGAGATCCAAGTAAAATATTTACATGTTGATTATATCTTATTCCAGACTTAGTTTGCTTTCTATAACTGGCTAAATTCATCCACTGTGAAAAATTACAACAAAAGCATTCAAAAAAATACTTTGAATAGTCCCAAAAAGTGAAAATATGACTAGCAGAAACCCAGAAATACTGCCAAATTATATTCTCCTTATGGCTCACAATTTAAAAATTGGTCTATTTGAATTTAGCTCACTAAATGTACAGCTCATAGTTATGACTGAGAAGTATCTGCATCATACACAAATTATATGGTCGATACTCCAATACTGAAAAGCCCAAGACCCTGATCCCAAAGCAAAAGAAGAAAATACTAGAGAATGGGAGGCCTAGTTGCCTCAAATGAAAGTAAAAATTCTGTGGTATCTAACACAAAATGGAGGAAACTATTAGGAAAAACATTTAGTAGTGATCAGGAAAGATCTACCCTTCTAGCCAAAAGTTCTCTAGCCTGTTTTCTTAAATCATAACTGTGTGCATTCAGAGAAACGTTTACGCCTAACACTTTTTAAATCCCCCAGCATGTTAAACATCCTTTTGCTTCCCTTTTTTCTTTTTTTAATTTGCCATGAAAATAATAAGTTTTGGCTATTTGAAAGTTAAAGTGCTTACAGCAGGCAGGAATTTACAAATGATTTTACAGTGAGTCTCAACTCTTGCTAAGATCTCTGAACTCTGTAATAGCATACAAATATAATCTCCATGGTAAACCATAAAAATATGATTTAAAAGATATATTAATTAATCATAATGCCCAGTGAACAGCACTTACAAGTGGATTAAAGTATAATACAGTAATTACAACCATAAAATCAGATATAAAATAACTACTAGTGAGCTAAATAAAATAGCTTTATTAAAATGAAAAAGAGCTTTATGGTGCAAATTAATTAAAACAATTATGAAATGCTTACAAGATTTTTAATCACTGCAGCACCAAGCTGACATATAAAGATAGACCAACAGACAAGGTCCTTATTAATCACTCATTTTCAACAGCAGCAGTAAGGTCTAAATAAATTCTATGCCCATTTCCAATTCAAAATGCTTTCGCATGGTTGAGAATACCAGTTTTGCTACTCTTACAGTTAGAGTTCTTTTTTCCAGATACTTCAACACAATCCTAATTCAAAGTTATTGGTGTCAGAAAAATGTTTTACAATATAATTAAACATGAACATAATTTTGCACATACAATTACGCATTCTTTAACCATCAACCAAAAAATCATTAGTGTGATTGAATATGTAATGAAGATAGATCAAACGTCACCTATTACCACAGTTTCATTACCAGTTCACTGTATAACCACCCAAGATTCCAATTAAAAACCAAATTAATTAATCTATATCTATCACGTATATTGAAAGATCACTTTTCTGTGAGTTCTTATTAAGCAACAGTAAACCATTTAATAAGAAAATGTATTAGTCTTGGTCTATATTTTGCCTTTTTTGAGACTCAGATTTTCCTAATGAAAAAAGCAAAACATTTTTCTCTGCAGTTTAAAAAGTTCAATCAGCAGAGAAACCAAATGTCCTTCAGAACCTATGAAAGTATTAAACTACTCAGTAGGTATCTCTAAGTACTCTTTGGCTTAACACACGAAGTTAAGTTCTGAGCAGAACTGGGAAACATCTGTGTTCAAAGCATTGGACGGTTCTATGGGAATAGGCACCTTTACCTCTTGGGACAAGAACCTGCTGAAAGCCAAACATCCATACAATCTAAGAAGAAACTGTTAGAAACTCATGTGAATTCTGGACATTTAAAACTTTAGTAGACCAGAAAGAACACACAGCTCTTAAATAAACTCAGAACTCTAGACAAACTTCCTTACAGGAAAGTCAAAATGCAGCACTCTTTTTATGTTTCTAGGTATTTTTCCATCACTTCCATTTTCAACAGAAGGACAAAGGTATATACAGCAACAGTAACAGCTTTTTTCTTTTAATAATATCATGCATTTTTATTTTTTCATGCCTTGTTACTAAGATTCGAGGACCAATTCTACAAAAAGATTGGTGATTTCTGGTTAAAGAATCTGGACCGGTAATAGTACAGAATTTCTTTAACTACAAGAAAAATAAGATTAGGCTGTGCAGAACACAAACACAAATCCTGGGTCGAGTTGTTCTATAAAAGATGCAGAAAAAAATCCTTTCAAACACAAGATGCAAAGTACTTATACTGAGTCTCCAATAGTGTCTTTATAGCTTCCTGTACTGTTAGTAAGAAGCCAACATTAAAAAAAATAAATTTAACACTACAATAGCCTAGTTTTTCATAGAACTGCCTTCTTGCTAATTTTAGAGAGTGCTACGTGATTTTAACATCCTTTATCAATGTTTGTGGAAACACAAGACTACTTTTATCTACAAATGCTCAGACTTCTACCTCAAGCTCTAATGTAATTACCAGATGTCTTGCAGTAAACTGAAGCTGTGACTCTCCCAAGCATGAAAACAGCCAAATGCTAAGCACCTGTAAATTCTGAAAACACAAATCCTGAATTAATTTTGGCATTCCTATAGCACATCTCTTTGTGTTCAAGCCTAAATGAAACAAAAGTAGGAAACAGCATGCCACGTGAGTACGATCTTTTTCCAAACCATGAGAAATGGTTTAGAGCAGAAAAGCTCTACCGGCATCACAGGAAACGGCAAAGATAATTAGTTATAACAGATTCCTTACACTACTGAGCTATCTAATGATCCTCCCTCTCAATTCTTTTGTATAATTCCTACAGAAATCTGAATGATGATGACAAGGAGATAGATGAGACCAAATAGATGTTTTATCTTCAAATTCCATCTTGTCTATAACAACGCTCTATTAACAAACTAAAAAATTCCATTAAACACAATTCATCAAAATTATTTTCTGGAGTTTAAGCAGGATAAGATTATGATTAAATTAAGTGCGTATTTTTGCTGTTTGAAGTCTTCTGCAGTGTACACACAAGGACAGTTACTCTGAGGGGAGTTGTGATCCATAAGGCTGGGTGAAGGAAGTTTGCTTGAATCACTAACATAATGCATTAGCACTCTCCAAAGCAAAAGCATCACTTTTCATACACTGGTAATGCATTACTATTAGCAAATAAATTGTATGAGCTTCATCCACTCACACAGCTACTTACTACATCAAGATTCTCTTTGCCATGCAGTTACCCAGCAACAAGAAAATAATGAGACACAATAACAACAGGAACATTATTTTCCTCAATAGTAACCTTAATTAGCCCTTAGGATACATACAGATAATATAGACGGTGAGCTTTTGGTTGTTTTGTGTTTTTTTTTTTTAAAAAGCCACTGAAGTAATATCAACCATACATTTCCCTTTAATTACAATATAGCAGATCCAGTATAAAAAGACAAAACCAAAAATAAATGAAGACTAAAACACAATAACACATAATTTAACCAAACTATGTCATGATGCCACCAAGAAGCCAACAAGTTCAGGACGTCTTAGCTGAGGCATCCAGAAGTTTATGACAGCAGTACCCATCTACCATTGCCTAATTAACAACTAAAACTTTATTTTAATCTTACATGTACTCTGGTGTGCTTTTCTTGCAAAAGAAAGCAACTGAGTGGACGGTCTTCTAGACAACAAGAAACAGTCTTAAAAATATTGAAATTGTCTTTTGCTATCCAAAACTTTTAACTGGAACCCCTTTATTATAAAGGTTGTGATCAGTAGTACAAAGTCCAGTTGATAACTAGTTACTAATGGCATCCCTTGGGAGTCAGCGCTGGGGCCAATACTGTGCAACACCTTTATTAAAAATTAATGATAGCGTAGAGTGGAGTGTTTGTGGATGATACCAGATTGGAAGGAGTGGTTGAAAAGCTGAAAATGAGGGCTACTATTTGAAGGGACCGTGGCAAGTTGAAGAAATGTCTGATAGGAACCTCCTGCAGTTCAGGAGAGGCAAATGTCCTCTGTCTGGGATGGAACAGTCCCATTCAGTAAGCACTGACTGGGCACAACTTGATGGAAGGCAGCTCTGCCAAGGACTTGGGGATCCTGCTGGACAACAGGCTGTACCCAAGACAAGCATGTCCTTGCAGAAAGGCCAAATACATGCTGGGCTTTGTAAGCAAGAGAGAAGCCAACAGGTCAGAAGTGATTCTTCCTCTGTATTTGCCACTTGGGAAACTGTGTCTGCAGCATTATCTCCAATTCTGCGACACTGGCATTCATGAGCAAGTCCAGTGAGAAGCATAGGAAACTGGAGCACTTTACACATGAAAGGAGGCTGACAGAACTGGGTTTGTTTGGCCTTAAAAAGAAGTATATGAACAGCTGCAAATATCTAGTGGGAGTATGTAGAGAATGTGAAGCCAGATTCTTCTCAGAGGTACACTGAGATAAAATAAAAGGCAGAGGACATAAGTTCCATAAAAAAAGAAAAATTATTTATTTTAAAAAAAAATCACAATGGAAGCAGTCAAACTTCCAACAGCCTTACTCGAAGAAGCTGCACAATCTCCATCCCTAGAATTATCTCAAAATTCAACAGGGTAAGACTGTACACAGCCTGATCTAAATTGGCCGTGTCTCCTTAGACAAAGACAGATCAAGAGAGGCAAGGGCAGAGGTTCTGAACACTAATTTCCAGAGGCCCCATATAACCTAGTTATAAATTTCCATAATGTCAATTAAATTAATTGCTATCTTCTTTTTCAAAGAGCAATTATGGTTTTCTTAAATACTTCATAATTTCTACAATGGAAAAACATCTAATGAAATTTCCACCACTCTGAAGCATTGTAATCTCACTACATTTTAAAATAGTTTCCCTTAACATCTTTCCTATGTATGCTGCAGGTATGTCATATGGACAAGCTGCAAAATATACCTCCTATGAGATGATAAATCCTTTACAGTAAGGATTTTGCTTTATTCATAGTTTTATTTTTTATAGTTTTTACAGTTTTCTCCAACTGTACTGCTCAAAACATCTCTACTACTCAACCATGGAAATGATCTAGCATTAAAATTAATCTGAGATGTTACTTTGTAAGTATTAAGGACAACAGGAAAAATCAACATTAACTTGCAAACACTCAGGATGTCTACTGAAAACTACAAAAAAAAATATAAAGACCTCACAGAATTATTTTAAATTAGATAAAAATCAGGAACCCACATTTGTACTTTCAGTTACAAAGAATGATCAAAGGCCAGTATAAGAAAACACAACTGTTTGCTATTACTGTCTGCCTTACTTTTTTTAAAGTATGCAACCTTAAAAATAATGCTTCCTAAACCTAGTAATTGAGAGAAGTTATTTAACTATATTCCCAAAGCACTGAAGTTACAAGTAAGACTTCAACATTTATTTTTTTCTTAAAAACCAAACAATATATTGTATTATACTTAATATTTTTATTAAAACAAACTACAAAGTTGATTATGAGAATGTTATTTTTTTATTTTAAAAACTTGGTCAAACAATTTGTTTATATAAATATTCATTGACCAAGTTTAAGGAAGTCTATTTATAGGCATTATAATTATACACTTCATTTAATATATCATCATTTGCTTCTATACGTGAAATGTAAACATCAATATTGACACAAAACTGAAATGACATATAAAAAGTCACATTACAAGCAGCTAGATTATTTTTTAAATAATAAAATACACTGATTAAAAGATACTTTTAGTATAAATATTTGGCTACCCCATATACAGAAATATCCTCATATTTTTCATAGTCATTTGCATTTTTAAAAAATGTATCTACAAAAAAAATTTTACATTTGAATTTAAAATGAAATATTGCTCAAACATTGTACTCGTGGCCTTAGTTTTGGATCATTAAAAATACTTGAACATCCTAGAAAAGCACAAGGACCATTATCAAATATTTAGGATGTACATAAGAGCAGGCAAAATCTCCTATGGTAAGCACTGGCACAAAAAAACTTCACAGTATATGTAACAAAAAGAAGGAATTAATGTTTCGAAGAAGATTATCAAATAGTAAGCTACACAATGAAATATTTTTTCTAAGTCGTCACTGACAGGCTAGTGTTGCAAATATATGCCTGGTTCTTCTTGGCAACACTTTGTTAATACTCTATTCATTAATTTAACAAACTATCAGGAGAGTATGTTTAGAATGGGCCAGCGTTATCTCTTGCATTTCATTTAATTAAACTCTGTTCTAGGAATATGACAGTCAGCATTTCATGAAGAGAATTATTTTAAGGATGAAGGTAGAAAATATTTCAAAGTGCCATGCTAAAACATGAAAGCATAATCTAAAATTACTCCTGCACATAGTGCAATTTATCTATAAAATTAAAGATGTTATTTCCAGAGTTCATAATTAATTGGATTCCACAGAGAAATTATGCAGGCATTCCAGATAGCAAAATGATGCACAAAGGCACAAAACATAGTGCCAAAGGACAACCATAAACAACCACTGTGACTTGCTCGAATTACAACAATCACTGAGGCTTAATGTGAAATGAATACTGGCTGCTTTTGTATGTGGTCATTATTCTGCTGCAAAGAAATTGCCATTGAATTTTGATTATATTGCCCTAATAAAAAGTAATGAAAGTGGCTCATGCTCCAGAGGCTTTCCTTTAAATGATACGCAACGGTGATCCGCAAAGGCCAGTGTGCCACAAACTAATGGTGACACCTCACCTGAGGAAGGCGATGTTACCCCACCATTGCAGGTGGCTGCAGTGAGGCTGGCTTGTCTTCTCACAAACATTTCAACTAAACACTTTCAATGAAACATCAGTTAGAAATTAGTTTAGCCTTTAAGACTTACCATCGATCCTACTAACAAGTTCTTCCAACATTTTCACTTTCTTCTGAATTCCTGGCTGTGCAAACGTGTAGTTATCCTAAAAAGGAGACCATATGCAAGTATTAGTTGTAGAAAAGAAAAAAAGGTTTATTTTCTTTCAATTACTTATCTAAATCCATATATTTTCCAATGTTTTGCTATGGTGTTTCTCTTTTGCTTCTACATTTCCTCGGTCTGCTTCTCCAGTAAAACAGTAAATCATCCCACTGTATAGTCCTGCAAGTCCCCATCTCTAGCACTATATACCCTATAGCTATGCCTGCAACAATTGCTCTCTACTCGCCAATCCAGTGAAGTCATAGCCTTATTGCAGAAGTACAAGTAGCTTTAAAAGGCTCTCATCTTACATGCCAAAACGTGCCACATTAGAGTTTTTTAAGGTGATTTTTTTTCTCATAAATTTACAATTCTAACACAAACAGTGTAGAAAATATGAAAATTTAAACCCTAATCAGAGACAGGAAAAGAATTTGATCTTTAGAAGTGCAGAATAATAACTTCAAGTAGCATAAGAAATCAAAAGTCTGTTTTAATGTAGTCATATCTGTTCTGAACTCAGGATTACAGTTAATGTCATACATCAAAATCTAACACACAAGCTATATATAACTAAAATGGGATTACAGTTGCATATATTTACTTGAATGTATTAAGTCTCAATGGATTTTTAATTTTTGGATTGCAGCTCTATAATACAGATCAGAGTTTGAAATAATGAGAACAAGAAAGATATCTCCGCTTGAATCCCAAAGTGATCAATCTCTTTAAATAGTTACACTATTTCAACATACAGCAATGTTTCTGAATATTTAATTGAGAATCCCTTTGTTCAACTCATTTTGTTACGGTTATCTTCCTGTGGTTCTTGAGATATTTAAGAAAATTACCCATACATATTTTAAAAGAAAATTGCTATGTAGAATTTTTTTTGTGTAACCACTACTTAGACAGAAAATAAGGGTAAAGGAGTTTTTACCTCAACTGCTATTGTTAGAGTAATTCCTTTATCAATTGGAGAGCTGAGTAACTATCCCAAAAATCAGCCTCAAAATTTTTTCACTGACATTGAAATATTAATTGTTCTTGACTTCAAATTTTAACTTGATCCTAGAGTAAAAGACATGATTATCAATTCATTTTTATGTACTTTGATGCATTTTTCTATTAAAAATACCCCTTAATTACTTTCTTGACTATATTTACATGGTTTTTCTTTTCATTTTGATTGTTTTGTGAAACTCAATTGCAATTTAATCTTAAAATTCTATAAAACTGCCATAAAGTATGAAGCCTCAAAGTTCACAAGGCAAAATGATACACTAATAATTCTTGTTACAGTACATCAGCCAACAAGGGAGTTACAGTACCAAAAAGTCTACCACGAGCTCTGGTCACTTATAACTGACCATGTAGTAGCTATTTTTAAAATTATAGCAAAATTTTCTACTGGCCTAGCAGTAGCCCTTTTACAGTAATTAACATTAAAAATCAATATATAAACCAAAACAGTGAACAAGTTAGCCAGAATAATTCTCTGAATTTTTGAATTTTCCATAGGACTCACCAAGTAAAATAGGCAACCATTTCATATTGTTGGCATTGTTTCTCAAACAGAACATGAGCATCCTCTATAGTGCAATAAAGCACCAAAATTGAAAGAATGGAAAGACTCACACATAATTTAAATCTATTATAACCTCATTTCAGGGACAAAGAAACTATCCTATGCACTGGAAAATTGCCTTTTATGCAAGGCAGACATAGCCCTGTACTAATCATGCATAGTATCCAGGATACAGCACCTTTAGGAAATCATAATAATTTTCTTTACAGAACCTACTCTAACAACAAAAACTGTATTTTTTTTTTCAAATATTGATATATTGTTCTATTTATAAGAAAGTTAACTGGTATTTCCAGAAGTAGCAATGCACTAAAAGTACAGCAACATGGTACTGAATTATTTCCTCTGTAACAGAACCTCTGTAAAAGCACTTTCACATATTTAACACTGAAAGTCAACACAGAGTTAAAACACTAGTGCTTCAATCATTAGTCTCTCCCCAGGCAGTGCAACTCCTGACTGTGATCTATGAATCTGAAACTGTTTTCTTTCTCAAAGCCTAATTTACTCTATACACACCTGGAAATCCAACCCAAAACTGCCATCCTGATTTGAAAACAGGTAAGTTTGCTTTTCACTACATTTGATCTTTTGCTTATTTATTCTTCTATTCATTATTTCAGCTGCAAATGAACACAGCTGGGAGTCACTCTCCTACTTGTGCTGACTCATCTAACTGGAAAGATCTTTATTGGCTCCTCCAGTCCTCTCTTCTAATTAAACTATGTTGTACATTTCCCCACTTAAGACACTTGTAGTTGACTTTCTGAAGTTTGTGAAACTGTGAGAAGGACTTTGTAAACATAAAAGATATTTTGTTATCTACTATTCTTGCCCCTTTTGTGTTTATAGGTGGAGGAATAAACTAGTAAAATTTAAAGAAAAAACATGTCAAGCTCATGAAATTCACGAGTTATTGCTCAGGGCAACATTGAAGTACAGTGGCTAAGATTTAAAATCCACTATCATTCAATTTAACTGGTGATACCAGCTTTATAATCTGACTCAATTTTTCTCCCAACTTGTCTACCTCCTCTCTACCAAGAGCTGCAGGGGAATGGAGAAGGGGTCAGTTCATAACACTTCATCTCTGCTGCTTCCCATACATCCTGCCGGAAAGCCTGCTCCTGTGCAGGCTCTTCTTCACAGGCTGCAGCTTCCATCAAGGTACCTCCACCTCCTTCAGAATGGAGTCCTCCATGGGGGATGCAGGTGGATCTCTGCTCCAGATGGACTACCACAGGCAGGGGCACAGCTGCCTCACCATGGTCCTCAGCACAGGCTGCAGGGCAATCTCTGCTCCAGTGCCTGGAGCACCTCCTCCCCCTCCTTCCGCACTGACCTGCTGTATGCAAGGCTGTTTCTCTCATATTTTCTCACTCCTCTCTCACCGTTGCACAGGGTTTCTTACCCTTTTTTTAAATATGTTACTACAGAGGCACCATCATCATCACCAATGGGCTCAGCTTTGGCAAGCAACGGGTCTATCTGGGACCTGTTGGGAGGTGGCTGGAAGTGTCTGTGCAACCCAAGACCTCTCACAGAAGACATCACTGCAGCTACCCTGCTATGAAAACCTTGCCACGTAAGCCCAATATATGTTCTCTGCTAACTTTCACAGAAAAAAACTAGTTCAGTATTCAGCTCTCTTACCTATTTCCCCTCACAGTTATGGGTCCTCTTTTCATTACTCATCCTGCAAATTTTTGTTGTATTTCTTCATTTATTCCTTGTGTAACTTAGACCATCAAAATTAAGCAAAACAAACTCTGAACAAGTTGTAAGTAACAGAGAACAGGACTGTCTTGCTCAACAGATTTATAGCATAGAGAACACATAAAATATCTATTATTTCTAAACACTGTTCTTGACACATTCTAGTAAGCATTCACATG
This sequence comes from Sclerurus mexicanus, assembly GCA_013396755.1. Lineage (NCBI taxonomy): Eukaryota > Metazoa > Chordata > Aves > Passeriformes > Furnariidae > Sclerurus > Sclerurus mexicanus. The sequence goes on along the minus strand of VWZF01000016.1, from coordinate 577,472 downwards.
TGACAAAGTATGCATAAGGACACAACAGAATCCATGATCAACATGAAAAATTCATGCACTGGTGTGCAATATCTAAATTCCTTGACATTCTGCTCAGATAGCTTCCAACACACTTTCAAGTGAACTGTGCTAACCTACTTCACAGCTGAATGGTTATAATATCTAGTTCAGAGTCTGACACGTAATTAGTTTCACCTTACAATACAGAAGGTTAAGACTTTATAATGTCACAAGAGATCAAAACTTGCTTCAGCTTTAAATTTTGGTGTTAGTAGTCTACTTATTCTGTATAACCACCCCATTGCCCTGCAACTACAACTAGGTCTGGCAGGGCTTCTTCTCAAAACATAGTCATTATAATTTATAATAAAATACTAAAATTATAGCCCTCACTAAACATTTTGAAAATTACTAGGAAGTTTCTTACATTTTTTTAAGCGTAGAGAACTCTAAATGGAAGAAACTTGAAAAAAATGCACAGAACAAATTTAACTGGGACTATCTTCCCCATACTCACAAAAAAAAAGAGAGCACAGGGAAGATGGTGAAAAGAGAGGGGAAGAGAGAGAATAAGAGAGAGAGAAAGGGAGGGAGATTTTGCAGGCCCTAGCTTTTTCTTTAAATAGGTGATAGGATAATTTTAAGACAAAAAAAAGAAGGCTGAAGAGGAAAGAAAAACAACCTTTTATGTCACCATGAAGGAGAAACAGAGCCAGCCAAACTCCGTCAATAAATTGACATAATGACTGCAGCCAAACAGAGGTATAGGCACAACGCTTCTCCATCTTTTCAGGTCACACATGCTGTTCACCAACAATGTACTGATAAAAATATCAGCACCATTTATAGAAGCAAATGGAAAGTTTTGACACAAAGTCTTCATATGTTGTTTGTTCATTTTAATAAGATTTATCAATCAGAGCTTTTAAATATAAAGTATACATTAAGCAATCCATATACATCATAGGGACACAGACATAGATGTCTATTTTCTCTACTGGTGTATATTTAAGAATTCCTAATACATCAATTTAGGTATGTTCAGGTATAGTATCACACGAACAAATGAAGACTGAATGGAAAAAGCTTTCTTTCTTATCTCATTATGCCCAAAAGGGATCTTCTGAATTTTATTTTTTTAACTCATTTAAGTACTTCATATATTTCTGAATTCTCTAAGCAAACTTCTATTAAAAACCTTGGTTCACATTGCTCTCAAAGTTATGTGAAAGGGTAGGGGGAAGAGGGAGGGAAGCATGACACTAGATGATGATAGCTAGCATGTATATTAACACTATCAATGCTAGGCGCAGTTTACCCAGAATGTTTCTTGAAGATGGAGATTATAATGTAAATTCACTCTTAAATACAGTTCAGGAAAGAAAGAGTGTGCATGCACAAGAACAAATGCACAGATGTGCTGGACTATGCTGTTAGCACATATTTCACAGCATGTTCTGTAATTACTTCAAGGTATTTCCTTTGAAAGAAAAGCTCTTTCAACCTTTATAATTATTAAGCCTGACTTTTGAAAATGTAAAATTTCCTAAGTACCAGGAATGAGATTTACGAAGCATTGCAGCCCAAAATTTTTTACATGCAAAACAGTACCTTACTTATTGCTACATAAAACGATGAAAAAAGCAACAGCTGATTAAAATGTAGGTACTGATTCTCATGTTAGAATAGTATGGACAGTCTCAGAACCAAAGATCCAATCTTTTACTAGGGTGTGTAATCAAACCTAGTTTTACACAGAGGATGCATTATAAATTACAGAAACTGTTAAAGCAGCAATAACAGAAGTGCTCAGGGTCTGTTTTTGGATTATGACATAGTCCAGAGAGCAGTTCAAGTCTGGGTAACAGCTAGAAATCATAAATATGGATACCTACAATCTCAAAAGCTGATGCTGTAAATTTTAGATAGAAGATAAAATAATTTTATGCTGAAGCATACTGATAGCACAGAATATTAGAGATTTGTTGTCTTCCTGAAAATTTTACTCAGTGACAGGCTGGAAAACTGGATTATTACCTTCCACAGAGACACAGCTCCCTAAGAGCGTCTGAAGATACTTGTACTTAAGAAAAACTACAGTCTTCAGGATAAATCGTATTGCTGCCCTCAATTTTCTATTACCTGAAGTACTAATCAAAGCTTACCATTACAATCTTAAAACTGACCACTGGGCCAAACAAAAACCTTGGATTTTCCCTTTTAAGAGCAGTCAGCAGCAATCAGCTATGGAGGATGGTAGGAGCACAGTAAGCCTGCAGTAATGCATTTGCAGCATTCTTTCAGTTTTCAGTCTGCAGTGCTGAGACTTCCCTAACTCAGGGTGGTATCTGTATAATTATTTTGTTTAAAGATTTTTCATCAACAAAACTTCAAATTGTTCAGGTTCTAAGCCCCTATAAAATGCTTTTTGTCCTTTGGCAAGTAGTACAGCATCTTAGCTACTCAATGACTTTTTTTAAGACTATCACTTAGCAGAATTACAAGATCCTATCTAGGTCTTGTATGAGATGAGATGGAAAGCAACTCCTCCCTATTCACCTTCTTCATGCAGCTCATAATTTTAAAACTTATATTACATTCCTCCACTTAAGTCATCCAAGTTGGAGAACATAATCCATCACCCAGAAACTGTTCCATACCTTTGATCACACTTATCTTGCTCCATTATTATTTTTTTAACTTTCAAGTCATCATTTCAAACAGGATGGACAAAAGAGATTAGAATAGCATAAAGGATACTGAGCACAGGCTCATGTCAGGTTTTAAAATCAGAAAAGTGATGTTTTCTCTTGAGGACTACTTATATAAACCTTCTCCTCCCTTTGTAACAGCAGGAAATGCTTCTACTATGGATGTTTAGCTTTTTTATGAACTGTTGGTAAAGGACTTGATTAAAATGCACTTTAGAAATACAATTAAACTGTGCAGTTGTTTGCAGGCTGATTCCTTCCAAAAGCTGCCAGATTTGTGCTGTTTTACAGGAGCTAGAGAAAATATTAAATAATATAGGTTTTTATCTTTTAACCATTATTTCTGCTTACTTTACGCTTTCTCCAAACTTCCCTTATGTGCATGTCTAATTGTCTATGCTCTCCTGAATCCCCTTGAAATAATTTTACAAAATCCAATATCATATCCATCCAATACCAAAGCAGTTTTGAGCACTGGCCTTCTTGTTTAGCCATTACCAGAGACCCTAACAGGAGGAAATCACAGACATACATTAAATTGAGCAGTTAGCAATGGACTCTGAAATTTTCTCTAGGCATCCTGATGCACAGTACTGTAGTGATGCATTCAATCTGCATCCAAACAGATGGGAAGGAATAAAAGTCCTCCAGTGACTAAAAAAGCTACTAGAAATCTCTTGAATTGAGAAAGGTAAAACTTGCTTACAGAAAAATTTCTAAATTCTTTTCTTTGAATCTTCTTTTTCTTCACTGAAAGTTTAAAACACCATAAAGCAGCACTTGCTCCAACACATTATTAAGAGAAATAGAATCAGAAATCTGAACATGAATACAGAAAGGATTCTGGATAGAAGTACCCACTGTGGCCAGGCCTATGCTTCAGAAGATTTGAGTCTTGTATATGACATGCAAATAGAGTAACAGAAAAATAGCACCTAGGAGTATCATTTGATAAGTGATTACTAAAAATGGTAAAGCTGTCCATTTCTCATCAGAAGAAAAGCTATTCTAGAAACTGAATAGACACAAGTTCCTGCCCTGATTACAGAATTTATTTCTCATGAAATTTCTCATGTTCATTACTTTCCAAAAAGCTGCTACTTTTGTTTTAAAACACAATTCTAATCAAGCAAACCATTATTTTCCTTGGAACAGTCACACCTTCAAGACAAAAACCCACCACATTTTGTCACTGTCAGCATCCAACTTTGACAAGACACTAGCATATAATGAACAGTCTGGATTTCTGGAAACTACTGAACACTTATTACCATAGAGAGGTTCTGACTCACAGATGGAGTTACAGCAATAGTAGCTGCAGGGACAGACACAGAGCATGAATATGCAGTTCAAACGTTGAAGAGAACAACGTACAGAAATAACTGCTGCCAGCATTTCTGACAATTCCTGACAGGGCTTCCACATTTCTAAAGAAGACATTTCTGACTGGCATTACGATCTGTTTATACAGAATTAGAGTAGGACTGCAGTACTGTCTTTTCATACCAGCTATACAATGTTAGTGGAGACTCTGGAGACTACTTGTCAGACAGTTATATCATATATCCCATTTTCTCTGAAAACCCCACACTTGCTGTGTTCAGCTGAGGAAGGCAGGATGAAAGACTACTTTCTCCAATTAGCTAAGCTTACCAGAGGTGTGGGGCTGATGCATACCCAGAAATCCTAGACAATCTAACACTGCATTTGCACAGGTAGACCCTGCAGCCTGTGATACAGAAACTTGACCCATGCATGAAAGCACATAGGCAATAGACACAGGGTTCACATGACAAGAGACAGGTAACAGACAGATGCACACATTTACAGTACATATTCCTTCTGTCTTGGCTAACAAACTCATATTCACAGACAACAGATCTGCAATTTAGCATAACCCTAAACTCCCCAAATGAATTGCAAACATAACATAGAAACTTGTCTTGTGGGAGTTTAATGAAAAGGTACAAAGAAAGCTATATTTGACCTATTTTCCCATTAAAAGAAACCTCTAGAAGGTATTATGAAGCATTTTCAGACGAGTTATTTCTGCATGTACTTCTCAACATTTGAAATGCATGTTCATGTTATTTATTGGTTCCAGCAGACCCCTGAAAGGCTTTCCAAGCAGCATTCCATCCATCCATCCACCCGTCCATCCATCCATCCGGCACACGTTAACAACTTTCCGTAACTCAGGAGTAAGAAAGAACTTTGCAGGGTTTCCTTCAAAGATCATAAATCTTGGTATTTAATCAGCCAGAGAAATAGCTAATATGTACCTCAGCATACTCCAGTCCCTGGGAATGAATTATCTCCCTTTTATTCTAAAAATTACCAGGTCCTGATAAATAATGATACTAATATTTTAGTGCTATTTTTAATACATCTGGCTAGATCATTATACAATGCATATATTTCCCCTTGGTTATTTTATTACCATTATACTTGAACTTAAAATGAAGAGTTATACTCTATTTTATACATGAACATTACATTTTCAGGTGGCACAGATCAATGTGAACTTTTTACTTGAATGTTAACGAGACTCCATTGAGGAAAGTGTTATATAGGACGATTTAGTATTAAAAAAAAAAGTTAATTACAATGGATATATGGGAATGTCTACTTAATTAAATGGAAAAAATACTCATGGGATAATTTTAGTTTTCCCATATGCACAGCCACTGGTGAAAATGCAAAAATACTCATGCATCATCTACAGTTCGGAAGTGTCCTTAAGACAACCAGCTTTATCATGAGCATGGAAGATCTATTTTGCATATGGCCACACACCTGCAGAAACAGGATTTTATAAATCAGCATCTTGCAAGAGAATACAGGCTGGAGATGAGTTCTACAGAAAAGGAGCTGAAGTCTAAACAGGCAGCAAGCTCGGAATGAGTCCGTGGTAGACCCCCGCAGCAAAGCCAGCCAGCAGCATCTTGGCCCAATGGATGAAGGGATTATCCCCACTCAGCAGTCACTGTGAAATCACAGAGGCTGGCAGGGAACGCTGGAGGCCGTCTAAGTCCAAACTCTGCGCAAAGCAGTGTCACCTGGAGAAAGCTGCTCAAGGCCATGTGAAGTCAGGTTTTGAAATCCAAGAATGAGGACTCTACCTCTCTGACCAAACAGTTCCAGAGTTCAATCACCTTTACTGTGCAGATTTTCTTTGTAATGTTTAAAAGAATCTCTTGTATTTTAAGACCACATCTACAAGAGCACATCCAGTTTTAAGGACTCCAACACGAGAGAAATGTGAACAAACCAGAGCAAGAGCAAAAGGTCACCAAGATGCTCAGAGGTATGGAACACATGCTCTGTGATAGGCTGGGGAAACTGGGGCTGTTCAGCCTGAAGAAAGGAAGACTTCAGAACCACTTAGTAGCAATCTGATAAAACCAATAGTATCAAGACAACAGAGCTCCATTTTTAATAGTGGTGTAGAGTGAGAAGATAAGAGACAAGTAGCACAAACAAACAAAAAGTGTTCCATCTGGCTACTGGGGAGAAACTTCAACATGAGGACAAGCAAACATTGGAATAGGTTAACCCCAAGAGACTGTGCAGTCTCAATCTTTGGAGGTTACAAGACCAAACTGGACAAAGCCTGAGAAAGTCGATATGACCTCAGAGCTGACCCTACTTTGAGCAGAAGGTTGGGTAGAGATCTGTTACTACCAGAATTATCCTATGTTGTTATGATTTTAGAAGTTCTCATTTGTTTTCCTGAAGCAAGTAAGAAAAATTGGAGTGAGACAAAAAATAAAGACTAAATTTAGAGACAGAATCATGTAGAACTGAAAAGGAAAACCCTTACAGCATATAATCACCCAAAATTGACTGCCATGAAACAGTATATAAAGCTACAGATTACAAGTCTAACCTACATTTTAGAGAAATATGAATTTATATTAAAAAAATCTCCCAGTATTTCTATGAATTTTTAAAATTTCAATCAAATTGTGATAAGACGTGCAGTCACTTAGGAGCCTGTAACTAGAGACAACCAACAGAGAAAGAAGATGCAAAATAATCTAAGAACGCAAAATATATTAAACTATTGTGCAATATCAAAGATGAACTAATGCAAAAGTTCTGCAAAACTAACTGGAGCCAAAGACATGGAAACACCCAGATCACACAAAACCAGCATGAGTAAATCTGCTAAAGCAACAGATGATTTGGCCAAGTTTCTTATTTCTTGTCTTGAATAAGAACTGTATGCATGTCAGGACATAACTGTCCTGATGCTCAACACCAACTCTTATCTTTTATTCCATAGGTCTCTGTGGTTCAAATATGTGTTTGTACATTAAAATTACACAGAGTCACATTAGATACGTAAGGGAGGGCAGAAAGACGAGTGAGGAATGGAGAAATAATAGATACTATGTGTAGCAAAACTTGAACAAGAAATACATATTTCTTAATAACACCTTTGACAATTCTGGAATGAAGAAAATGAGACAGCCGGAATGGGTTGGAAAAATAAATGAGTTTTCTGTTAAGATAACAAAGGGATACACATACAATCATTCTTTCATTACAGTCTTATGCACTGAGAAGACAAACACACAAAAAAATTTATCTAGCTCATATTAGTCAAAAATTTCACAAGACGACTCTAATTGATATCAAAGCACACTCTTTAAACTCATCCAATACTGGCAGGGCAACATCAAATAGAAGCTTATATTGAAGAACAAATTGATGAAAAAATTCTGCAGAGATTCTTTGATTGCAGGTATTACCACGTCGCATATTCCTCTACTCTAAAATCTCTGTATAGTTTATTCAGGTCTCTCAAACAAACCTATCACTAGTCATACATGAGTCTCTTATGCCTTATTTTCAGAGAAAAATGACTGTGCATCCAGAATGCAAGTCACCTAAAACCATAGCATCATACAATGAATCCACTGGGAATCTTTAAAGTTCATCTAGTCCAAACATCCTGCCCGAGGAAGGGACAGCTTCAGCAAAATCAGATTGCTTAAAACCATATTAGACTTGACCTTGAACACTTTCAGGAAGGAGATAACTACAACTTCTCTGGGCTTCTTCATCATAAAAAAAAAGGTACTCCTTATGTTCAACCTAAATCTCCTGTCTTTCAGTTTGAAATGTTGCCCCTTGTCCTATCACTACAAGCCCTGGCAAAAAGTCTCTCTCCAGCTTTCTTAAAAGCCCCTTTTAAGTTCTGAAAGGTTACAATAATGTCTTCTCAGAGCTTTCTCTCCTCTGGGCTAAATAACCCCAGTTTTCTCAGCCTTTCTCAAAGGAGAGGTGCTCTGGCCCTCTGATCACCCTCATGACTCTCCTCTGGACTCACCCAAACAGGTTCACATTTGTCTTGTTCTGGGGATCCCTTAAGTGGATGCAGTACCCCTGGTCAGGTGTCACAAGAGCAGGGTAGAGGGCCAGAATCACTTCCCCTGACCTGATGGCCATGCTACTTTTGATGCAGTCAAGGATGCACTTGGCTTTCAGGGCTGCAAGCACACACTGCTGGTCATGTCCAATATTTTGTCCACCAGGATCCCCAAGTCCTTCTCTAAAGGGTTAGTCCTTCCAATCATCTCAACCTGCAACTATATGCCTGTTCTATCTGGAAAGTAAAGTGGAATCATAACAGAAAAGGAAAAAAACAAGAGAAGGGAAGAAGAAAAACAAGAAATCTTTCCATTTCAGCAGCACTCTTCAGTTGCACTGAATTAACCATAACATCATTAGTCACACCACTGGCATAATCCTTCAAGCCTGCTTTTGACAGATGAGTGCGTCCTTGACGACATTCAGTACCATTCCATTTATGTAACGGCTTCAATTTTCATTGATGAAGTTTAATTCCATTACAATTAGTTTCCATATTTTGCATATCAGTACTTGATAGTTTGGTATGAAAACAGAATTTTAAGAAGAAATGACCTAATCTCTAAACTTCCTTTCCTAGAAAAAAAATAGACCAGTAGGCCAGTGACAGACGATGTTCCAGAAACAGGTAAATAGTTGGAGGGCTTATATTTTTTCATCTGGCTTTCTTCCTTCCCAATAGATTTCAAGTCCTCACTTTTTTTCTTTATAACTTTTCACATATTTTTGCTATGTGATCAAGTATTCTAAAATTTAGTAGTTCTGAGACACTGAGATAAAGAAATTGGCATTTTTTTCAGGAATCAACATGAGAAAATGACTATGCATTTCAACAGTGCTACACAAAACACTGAGCTATTTGACCTTTAACCAGAAGAAATACACCTAATATATCTTCTAAAAAGTTAAAGGCTTCTATTGTTGACTCAATTTTATAACAATTTTCTCAAACATGAACTCTGTTCCAAGTTTCAACTCACAATGTGCCTAGCCAATGTGCCTTAGCCAATGAAACATTCACATTTGAACATACGCCATAGGAAAGAATGTTGTAGAAACTTCTAATCTTCATAAACTTACATGCCCATGAATGCAAACATGTACCCACAAATCCACAACTATTAGATTGTAACTTGCTGAATTCAACAGGAAATTTGTGCCTGCATTTAAAGCTTCTCCACACTGAAAAAACTCAAACAGGGAAGTAGCATAAGTCTCAAGTTTTAAATTGATATTTTAAAATATGAAGATATTTCAGAAACTATTAATATAGCAAGTATTTATAGGTTGCTACATTAATGACTTAAAAATTAATAATTAAGCCAGCTTTTCATCCCCTCAGTGAGACCTTGAGCAAACATTCTGAGGTACAAAACATGCCTTTAGCATTGAGAGATTTCAGCTCTGCTCTAGAATTGATGCCACAGTGGAATATGCAGACATTTTGATGAAAAGAAGATGCACAATTACTTTTTTCTTTCCTTTCTATGCCAAACTAGCAGAGTACTTTTTCAATGGGGAGATCAACTTCTCCCTGGTTTTTCACAGATGTGCTCTTTCTCAACAACTTTAAAGCTGTTCAAAGCCATGACCATTAATCAGTTAACTCCACTACTTACAGACAGGAAAAATCAATTTACCTGAATGCCATCAAGCAACTTGCTCATGCACCAGTAACTGTCAGCTTCTATGTTCTGCAGCACTTCTTCAGGCAGCCTGGAAACATCAAAATTTTCCACTTCTTCTTCTTCTGTTTCAGGAAAAGAGAGAGAAAGACAAGTCAATGAAGTGCACAGAATAAATAAAACAAGGATGAGGAAAATAATTGAAAACAAAGACAGCCACCACTAATCTTCTAGTCAGAAACTTCAATGCACATTTACTTTAACAGGGACTAAATGAATCATTTATTGCTCAACTGTGTCATCTAATGGCTTTAAATGTTAATGAATACTTAATTTCTTGCAGACTGTGAAAATCTCAAATCATGCCTGGTTAACCAGAATTAATATATAATAAATTACTTTATTCTAAGTGTTTCACACCTGAAAGAGGACCAGAAGTACTTTGAGAGCCCTCAAGCTACATATGAACAATTTCTGAAGAAGATGACTACGGTTGCATCATGCACAGAATGTACAAATATGTTGCCAGTCTTCACAGAAGAAAAAGTCTTGAAAAATACTTCTTAGAAAACCACTGAAATTTATTTAGAAGCAACTACAGCTTTTCAAGGAGAATTTATTTTTCAGGCATGTATTTAGAAATAGAAGGAAATCAGACGCAAGGGAACAGATGATTTCACCCTCCACCCCCAAAAAAACTGTGATTCTGTAAAAGCACGGAACCCCAATAATGTCTAATTCATGGAAACTTTCACACAATCATGTTAAAAGAAATTCACATTTCAACATGAACCAAAATTTTACCACCTAAGCGACACTGTCTTTCTAAAGAACAGCATCTGCACAGGATGATCTCAGAGGCAGCAGGGTTGTAAACAGTGCACCAGTAGTCCTTTACTGGTTATTAAAGGAATATCATCTCAGCATTGTGGTAGTTTCACAAACCCAGAAAAACAAGTATTCAACATATTTCAAATGCTCTGTACAATAAATTCAGATATAACACTGCCTTGCAAAACAATGAAGCAGCAGACTGCAACAGCAAATTTTTTCAATGCATCCTTTCGTGAGGAGGTAGAGAATCCTTATCCAATGCCAGCAGGACATTCTTCCGAGTAAAAAGGAGGGCAGATCCCCCACAATGGACAGCAAATTCTTATAATGCTCTATGGAAAATGGGGATAACATAGGCAGTAAGTGGGAGGTAATGCTCTCCTTAATGTTCAGGACCCATCACTTTCTCTATTAGTCTTTTCTCATTGAAGACAGCTTCTAGAAAAAACTTGGCTTCATTTCACTTATTAAATCAAACTCCTCCACAAAAAAAAACATGTTAAGAGAAGAGCCTAGCATAATACAAAAGTATTTTCATGGTAAAGATGCTTGACTACAATGGAGATAAGAAAGGATTGAAGGAAGGCAAACAGGTTAGCATCAACAGAAGACCAAAACATCCAGCAGGGAAGAAACCTAACAATTAGACAAGTAGCTATGGTGATGTACATTTGGCAAAGTTAATCCAAAGTGAAATGCCAGTTTTGCAGGTCAAAAAAATACAAGAGAAAGGTCTCTGAAAGTCCAGAAAAAGTAACAGAGAAATGTCAACATGTTCTTTGCTAAGTCCACTAACAGAAAAATTACTAGGAATACACACAAGACTTACAGAAAGACAGAAAATTAACATGGAATAAAAAGGACTGATTATCAAGTTTCATATGAACTTGTAAAAAATATCAAGACTTTATCTACCTGTTTACCTCCAACCTGATGTGCCTTGAGATTTTAAACAAGAAAATCCCACAAGTTTCAGCAAAGAAGCTCATTTTAACAGTTCAGAAATTCAAATTAAGAATTTTTCACATGAATTTAGAAAAGACAAACTTTTCCAGACAGAAAAGAAAATTAATGATGTATCCTCTACAGCAGGAACAAATTTTTTGGTATATCTTAGACATGTTAACTCACAAAAGAGTCTTACAGTTATACAATTTATTATATATTCATAAACCAGTGTTCCAGAGAAAAAAAGTCTCTAATATTTTTAATTTTCATTTTAATATTTTAAATGGCAAAAAAAGAAGTAACCCATTTCCACTCTGGACCACTACATCTACAAAGAAAAAACAATAAATGAACCAGAGCTCCTAATATTTATATTAAACGCAAACGTATACTGAACTTCCCTTTGAACGAAGCAGACTTTAGGCCCTCCTCCACTAAACATTTGCTGAGAGAATGAGATTAAAACTACTTAGATAATGTGTTCCTTTGCAAATTTCCTGCCTTAGAGCACCTTTTCTTTTCATGATACTGCTATTTTCTGAAAAAAAAAGGAGGCTATGAACCGTAGCACAACACAATAACTCTTCTGCAGGTGGGTACGAAAAGATAACAAATGAAAAAAGACTTCTTATCTTCTCTTTCTCATCTTTCTTATCTTACCTCTTTTTTTGTTCCCTTACAAAATCTACCATTTCACATTATATTCTCACAGCAGGATTTAAACCAACAAAAAAGCTGAAGACACACATAACCATCAAAGGTGAACATCTTCCCCTCCCCTCACAGCCAACACAGATGAACAAGTAGTGATGGAGTATTACTTGACTTGTTCTAAACTAGTAACCGAAAATAAATTAAAAAAAATAATAATTCTCAGTATTAGCTATAATTTGGTCTTAAAAGGATTGCCTCAGAATGCAGACTTCTATACTCGGGATGTCTAAAATTACCTGGAATAAAACTTTAAACACCCATCAAAAGACTTTCCATCCTGTGACTGAACCACCTGCAACAAGCTGTCAGAAAACCACAGCAGGCTGAACAAAGCAAGTGGGACAGCAAAGACATTCCAGCATTAATGTTTTGGAAAAAGTAGATTCTGGTTGTTCTAGTACAGATAGATTATCAAATTAGAATGACCTTTTTCTTCTTCCCCCAGAAAACACAATACAGCTTTTAAAAAATACTTTTCAATTGTTCCAATTACTGTCCATCACAGGTATGTTCACCAAGCACAAAGAGAATGTCACAAAAAGCCCTTCTGAAGAGTACAGGTCTTCCATAAATTGTCGTAAATTCACTACTCTACATAAAATTCTGATTATTCCACAGGGAACAACAACAAAAAAAATTAGAGATGGAAAGGCCACCATCAAATTCTCTCTGCTCTGTTTGGGTGACCCTATAAAGCAACAGATATAGAAAGCATTTAAGAATATCCAGTTTTTTCACTAAAAGAATCCACAGTCCCCAATTATAAAGTCACAGAATCACAATCTCAGCCAGAATTACAGAAATAAAAATAGCACTTTTAGGAAGTACTCATCCAGACGTTTGTTCTGTCTCTCCCTTCTGAAGAGACATCCAAGAACACTATGTTTTTCTGTGGTTTAAATGGACTGATCTCTAGCATTTCCATAAGCCTCTTAAATGCAAAATAAATATTCAATTTTTTTATACGTTCTTTAAATATATAAACCTACTTCTACCTTAATCTTCAATCCCATTGTGTTTCCAATGCATCACTAAGTCATCTCTCCTAAAGTCAGATAATAAAGTTTTGAAATTTAAAAAAAATCTAATTAAATGTGTAAGACAACTCAATTTTACTTCAATTATACCCTGGTAGTATTTACTCTCTGTAAAACAACCACGTCAGACTTTTCCTTAAAACTCTGCAAGCAAATATTTCAAAGAAGAAGTCTAATTACTTCAAGATATTTTCATTAAATCAGCTAAGTAGTATATTTTTGGATATATTAACTGGTACTTTATGATTTGAATGTGGTGTGTGCAGAACACAGAGCTACACTGCGGAAGCATCCAGGCAAGATGGCACAGCATCACAAAAATACAGAAGCAAACAAGCAAGTGCTCAGTGATGTACAAAGGTCTCTGCAGCACCAATTCACCTTAATTTGCTACACTTTATTGAGGAAGTTCAAAACTGACATTGAATATCCAAATGATTTTTTTCCATGCTACAGATGAAATCAAAAAAGGCCATCCATTCTAATGGCAAGCTCTAATTAAAGAACATTTCATTGGCAGAATGCTATGCAAAATCATAATTTACATATTTAACGTTTGTTTATTTGGGCAGGCACATAGTGCAAAATGCTTCTTTTTTCATGCAGTTTTAAGAGGGGAAAGCAATCAAACTCCATGTTGCTCTCTGGAGTTTTTTTGGGGGGTGATTTTTTGGGTTTTTTTGCTCTTTTGGATGAAGAAATAAACACACTAGAGAAGTTTAGAAAAGAAGGAGCAGATAGGATTTCAGGAAAAACAACAGAAGCAGCAAAAAAACCCATCCGAAAATCGCATGAGATATTATTTGTGCTTGAGAACATAATTGCAACTTCTGATCTTAAATAACTTTAAATTTATTTTCAATTAGTGAAATCTGAAGGGATGGGTACAAAAGAATATGGACAGAAAGTGCAGGCCACTGTGTGTATGTATCAATATCCGGGGGAAAAAAAGATCACAGAGTCTTACAGAAACATTTCTCATTTTCTTTAGTTTCCTGTGGAGATCTTTATCATGTTATCCATGTAACTGCAAAAGAGTTGCCTGGAGGAAAACTGTTGTAGCATGGAGTCTATGACATGCTGATCTGAATACGTGCATTGCTGTAAGCATGGTATTAGCTGTTCTTTACTCATTCCCAGGGTATGCTTCTGAAACTTCCCACAGTGTGAAAAGAGTAACTTTTTCTACACAGCTTTAACTGGATCCATTCCCAAAGGCAGAGACTTAAGGTTAAAATGAAAAAAAAACAAACAAACAAAAAAACATAAACATGCCAAATAGTTTGCCTCCATTAAAAATAGATTTTAATACAAGATTAAGCCAAACTGAGGATTTTGGTAGAAATTGTTCAAAATGCTAAAATTAAGTTCATATGTGACCTCTGTCTCTTATATGTAATTGATTTCTCCTAAAGAACACTGGAATTTCACCCTTTCAGTACAGATTATGCATCAAAACATCTGCCATCACAGACAGATGGAATTACACAATTCAAATTTTTGCATTAAAGAACTGGGAAAAATTATTTTCAGAGAGAATTTTATTTATGAAGAAAACAGGGGCTGAAATAAAGTTTTAAAAATGTGTATTACTAAAATGGGTTAATGATACTGCTGCAGCAACTAGCAGCCCTCTCAATGCATCCAAATAGCAATCTGTCCAACTGCATTCAAATGCAACCAACAAAAGCACAACCTGCATTTAGAACTTCTCTAAACCAAAACTCAGTCTTTATAAAGCAGGAAAAAATGAAAAATGTAACTTGATAGCTTTAGCACTTCATTACACTAAGGAAGCTCATACAAAAGATATCTCTATTAAATAAAGCATACATTCCCTCAAAGAAAACCCATTTTTAATTAAACAGACATTTAATTGTGTTACCAACGTTTTAACTTTAGCTTTTTATCTTGAGATAGTTTCTCAACGCTCAAAACCAGCAAAACTCCCATGAACTCACTGAAGTAGGAGGCAGGGGACAAAACAGACGGCAGTATAAGAAAGTCCCAGTGCTGGAGCCCAAAATAGTCTGCAAGACCACCAAGTATGATTGTTCTTTACATACACACAGTATACAAAACAATACATAGAAACATTAGATTGGTTAATTATCTTAATATTTTAAACTGTTCTTTTTTTCTTTTATCATTAATTTGTGTAAATTTATTTCTCATTGTGCTGTNGCTGGGTGTGAAGGTGCTAACAACTCCCTGGGCAGCTGCTGCAAATGGTCCATTGTTCTTGGGAAATGAATAGAGGGGGGTAGAATACATAGCTTTGATCACCCCCACACAGTGATAACTGGTCCCACCTGCTCAACTAGGACACTCATCTAATGTATAAAAAGTACTGCCATACCCTTCAAGTCCAAATTATACAGCTCTAGCAGCGGTGCAAGGAAACCATTTTGACCATACATGCACAGGCTCTTGTCTGTATAAAGCTTACTTGGTTGTGATCTGCTTCAGATGTATCTTCACATGGAGCTAACCTAAATGCTACCATCCAAATATACTAATCACAAGATCACACGAATATGATTGCATGCAGAGGTGAATAGTAATATTTCCACATCTAGAAGATCTTACATATTCCACTTCAAACCCAGTTTCCCAAAAGATTTATGAAACAGCTATTCAGTCACTGTTGCACTAAGGCAATGTTTTTTCTAAGGAGATCAGGACATAATAGAGCATTTAAATGTAAATTCTTTCAGTAACAATTACCTAATTAAATATGCACAAAACCATATCAATAACTCTCTCATTGAAAAAGTCCTAATTGCATATTAATCTGATAGAAACAGCTTTTGAGCTGTTAAGGATTAATCCCCAAAGTAAAACCTTCCCTTTCTTTGTGATACTATAGTCACAAAGGTAAAATTAAAAAAAAAAAAAAACCAAAAAAAAACGCACAACTTAATCATCTCATCAGTCCAGGCTTAGGTAAACATGATTTTACTGCATTTCAAATATTCCTCTATGATCACTCATGTTCTCACATATGCAATGTATTGATGACTTATATGTTTTAACCCTGTTAATAACCTTATATTTGTTTTCACTCAATTTCCTTAGAATGCAATAGGAAGCAAGACAAGTCTCTTTATACATCAGTGTAAGAATGATGTTTTAAACAATGACAACTGTTGCAAACTCCTTTGACTGGAGAGCAAGGTAAATCATCATGACCAAAAACACCATAAACTTGATCACTTGGACTGAATTTTTATGCTCATCAGAATTAATGTATGACCCTGCAAGTACTCTCAATTTGCTTTATCACAAAAGATTAAATATTTCATATACTTATTCCCTAATTTCAGGTTCTGTATGACTGTAATCAGTAAATCATTCCAACTTCTTTTAGTTGGCCTACATGTTTGCCAGTAAAATTTTTCTACTCAGGCTTTTTCTTGACTAGACTTTAATGACAAATATAATTTTTTTTCCCAACACACTAAATAATCCAGAATTCACCCTTAATTCATATTCATAACTCACTGCACATATCTACATAGAAATAGCCCTGTTTTTAAGGCTGATAAATTTATTTGAAAAAAGGAAATTCTCAGCTCTGTTGCAAATAATACAAAAGACATCAGTTCCTCACAGGCTGCAGGCTGAGATTACTGCTGCACAAGTCAGACATGAGGAGGATGAAAAATATCTTTACTACTACAACCAAAACCAGGTACAAAGAAGAATAAAGTAAACCTGGTGATACCAACAGGTCTTTGACCAACAGAACTTGCATAACACCAAATACAAGACTGGCAGCCTATTACACTAGTGAGAAATGTGGCCAATAAATACACTTCACAATTGCAAAACAGTATAAACCACATCCTTGGGCATGACGTTACTGTGAAATAGGAGCCTTCAAAGTTTATGAGAAGGCAGCTCTGCATAAAAATTTATTTGAGCAACAATCTAGAACACAATGCTCAGCACAAATTCTTCTAAGAGTGTTAACTTCAACAGGTTTGCTGCTGTCAACCAAAACAGCTTGCCAGGGAGAAGTGGTGCATGTGATACCAAATCACAGGACTCACAATTAGCAACCAGTATGCATGACAAGCACAGGATGCTGATGAGTATTTTCTTAGAATGCCTGATAAGGGGATTTCCTGAGAAATACAAAAGGTCCCTGGAGAGTAGGAAATGAAAGATTAAAGGTTGAACATGTCTCTCACACAGCATTTTTAATTACCTAGTTTGTGCTTATTACTTAATTTTTTCAATCATCAAGTCCATGCAAGCGCATACACACAAACACAAAACATCAAGTATGTGATAAGAGCAAACCATATCATGGTCAAACAAGTCTAAAGCAAACCTCAGGAACATAGGCCTTCCCTGTGTTAAGGTACAGGATTGATTAGAGGGATATTTAGGGACCATCACTCTAGCACTGAAAACACCTTCAAAAAGGATCTATAAATTAATGTAAATTTAAAAAAGAATTATTTATTGGAGAGGGAAAAAAAACAACTGCACTCAAGGCCACAATGTATTTAAAAGATTAAAAAAAAACCCATCAGTTTATGTATCTGCATATGCAAGAGTGAATTTTAAAAATATTTAAAATCAATACTTCTTACCTGAAACTATAGAAAAAAGGAAAAGCTAAAAAAGAAACTGCCTTGTATGTAATTATTTCATAATAGAAGGTTGGCAAAGTGAATTCATTTGAACAATCCCATAAACAGCAATATGTTTAATATAATACCTGGATAACTTAAAAAGGCCAAATGTTCAACTCTAACTTGGAAAAATATAAAAGTAATACGAATTATCCAAGAATTTGTATGTAAATAGAAAAACTTCTAAAAATTCAGAAATTTATTTTTTTCCGTGACAGAAGACTGAAAAATGTGCTGTTGTCAAGTAAGCTCAGCAACCATTTACATATAACTCTATATAAATTCACTCATTCATTAAGCAATTTTTACTTCAAGCTATAAATGTAACTGAATGGCACAACTAAGATCTCAAATTAAAATGGATGGGCTGAGGAAATAACTGTTCTTCAGTGACATCATATGCACAAGCCTATGACAGAGGCAGTTTGCTGCAAATCCACACTATGCAATATCAATCAAACTTCTTAATCAAAATTATGTGCTTCCTTATTTTGTAATCTCCCACATCATTCACAGCTAATAAGGAAAATATCCACTTTACAGACCTCTTGCCTTATTTACAACAGAATGTAAGTACCATCCATTATTTTCACTTTCTAGTACAAACTGCAAATACTAACTTTGAAGAAGAATATTCGAGGACAACACACTCTGCAGGCAACACTACTTCTTATATTGCTCAGTTGTGGAGTGCATTCCTTAGCTAGCTTAATCTGCTGTGATTTACAATTTCCTAATGAAACCATACCATATGCTTCTGAGGCAAAAAAAGCCACAAGGCTCGCTTTATTCAGGAAATTCAGATATATTTTTACATGCTGTATAGGTATTCATCGTTAAGATAAAGGAATGATCAAACCTCTAGTACAAAAACCCTGCTCCGTCTGTTCAAAAGTAACAGTATAGTCTCATTTTCTTCCAGAACATTACTATTAAGAACAGTAGTTTTCTTTAAATTACAGTCATACAGCCGTAAATTTTTATCTCATAATTAACTGAAGATGGAACACATAAATCAGTTCACAATTGTCTTTGATGAAAACCAATTAATAAGCCAATTTTTTTAATGGATTGGGTTTTGTCAAAACTAATGTGCTATAAAAAACATCAAATCCTTTCTGATTCTATGAAAAAATGCAATGAAAATCTATGGAAGAAAAATTGGTTTGCAAAATTTTTTTTCTTTTTTGATTATTGTGCTTAAGTACTTAATTTTCCACATCTGCTTTATAGACTTGTTTTCCACAGCTTAAAGTGAAAACTAAAAATATCAGATTTCTCAAATAAAACCCAAGCAAAATATCCCCACGCTGATGAAAAACCCAATGACTTTATTATTATGATTTTAAAAGGCTTGCATTTAAACTACAAGCAAAGCCAATTTTTAAGATTTCAGCACATAAACTTCCGAAAAATCTATTTGTATTGGTTTGAAATTTATAAAACATTACTAACTAACCAAATATCTCATTTAAAATGAAACCAAAAAAATCTGCTTACAGTTCTGTTTAAAGTACTGATCCACCCAATTTGAAAATCTTTTCTTAGATGTTCAGATGCTACTGATCTATGCAACAGGATTTGAATGTTACGCTCCTGGCATTTGTACAGCATGTTGTCATTGCTTGAGCAACTCTTTCTCTTTTAGCTTTTCTTCCTGTGAGCTACTTCATAATAAACACACAAAGTTGTGGTATTTGGATGTCACAAGCCACTCTTAATGGCACAGAAGTGATTAAATTAATTTCCCAGTCTGTTGGAAAGCATGCTTGAGAAGATTTAGATCTGCAAGTATAACCACCTTTGTGCCGCTTCACTATAGAAAGATGATTGTTAATTATAACTGCATGGAGACCATGGGGAGAGGGATATGAATGCAGAAGCCAGAACTAAAATATGCTGCTCCCTTTGGAATACATGTCTCTCCCATAGCTCCATTAATTGTAATTAACTTTCTCCTTCACAATTCCTTCATTTTTATACCTGAAGAAAGCCTTTGGTTTCTCTTCAATTTCATTTTACTTGCTTCCACTATTATTCAAGATATTGTTTTCCATTTATTCCCATGAGACAACATTTCTAGTCTGTAGTTTCAAATAAAATACCTTTCACTAGCCTCTCAAGACTTCCTCTCAATACGACTCTATTAGTTTCTTAATTGCCTTCAAAAATTAGACAAGATAAACCACAAAATGTATTTCAAACTTGAGAAATACATTGGTTTTTACACTAACATTCATATTATAAAATTAATTTAATTTTTAAAATTCTGAGTGTGCATTAAGCATCATGAAATAACATATCTTCTTTAGACATACATTTAAAATTTAGAAACACACATACAGATGCAAAATAAACTTTAAAAACAGATAATTAAAATCCACATCATTCTATGCACTAAACCAGGACTTTCATTAACAGATTTTTTATATATATACATAGGAAACAAAGATCCTTTTCCCTCAGGTATCTTTTGGTATGCCACAGAGAAGAAAAAAAAAACTAAATTTTAATAATAAAGACTGTGACTTAATGGACAAATCTGAGTTACCTGAAAGCATCAAACATTTCAAATCAATACAAAGGCTAGATCTGATTTACTTATTCAGATTACTTATGACAACATTTTGAGCTTATTTTTTCTTATGAAAACGCAAAATAATATTTAATATAAAGTACAGTTAGATACTAGGCAAGAATAAAATCCATATCAAGCTCTAATCTACCTGAGGTACTCAAATCAGAACACAAGCAGGATTGTGGATCTCTATCTCAAGAACAGTAAAGACTCACAGAATGGTTTGGTTGGAGACATTAAAGATCATCTCGTTCCAAACCCCCTGCCACGGGCAGGGACACCTTTCAGTAGACCAGGTTGCTCAAAGCCCCATCCAACCTGACCTTGAACACTTCCAGGGATGGAGCATCCCCATTTCTCTGGGCAGCCCGTGCCAGGGTCTCACAACCCTCACAGTAAAAACTGCTATAAAAGACAAATAAAAATAAAATCTAAAATTACAGTATAATAAATAATCACATATCCAATGGAACAATTGTTATGACCTCACAGACTTTCATGGAGGAAACAGAAATGCCTGGCAGTAGCAAAATGATGTGGAATAAACTTTCAGGAAGAACAGACAGCAGAGAGACAACCCACAGGCCAAGAAGCAAATCTACTCACCAGTCAGCAGAAATAAAAGAGAAACTAGTATAATGATGCTACCTCTGCATTTTTATAACTTGTGCATTTAATCACAGTATAAAATTAAATTAATTTAACTAAGCAAACTTAAAGGTCTTGAAGACTTCCTCAAGTAAAACACAGAAGGCAGTAACTCAGATAAGTTGGTAAGTAACTCAAACTGGAAGACTCTCTGAGTTAGAGAAAGAGGGAGTATAACCATGGGGAAAAAAAAAAGGCAAGGCAGAGTTCATAGGATGGACGTGTATCTATCACGCTAACTGATTTATAAAGGAGAAGAACAAAAGACAAGTTTACAGACACAAGACTGCTTTCATGGTCCGTAAAAGAATATTATCACAGTGCAGAAACATTAATTTGATTTTGTTAGAAACCTCTGATTACTCCCATTTTATCTTAGCATTTTTTGATTCATTTAGAGATTTCTTCTATACATCTCCTATAACAAAAATTCAAAAGAATTCCTCTGATTTTGTCTATAAGACAGGGTCTGGAAAGTTTCTTCACAGGAAACATCTAAGCAAAAAATGCACATAGCTCCCCTGCTATGAGGTGACATTTCACAGGTTCCATCACACCTCTGTCAGACTTCTTGACTCTTTGATAGACTTCCTGGCACCGATATGATTGAAGAAATTTTTATTAGTAACTTTCAAGTCTCTGCTTTCCTCTAATGTGTAAAACCATGACAGTCATCTAACAGGAGATGGGTTTTATACAGGCTTGAACTTCCTGGCTGCTTTTCAAAAAAGTATTCACACCACAGCTTTGCTAAAAAAAAAAAGTAAGGGAGGCTGGGCAATACATTGTAGTATACTGATCAGTATTCTTAAGACACACTTCTTTGATATGACATGGAAGCATTCAACAGAGATTTAAAAGAAAAACAACAAAAGGAACAAACAAACAAACAAAAACCCACAAAGAAACCACCAAACAAACAAATCTAAAAAAAAAAAAAAAACAACCCAAAACCTCAAACTCCACCTACAGTTGCCTCCACTTGCAATAACATGGAGAGAGCAGAACAGATAACAAGAAGCTGTAAGTTTAAAGAAATGCAATCTAATTATTTTTGCTCTAACAGCAATAATTATTTAATTTTTTTTTTAATATTAAGAAGAGTAGGAAGATGACTGTAATCTTACACCTACAGACATACTCCAAAAACATTTATAGGAACTGGCAATTGCCATTTTTTCAGTTCCTATATTATGTTAACAAAGATGAAAAATTTTCCTTTAATTCTCTACTTCCGAAGAAAGTCATATACAGCAATAGCTTTAAGAAAAGAACATTTAATTCAAACAGCAGTACCTTGAAGTAATTACTACCAGGCATCAGAAATCGTTAGGTCTGATAAATCCTCTGTCGAGCATGTATTTTAATCTTTGAGATAGGTGCTCTTAAAGCTTTTCTCTGCAGCCAATCTTGCTTAATCCCTTTAGACACTTTTTTCAAAGTTTGTCAGTCAAACACAGATCAAAAAATGCAACTGTTGCTTACTATGCTTCCAAAGAAAATATTGCAGCATGATAATTAGATATGATACCGCTTTGAAACACTTATTTAGGCAGGTTAAAGTGACAGCTTTGGGACTCAGAGCACAGCAACTTAATATGTAGAAGGCATTCTGAAAAAAAAGCATCTTTTAACAAGACAAGTCTGAAAAACTCAGATATTTTCTTCTTAAGTATATAAAAGTTCTTTCCTTTTATTCAAAGTCTAACAAAAATAATGCTGACATTTGTAAAGGGAATCTTATTTTTTTAAGCATATTTTCTCCTCTCTTCTCCCAAAGAAAGGGAAAGTTATTTTTCAATAAAACACAGTTTTCTCATGAAGGTATATTCACATTTAACTTTTTATATTTGAAATACCTGAGTAACACCTAATGCAGTCTTTATTACAAATCCACCACTTTAACTTTTCTATTCCTCTTATTACCATATTTTTTTTACTCAAAACGAGTTAGGAATAGCTTTTAAAACAGGGAAAAGTATCTTTCTTCTTATATTTCCTTATTTATAAAAACTGGACCAATTGGCATCAGATACACAAATCAGAGAGATTACACCAAAGAAATGTTCTTAGACAAACAGGATTTCCAGTTAAGGCGTTATGAAAGTATAAGGACAAAAGAGTAAAGCAAATACTTTACAAAGTAAAAAGAAACTTAAATATATACTACTCAGTTATCAAACAGAAGCTCATGAGAAAAATTTTAAATCAATCATCTTGAATTATATTTTGTCCACAAAAGTATGAATATACAACAGTTCAGAACTATAAAACTCAAAGACACCATTACCTGAAAATTGTTTGAATAATCAAAAAATACCATACCTAGGCTGTAAATAGCAATATTATAAAGCAATACAATGACCTTATTTAAGATTTAGTAAAGTCTACTTTCCTGTATGAAAACAGAAAGCAAACTGTTTTAAATTACATGTAAACAGTGACAGAGAAGCTTCATAAAACTCTAGTAGATGAATACAACTGTGACAGCTGTTCTTTCTCCCTTCTCCTCCAAACTTGAATTCGATTCTGACTGAAGTATGAAAACATAAATGCAACAGAGAAGTTAATAATAGAACTGAAATCTTATTGCTTTATATTTCAAAAGGTTGTGAGTTTGGGGTTTTTTTCCTTCTGTAAGTTTTATGATTTAAAACACTGAGGGTTGGCTTTGTGAGCTGGATTCTGACAAACCTGGTAACTCTACTAACACAAAATGGCACAAACTTTAAGCTTCCCACCTGTTAGTGACCTTTTCTTTTTCATGCAAAGCAATCTTTCATATATTCTTTATGTACTGATTTTTTTTTATTCAGTATTAATATTCAAGAATCTATGCTTTAGTTGTAGAGATTGTCCTTTCTTTGAAAGTAATTTAAAAATGGAAAAAATGTAAAGAACTAATAAATTTCAGTTCAGTATTTCTTATTTTAAACAGACACTCATAAGACACAGAGCAATTAATATCATTACTTAAAATACTGATTTTTCCTCACACAGTAAGCTAAAAGTAACAGGCAATTAAGCAGTTAGATATACTTAAGATAATCGTAATTGTCTTTTTTTTGACAGCTATTGTTAACAACAGAGAATTTTAACTTTAACTAGGCTTGTTCCACTCCAAATCGATAGGAACCTTTTTTAGAATTATCCACAAAACCAGTTTTATTTAAAATACATTAATTTTTTCCTGAAAAATAGTGAAGCTGAGGTACATCCTCCTTTGTCAACTAATATATCTTTACGATTTAAGCATCCAGCACTATTACTACTCTATATCTGTAATTAAACTAAACAAGATATTTTATCCCAGACCACACTTTAATCAAGCTTTAAGTATGTGCCAGTCCACAAAAACAAGAATTCTGATTTTGCAATCTCTGTGGTTAACTGAATGGATTTTCAAGAACTTAATTTGTTTAAATGGAGGTCATGAGAATGACGGGATATACTTTCTGCACTGCCTCAGGATGATACAACTTTCAACACTTTCACTACAAAGAACAAAACTACATAAAAAAAATATAGAAAACATGACAGAAATAACATTTTAAAAAAAATCTATATATGATAAGCAAAGAAAGCAGGCAAAGCCCATGACTATGCAACAGCGCATCCAACATTTCGATGAACTGTTCTAATTAGCTTGGAAATCTGACAGTATATTAAAGAGAGTGAAATAAAAATTGAAACAGAGTTAGAGAAGGATTGATTTTATAAAACAGCACGCCCTATAATAAATCAGGGCCCTTCAAGACAGTACTAGGAATAAAAATACTAGCAAAGCAGGTTGCCATACCCTATATGTATCTGTTGAGATGCTTTTCTGAGTGTTCCCTAACTTGTTAAACAAAAAACAAGTGGAATTCACAAATTCTTATCATGAGCATGCAGTTTAACAACATAGCTAAATCAGTCTCAGTGTTACATGGCATTAATCAGAGACCTTGCTTCTCCTTTCTTCCCTAACATGCTCCTGTCCCCACATCGCCACTCATATTCATCTCTGATCCTCAAGATGAGTGCAGAAAGTTAAATTATTTGGTTTATTATGGGCTTAGTTTCCAGACAGTTTAACTGAACTATCCACTGTGCCAGAGAAAAGCCAATGCTGACCAAAAAGAGAAGACAGGAATGCACATTTCGGGTTGGAAGAGAGAAAGCCCTGATTTACCTGTGTGATCTAAGTATATGGCAAGCAAACGCATTTCTGTCCAACTAAAACTAATCTGGAATTACTGAAATGTGCAGCTCCACTGTGAAGTTTAAGGAACAGTGAAAGGAACAAGCAGGGTACCCTACACTGAACTCTTGAAACAACAAATGGGCCCCAAAAAAGATGAATTCTACAGCAGGTAAGAATGTAGTTCACACTGTCCCAAGGTCTCACTGGGCATCACATACATTAATGACTAAAATACATTTAGCAATATACTATTACCAACTACATACAGTTACTTGAAAATATATGCTTGTTACTAACACCTTCTCAAGGTACATTCCAACAAATGCCAGAATTGGGTTGGTACAATTAGATAAAAATCCACTAATTAAATAAGTAAATCACCTAATTTTGATCAAAGCAGACTGAGAGAGCACTTACACAAACAGATCCACTTGTATATATTTGATACTAAATGCCACACTAAATTCCAGTAGGTTAAGCAACTAGGGAAAAACAGTAAGGAATAAACTCTGTTACTACCAAGCCATACAAATTGCATATCTGGGTAAAACTCAACTACATTCATTAGGACTTTTATACTATTATAACTACATAAAAAAAATAATCCTTAAATGAGATAGTTATATAGCTCTAAGCCAGAACAAAGTGCTCACTAAAGAAATAGTCAAACTGCAACTGAAAAATTAATACTCCAAGTCATGCTGAAAGATAGAGATGAATTTGTCCAGATATATAATTAAAATAAATATCCAAACACAAAAATAAAAGGATCAAAATACTAAAGGCAATTTGTAGTTCTCTGGTCCCCTATTAATCAATTCTCTGCATTACACTTTCTGCCAACATATTTGCCCTTCCTCATCCTTTCATTCCCCAACCCTCCATAAGTTAAGCATGAGATGGCCTCTTAACACTATCCACATTTTCCTTAGTTCTGTTTGGAATGCCTCCAAATATCCTGCTTTATTAACCAATCCTAAACACAGCAGTTTATCATGGCAAGCATTGCTAGCTGACAAACAATTCAAACAATTCACTGCTAGTTATTTTCACGTGGTTTTTCCTCCTGGTTTAAAATTAATAAAAGGATGTAAAATAGCGAGATTTCTTTACTCAATTAGCCTGAAAAACTATATTATATAATAAAAGACAATTGCTGAAACATGGTGAATAATTCATTTTTAAGTGAGACATACAAAAATCAAATTAACAATTTAAAATTATAATCTGTCCAAGTGCTTCAAAGGAGTGTCTTTGAAAGCACTAAAATTCAGGTCTACATCTTCATTGTCTTTGTTTTCACGTAATTTACCTGAAGGAACTTTGGGGTTTTTTCAAAAAATACAACTCAAAAACATTAAAATGAATGGAAAAAATTTCTAGCTGCTTTCCCACTGCAGTCAAAATCAGTCCTGCCATAGAGCACAGAAGACTGGCACAGAAGTACCAAGTCCCTGTGCATGACCTCAATATGGGTCTTTGCTTCCTTGTGGACCTTCTTCAGCTTTTCCACAGTACAAAGCAGGAATCATCAATGTGTACAACCAAATTCAAATGCTCTTTATCTTATTCATCACAATCCTCCCTCTCTGCAGCACTTACCAAATATTTTCACTGACAACAGATTAGCACAGCAACAGGGGGAGAGTGGGGAACATATTCATAGAAATTGAAAAAGTGAACAATGATTTTCTCAAAGCAAGCTAAGTTAATGCTGAACAACTCCTGTGTCATGTTATGGTTATATACACACCTCTATGCACATATAGTAAGTGTTCCATAATATGTGAAAGCAAAGAATGCTTCAAAGAGAACTGAGAGGTAAGTAAAAAGTTTCAGGTCACTGAGCAGCTCATGTATATTGCAGCTCTTTTTCAGAGGAATGCATATGGCATTCTCGGGACTTACGTAGAAGATCTAATTGGCTTTTCAGTACTTTTAAGCCTTGAATTCAAGCTTTCTTCATTCTTTGCCTACTCAAATAACACAGATAAAAATATTCCATTTAATTATCAGAGAGTATTTCACATGTCATGTTTATGATAATTTCAGTCAACTTTGCTGATGTCATGAGTATTACTATAAAAATTTATGGAAATTACTAAGATTCAGCACTGAAATATACCTCTGTATATGGAAATTACATTACTGGCAATTTGCATTAATGAGAAAAAATATAATGTGATCAAAATGAAATCTGTGGTATGAATTTTCGTATGACAGAAAAGTGATTTAAATTATTTTGAATAGTTTTTCATACAACTTTTACAATGGTTCAAAAACACTTGTTTTCTTAATACTTTTACAACTTGCAGGAAAACATTAAAATGTCAGTTATGTTTCATGTCTCTGCTCTTATGCAAATTTAATTTGTGTAAATGTCATAAAAAATTTCAAGCAAATGTGTAAATAAAAACATTTTAATACAAGATTGCGCTAAAACTTGTATTTATTTAATCAAAGAAAAGCATTAAAACAGAAGTTTGTTACTAAAGTTTAATGCCAAAATTCAAAAAAAGTTCAAGAGCATACAACAATTGCAAATAAAATCTTTTCATCTCTCTCAGGCTGCAGAAACCCCTCACATTCCTGAGCACTCAGTCCTCAAGAGATTTTCCACAATTTCTTTCCTGGTAAATCTGAAGACAAAACTTGGAGGGCCTGGGAGAAGGAGAAGCAACCAGTTAATCTAGTTATAGCTCCTTGTTCAACTTCCACTTTATAAAAGCAATTTGTCAATTCTTCATTTTCATTCCGTCTTCTCTAAGTAGAATAACTACAAATATGTTACATCTTTTCCACTTTATCTCGTCAAAACCTCAATGCATGAGTCCTATTCATAATTCTCCAAGGAGAAGTGAATTGGTAGACCTGAATTAGAAAGGTCTAGGTGTTTAGACAGCAGGATTAATTATCTCAAATTAATTTACATACTGCAGCAATCAAGGCTTCAGCTTGGTCTTGTAAAGGAAAGGAAATAATGCATCCTAAATAAAATTTTACCCTATAACCAACCCTGCAATTATGAAGAAAAGCAGCTCTCTAGAGTCAGTGGGTTAATACTCTTTGTTCTCTGGCTTACTGCCTCATCATCCAGAAACTCAGTTTTATGAACATTCTAACCAGACCTACTTATTGTACAAAAATTACAATTTTCCTGAAGAAAAAAATAATCTCTGCTTAATTGAAAATTTTTTTCATATTTTAAAAACAAACACTGCGGAATTACCTCCAATACAGCCATGATAAAATGCTCTGAAACTTTACTCCAATTATATAATGAAAATAAGAATTTTAGATATAGCATTCAAATTGTGGAAAAAAATACTAGTTTTACATCTAATTAGTCAGAGCAGATCTGTTGAAAATGAAGGAAAGCAGGCAAAAATGAGATTGCATACTGGTTATAGGGACAAGGAGACATCCTGTAACATGTAAGAGGGAATGGAAAAAACTGTAAGCAAGAAAGCTATAAACAGATGAAGGCTTTTTCAGGATCAAAGAGCCTTTCTTGACTCATAGTAACACTGGTCTGGGAATAAATCCCACCTCAATCCCATTAGGATTTGGGCCTGTATTAATTACTCCATAAAGTCATGGCAGTAACAATTTAAAAAATACTAGGTAACAGAAGTTTCATTTAATGCCTTCTACAAAGGATTTAAGATCACAAGAAAAAGTACTTAGAAGGGTAAGACCTCTCTTTTCAAAGTTTTCAGTTCATGAGTTCTTGTAAACGTCATCAACTTGTCTGAAGCTCCTCTACTTCAAGAAGATTGCAGACAATATCTCAGTCGCCATTCCAGTCTTCAGCAGCCTCATTTTTCTTGACATTCTTTGTCCGACATAAAATGATGAATTGCTACAATACTGTTCATTTTCTGCCCTGGATTTCGTACTAACTCCTAATTTTCTCTTGATCCAACACTGCTAGGGGTCTCCAAGTTATTTCATACAGCCACTCCACTTAGCAATACCTGACATGCATCCTTATTATTGTGGTGTTTTTCTCTTGAGCTTTCAATTTTCTGGATAGTGAATAAATCCAGGTCCTCTCTGGGGTTTTAGATACACACACAAGGCCTAGTGAATTACTGAAATGACAATTACAGGGAAGTGTGGCTAACTCTGTGAGCAAGAAACCACAAGCAACTGTGCTGCACAACCTAATACTTGGAAACAATGTAGATCAACAGGATCTCAGGGCAAGAGGAAGGTGGTGTACAAAGAGTGCAACCTGTGGCCACTTGAAAGAGGACTCACAATCCAGTGCAAAATTTCCTTGTCCACATTAAGTCCGTGAACAGTGAGCAGTCACATGGTATATCTTATTAACAAAAACACCTCTGGTGCAGCCACAGGGATGAGATTCATTCTGACACAAACTGATATGCTGCAAACACACAGAGCTTTCAGGAAAACTGCCCTGACAGTAACTAACATTTGTTCTGACGACACATGTTACAACTCTGTCATGCAGGAGGTTAGAAGGAAGCATAAAATAGTTTTTGCCCACCTGTAGTGTTTGAAATTCTAAAGAAACTGTTATGGCAGGATAACGACCTATAGCATTTTTCATAAGGGGAAAAAAGTAAAAAATAAAAAAAAAGGTTGAGATTAACATACACAGTCAATTCATATAAGAAACCTAAGGATAAAGACCTCCTTTTCCTAGTTTAGATCAGAAATTCAAAACTGAAATTAACTGTATTCCAGCAGGGGCCAGTAACTATCCCCTCTGAAATTTTCTTTAATTGTGTTTTTGCCTCTCCTGGCTTGGTTTGACAATCAAGTTTTATCTTGCTGCAAATGTTACAGCATTCTGCTTTTATTTCAGAGTGGGAAACCAACTAGATATTAGCAGATTACACTTTGATCATACTTACACTGATGGAAAGGTTGAAAGAATGCCCTCAACATTTAACACACTCAGTTCCTGCATTTAGCCACTCAAGCTATTGTCCATGTGCAAACCTATTTGCTAAAATTAGGTACCTCAATCCATACTAAACCATCAAAATATCTACGACTTCGGCCCTCATACATAGACCCATAAATCCTACTTAATAGCATTCAGATTTGAACGGAAAGCAAATTATCACTTCCAACCATGTCATTTGTATCTTCAAAAGTTCTGTAACACTATTCCAAAGAGTTTGCAAATGTCTTTAGCAGAGCAGAAAGATTCCCATCACTAGAACAAATGTCACACACTTGTTATGCAAGGTTAAGGATTAAGGGCTCTCTCAGTTATCATAAAACCAAAATAAACACGGCTTTCCTGCCACCAAAATATTTGACAAAAGTGCAGTTGTGTTTAAACATTACAAGGATATACCATCAGATGATCTAATCAGCCCAGATTTATTATTAATGGCATTGTCAACCATAAAAAATTATTATTAATCTTTAATAATTCTTTAGGATCTCTTTTTTCTTTTTAATTATAGAAACAACCTAAAATAAAAGGTATTATTGCTTTCAACTGTATAAATTAGGACCCTAGTGACTTTGAACTGCAATGAAAAGGTTTCAGTTAAATTGTGAAAAAAAAATACAAAAATCAATAGTTAAAAGATAGCAATAAATAAATTACTTTAATGTACAAACCAATATTCATTTAAAATAAAGAAATGAGATCTAGTAAAAATCACAAGTAAATAGAGTATTACTAAAGTAAATATTAAATATATTACCAGTTTAAACATTTTTGCTACAACATTTCTGCAATTCTGCATTTTTTTCTATCTAAATTACTAAACTACAATTCACAGTCTGATTTTTGAATTCTATAATTTTATTACAAATCTCAAGCTTTTTGAGGTACTTCATAAATTTCACATCCCCATTTCAACTTTAAATAAAATGCATACTCTTATTTATTTTAACTTGAATATTTTAGAAAGATTCAAATTAAAAAGCTATTTAAAGACAAATCTTTGAAAGTTTTCATATGTGCCTGGGGGCAAATAACTGCTGTTAGCCAGGAGCACTACTATATTGAAAAAAACCCCTCATTTTTCTACTTTTCTTATGGCATAGATATTAGCTTTTAAATGACCTTCATACACTTTCATTGGCAGAATATCCTCTATGGTTGAAAGTTTTTGAGTTTTGTCTTTCTTCACTGAACACTTACTGGAACAGCTCCGCTCTCTGATATGACAACACTGACAAACTGGCAAATACATTAACAATCACCGGGGTCTCCAAATGTAAGTTGGTGGTAAAGACAAACTTATTTACCATATTAATTAAATGGCCTATTTAACATGGAATATCAATTCTCTAATCACATCTTATTTCAATTAACAACCCTAAAGTCTACTAGAGATCCTACTGTTCTAGGATCATTAAGAACATTTTCATTATCTGTCAAATGAGGGAGTAAAAGGCAGAAACTGCAAATACTCTCAGGAGTAGGCCTGTACCATACTTAAGAGATGATTAGGGAGAAAGCAGCAGTAGTTCTCACTGGTTGCTTAGCAATGAAATGTCCCTCTATGAAACAAGAAATGAACAAAGCAACAGAGGTGTTACCATGAAAATGAGTAAATGGATACTCTATCCACTCAAGGATAACCTGTCCTTCATTAAAACCAATCAATCTGAATTAATACACCAATGAGTATCTTGCACAGAGAAGGTAGGAAGAATCCACTGTATACACCCCACTGAAGTTGCCAGACAATGCATTGCTCAAGTTTACATACACTACACTTATACTCACTGTATGTGTGTATGACAAAAAAAAAGTACAAGGAAAACAGTTTTGATTTAAAACAGATTAAGACTGTCATTTTTGCTCTTAAACCTTACCTTTTATATCCACAGTTATACCCAAGTTGTTAATGAATTATTAAAAATTAGTCATTCTATTAAATTGTTTATAACAATTTAAATACTAATCTATAAATTTAAGATTTAATCCACATATGAATTGGTTAAAGTTTTCAAAAGTATACCCACACAGAAAGCCAAACAACACAAATAGAGCTGTTGACACTATTATCATTACTAACATCATAAGCCCCAGAAGAACAGAGTTTTTAACCAGGGAAATTTGATTACCATTGCCTTAATTTTCAGATCCTAATTCCAGAATGCCATTATTCCAGTCACAGATGAAGTTCAATAGGTTCCTTTTATTTTAATTTCTCCTCCACTCATTTAAAAGGTTTCCTTGTTTCATGGGTTATTTTTCTTGTTTTGGTGGGAGGTTTGTTTAGTTTTTTGTGGCACAGGCATTGTTGGATCTTTTGTTTTGCTGCTGTTTTCTGGTTCATACATACAATTTAAAGTTTTCACAAAAAAGATGAACAGAAGAGAGAGAAGGAAATAGAGAATAAAACCATCTATGAAGAAAAGAGCATCATGAGTGGTGAACATTTCTTAAGTAGAAATCAAGACAATTCCTGAACTCCACTGACTACTTAAACAAAACCTGATGGCTTCTCAGTATATAAAGATGACACAGATTTATAGTGTAAAAATTTATTATAAAATTCATGTATCAAATAATGCTTTGATTATCTCATCCA
The DNA here is from genome assembly GCA_013396755.1 of Sclerurus mexicanus. NCBI lineage: Eukaryota > Metazoa > Chordata > Aves > Passeriformes > Furnariidae > Sclerurus > Sclerurus mexicanus. Next base: position 544,625 of record VWZF01000016.1, on the reverse strand, counting down.
AACCGTTAGTCACATTAAAATGAAAAATATATTTCAAAACCAATACTAATTCATAATTAGATATTAAGACAAATCTTACCTATATATTCACAAGCGAAGACTACAAAAAAAGGAGTAACAAGATCATTTATGCCCTGAACATATCCACTGGCTGGATGCCGTATTGCCCAGATAAACAAAATTCTTTCAAAGATCTGAAAAAGAGTTAAAAAAGCCATCAGATAATTTAACAAGTGATGAGCGCATTTAAAAGACATTTGAAAATTATCATAGAATATGCTGTGTTGGAAGGGACCCATCAGGATCACTGAGTCCAACTCCTGGCCCTGTGCAAGACACCCCAACAACCACACCATGTGACTGAGAACATTGTCAAAACACTTCTTGAACTCTGTCAGGCTTGATGCGGTGACTACTTTCCTGAGGAGCCTGTTCAGTGCCCAACCACCCCCAGGTGAAAATCTTTTTTCTGATACCCAGCCTCAACCTCTCCCAGTTCAGCTGCATGCTGTTTCCTCACATTCTGTCATTGGTCACAAGAGCAAAGACTTGCCCCTCTGCTTCCCCTCATGAAGATGTTGAAGACCTCATTGCAGACAGATTTATTATCATAGAGTTACTAGTATGAGAAACATTCATAAAAAAGCATAAATGAACGCTGGTATTCGTAACTACCAGTGCTATGTAACTTTCTCAGATCTTCAAGAGGAAATATTTTCAGGGTATTAGCACACTTCAGTTACAGTACTTAATGCAAAGTAACCCTTAACCACTGGAACTATTCAATAATATAAAATTTGTGTTTCCTCAGGAACTATTACATGATTTTCCCATGATTTTCACCTCTTTGAAAGAAGTATCTGATTAATGCAGTATTCTATTTATTCATAACAGAAAGTACTTGACATAGTTTAGATTGTTTAATAACATGTCCATAAAAAGAGATACCATAACCGTTAAGCTAGTCTAATATTGCAGTGTGGAGTTTTACACTTCAGAAGTCTATATACTGGTTAATAAAAAACCAGAAACAACCAGGAAATGTAGAAATAAGGCAACTGCCTGCCATATCACAGAACCTCAACTCTGTAAACTGCAGCTTGCAGGATCTACAAAAGCTCACAAGGCTATGAGAAGCATCTCAGCATGAGAAGAGAGCAGGGAAATCACAGAACTTTTCTCTGACTCAATTTAAGTCTGTGACATGCTGTATTTCCTCTCAATTATTTGCTTCAGAACATGCTACGTGCCTTTGAAAGGCTGCAAATAAGCAGCAGAGTGAAAGCTGCTACGTGCCTTGTTCTAACTACAGGTACTCAATCAAGTATATATAATCTTCTGAAACAAAAGCATATTTGCTCATTCATGAGAGTACAAACTACATCACTCTTCAGATCAGGCCTTTATACTAATAAAAAAGGAGACATTTTTGAAGGACTTCAAGGGTTGTGTAGTTTGCTGCAAACTCAAAAATCAATTAATGTTCAGGCTTCAAAGAAAGCCTGTAAAAGATCTGCCCTGAAAGGACACAATAAAGAGAGGAAGCTGATTTATGAAGTCAGTATTATTTATATTCAATCTCACTTCAAGTTTTTGTTAGATTAAGAAGCTATTTTAATTCAATTTTAAATAAAATCTTATTATTTAGTTTAGAAGTCTTCTTGTAAGTTATTTTTAAGTGAGGAAATGTCTCAGCACTCGGCACATACAATTCACATCCTGGCACCTGAAAGCCCCATCACAGGCTTCCATCCAAGTTACCTGAAGCTGAAATATTTTTGCACTTTTTGCTTTGAAAACAAGTCCCAAATGTCAACATCTACCCTTCTCCAACAGGTTTTCTTCTGAGAATCAACTGTCCTCCAGGTTTTATGTTTCCCTGGCTGAAAATTCATGGAACAAGGGAGACAGTCAACAACAACAAGTACAAAAAGTTTTGGTGGGCACTGAAAAAAAAGCCTTAACACAGCTCACGTCTGATCCATTACAAGTACAATTAAAATTCAGCATTTGCTCAGTGTGATTTCAGAAATTAGGCAGAAAGGGAGGTATTCATTAGCAAATTCTCCACAGAAGCCTCTTGTTTCCATTAGCCAAGATACTTATTCCTTTAGCTACAAAATCCTGGTGCTAGTCCTGTCACCTCACGCTTTTTAACACGCATTGCATATTAAACCGGAAAAATACCAATCTCGGTCCATCAAGCAATAGTCTGAGGGGTTTCACTGTCTATCAGTAACTGTACAAAGATTTTACACTCTACCATTTACAACTTGCTTTTACATTTTATATCGTTACCCCTATGAAATTGCAGTTGTTTGTAATGTCTTTACTACTACTGTAAAACTGCAAACCTAGCTAGGTTAGTCTATCTCACAGCCATCCTGCCTGCTTCTGTCAGTTGCCACTTCCAGTTTCAGTAACAGCAGTTCTCAGTAGTATCAGTTACCATTCTGTGTTTCACTTCAGAAAAAGGACATGTTAAACAGACTGCAAATACAAATAACTTCCTTGAAAAACAATTATGAGGTGACTAGAGAAACCTATTTAAATAGCAATTGCTGAATGCAGAACAGTAGCACTAGGCTAAATAGAAAACTGATGTGATGGGGTTACAAAATATGCACAGTAAAAAAAAAAAAGTAATTTAGTAACAACTATGAAAATACTCATTGTAAGAATTATAAAAATAGTGGGTTTACATGAAGGCACGTCTGAAGTCAAACAACCTGCAAATTTGTACCAATCTTTTGTTTCCTCAGAATCTGATAATACACACAGCTTACACTGCAAACTGAGAAGCCTATGAATTTTAAAACATTTTTAAAATCCAGGTATGAAAAATAAGGGGAGGTGCTGTTTGGGTTTCTCGGGAAGGGCTTTCTTAATATTATTGAGCAGGAAGCATCACTAATGACACATCAGCTTTAATATTGCCAAATGCATCTAATCAGAAATACAACAAATACGCACTGAAATAGCATTTTCAATTTCCTACTCATTTTCATAAAGTCTCATTTACTGTTCTGAATTGAAAAAAATGAGCACTGAAAACCTGAACAGCAGACTGATTTAAGTTTCTATACAGCACTCATTACTGTGTTCAAATATGACATTAAAAAGGTCACTTTCCCAAAAGGTTCCCTTCTTGATTTCCAAACCAGCAACAAAAACTGGAATTACTTTTCTTCTATGAACCACTGCATCTCATGAGATGTCATTACCTATCTATTATTCTCTTTTGAATTTAATGCTCATTCATAATTACAGCAGAAATTATATTCATATACATAAAGAAAAGAATCCATCATGTTAAACTGTGAAACCCCCAAAGCCTTCATCCAAAATCTTTTGAAAATTTGCTTTTTGTTTTCTAAGCAGAGAGCGGGGGGG
>VWZF01000016.1:250810-541174 GCA_013396755.1 Sclerurus mexicanus | reverse complement strand
AAGAGGACGGGAGGGTAAATTTATAAACTAATTTAAATTGTGCCATTTTCTTGAAATTATTAGGTATATAATACACAGATGGGAAATACAAAACCATGTACTTTACATTTCAATGAAATTCAGTTAAAGACAAAGCAGGAAATCATAATAAATTAGACCATGCCACATTAGCTAGTCACATTTATTTAAACTTACAGTCACTAGTCTAAAATAACTTGACTGCACTATATGGAAGACCACCTCCAACTCCTCTGTCCTCATCTTTGAGGGCCACTATTTGGTTATTTTCAGTCCTTTAAGTCCTCACGCCATTATTACCTTTCTCTCACTCAGGATCCACATAACTCCCATTAAAAAAAAAAAAAAAAAAAAACAACACTCTAAACTGATTTTAAAAGGAACATGAAATAACTAATTATTTCCACACATCAGATTCAAAATATCTTTTTCTAAACTGCAACATTTTGTTAGAGAAACAAAACTCCAAATTCAGATAACAGCCTTACTCACTCCAATTAAAAGCTCTTTGGAAATAGAGACTCTGATACCACTAAGAACAACAAAAATCTTGGAGAAGTAACATCTGGAAATTTAAGTCAGAAAACTGTGAGGTTCATACATATGTTCTGTTTCTGAAGCTCTGATTAGTGCTTTTGTTAACTTTGTCAACTAGTCTCTTCACCTCATTCTATGTGACATTCTTCCCAGTGGTGATATCATTGTTCTAAACCTTTGATGCATCAAAAATATGTACAAAACCCAACATAATGTCCAAAACAAGATCCTTGCACACAGTGTCACTCTTTGAAACCTGTCTTTGACCCATACTCTGAATCTCTTCTCTTCTTTACAGATCTTGCCATCTCACCTTCAAAAAGGGGAAATTACTCTTACTCCCCTGAGACCAGCACCATCTTCCCTCTCCCTAGAAGGGAGTCAGCTCTGGGCACAACAGAAGGCCCCTGTCTGGATGAGCCCTTGGGAATAGGGAGGGATCACCAGTGAGGCGAAGGGATTCAGTGGTGCTATGGGAGGTCTCCAGAAACCTAGAAAGCAGGGGAAAGAAACAATGGAGCAGCTGGATGCTATGACCCTTTCAGCATCTTTTGTACAAAGCCATCAGGCAAGATGGGCTTGTTTGGATCCAAAGCGAGAGCAAAGACATATGCAAGCCCACCCTCACAGTAGCCCACAATTCTACTCAGGAGATCAGTGGAGCTCTAAAATGAAGAACCTGCAACTCTGTAACATTCAGGATCCATAAAAATTAAATAAGATCTCTATCACTCATTTCTAACTCATATACTTCCTAGATTTCCCCTTATCCTACTGCCATCCACCCTTTTCACATTTTTCCGTACCTCAAGACCACTCACTGCTAGCTAAAAGAATATTATTAAAATAGTCCTGTGGTTTACATTTTCACTCCTCCAAGCCTTCTATCATTTTTCCATCCATTTCCTTACTACTACGTAGGGAAGAAGAAAGGTGTTGGAGTAGGGAAGATGGATGGGATAGGGTATGGTTAGGGACTGCGGGGAGCGTGGTTTTGATGTGGTTTCTTTGGGGGTTTTTAAACATGAAAGCAGCAGCAACTCTAGTTGTGCAATGCCTTGATCTACTTTATGGGGATCAATTACGCCTGTTATGTGGCTCAATTTAGCAAACCTTCAAACCAAGAAAGGCAAGTACAATCAGCAAGCAGGGATATTGAGCTGAATTCCACAGACTATTTTAAGGAGCTGTATACATACATTATTGGTGTTGGAAGATAACTCAATGACACTCACAAGTGCAATAACAATTTCTAGAAAGTGTGTACTTAAAATGTTTATTTTAAGGCAGTGTTTAAGATGCATCTATCCAATGAAGTATTAAAAAAAACATACCTTTGGACAAGTTCCACAAATAATGAAAAATGAAAAAATTCTAATTTTATGAAAAAACCCTGCAAATGAGATCTCAGTAAATAACACTAAATGAATATGCCACCTGAGCACTGTTACCTGCCAAAAGGCAATTAAAATCAAACAAGACCTAAATAATTTCACATGTTTAATGATCCCAACAAAACTGACTGAAACTGCATACCACACCCAAACTTTCCTGAATAATATTTGATATTGGAGATCTATTGTCATATTGGATTTTACTTCACAAGAAGTTATTCACAATATTTCCTTTTTTAATTACTCTCAAGTAATACAAGTAGTATTACGAGAGTTTTATTCTACTAGTCTGTTCTACCAGTGCCTACCAGTTCTGTCAGCATTTTCAATAAACCTATTTTCAGAATAAGTATAATTCAGCTATTAAAAAAAAAAATCTTTCAACTGTGCCTGCTCGTAAAAAATAATTGACCACCATCTTTTTCACAGTAATATATTCTCTGAGTTCCCAAATAAACTTTTAAGCTCTAAGTTAATCATTCAACCAAAAAAGGATTCTAGCTATTCTGTAACTAATTCTTTTCAATGTCTTATTACAGGATGCTTTCCCCAATACATTAAATATTTAACAAAAATAAACATTTCAAATGTTGATCAGATCTTCTTTAATTATCAATACAAGCTCACCCTAACATTTCTACCCGTGTTATGGAAAAAGCAGATATCCATGGTAAATACAAGGTTGTGTTCCTAAAAATTACTATCAAGTTTGCATATAGTCTAAAGAAACATATTAACCACCTCATAAGAGCAGTCATATAAATATATTGTCTCATGCATAATCAAACAACCAAAAGACAAAACTAAACCAAGATCCTAAAATTTAGTAAAATGAGGAGATTGTCAGATACAAAACAACACTTTATCTCAAACTCTTCTCCAATGAGAATATGGTATCTTAGTATCATTGTTCTTAGGTTACTTGATTCATTCAAATATTTTGATTAAAAGAAAGGACATTAAGTACATTCTGAGATGTTTACCCAGAATCTCTATTTCAAAGCTACTTTTACAATTGTACAGCTGATTTAGAAGAATAAATACAGTGTCTCTCAGTTACTCTTGAAGAAGTGTTTTGTACTTTGCAATTTTCTTTTGAAAACAAGAATATAAATAGACTCTTACACCAGACAAGTTAAACAGCTTCTAGTTTCTCCTTCGCTAAAACACGGGTAAAAGAAATAACATCAATGTGGGCTATTTTTTCCCAAACTAACATCTACAAAACCACAACCATTGTACATCTGGAACCACATTCACATTTACCTGAGATGCAGATGATCTTCACTGAAACCCTAAGAACAGTTTCATCATGTGACAAAAGGAAGTAAAAAGCTCATCCCAAAAGAGCCAACAGTTTATAATTCTTTAGAATAATTCAAGAGACTATTTCTGACACAGTACAAGTACTTATTTCCTCTTAGAAGTATTTGAACATTCTTTTTCCTGTAGCCATCTTTCAATGACACAATATTCACCTTCAATTTCATTTATTGGCCAATTTCTAGCTAAATACTGGTACTGATATTATTTATTTCTTTAATAGTTTATTTCCTACTGCTATTGTTTCCTTCTTGTCCCATGATTTTACTTGCATTACTGCTTGATTCATCTGTAGAAAAGCTCAGGTAAAGCAACAATGTGCAGGAAAGCACTATATTTATACTACTTTCTTTCAAACCACTCTACTAGGCTATTTCTTCAAACCAATTTTTCCAACATGTGTGGAAGTGCATTTCTATTAAACAAATAATTGCAACAGTGGAAAAAACAAACGAAAGCTAGTTCTCCATTTAACTTCTCACAATGACCTATCAGAAGACATTTTATTTGGCTCTATAACGGTACAAATAGAAGCTACACAGAAGTACATATGAAGGTCTAACTAGAACCATTAGAAAGGGGAATAAATTGAAGAATTAAAAGAAGTAATTGAAAGATGATCCACATCATCTTTACTATTTATGACCCATACACTTTAAAATGAAAAGCTCTCATGAGATTCAATTACCCTACAATATAGGCCAATTTGACTAACATATTTACTATTAATCATGTATTTCATCATATTATTATATATTTACATTAATCATATAATTACAACAGTAGTGAAACAATTTAAATAGTATACTCAACACACGAAACCACAAAACTTACAAGGAAGTAAAATCAGGTAAGGTGCTCAAACCAGTCATGTTACAAATTCAAAAAAGAGAATTTCTCAAATGGGACACTCCATGATGAGAACTTCCAGGCCTTGAATGATTTTGACAAATACATGGAACCATGGCACTATGCTCTGGATTACTTCAAAAACACAGTATTAACATAATATATAAAAAGGAAAAAAAAGGGGAAAAACCCTCAAAAGCACAAGACTAAGGGGAAAAACTGACAGATTCAATACATGAAATTAATGAGATATCTTTGTTTTTACTACTCAAATTTACACTGCTATTCTTAGCCTACAGTTATATATCCTCATATACTTTTTTAAGGTAGTTCTGAAGTCAGAATAGCAAATGCCATCAACTTATTATTAATCAAACTGTGGTATCAGATTCATTAATAAAATGTCTTCAGATATCATTCTTACCTCTGTTACTTTGGGCTGAAGTCTTAAAACTTCAGGACTCATGCGTGGGATATCTATATGGATCTAATTAGACAAAGAGGAATACTGTAAAAGGAACCAACAGCACACTTTCTAAACAACACAATCTTAAAATAATTCTACCACTTTACAGTATTAGTTATAATCCTGTTGTATCATTTTTTAGATAACATGGATTTTTACTTTACTTCAAAACATACAGCCAAATCTTTAAGTCATTGTTAATGACACTGTATATACTTGGATTCACATTTTAGAATCCTTATATCATATTTTAATTATTTGCACATTATGGTCATATTGGCAATACTCACTACCTCAGGGTAATTATGAGTAAATACATACTATTATTTCTATAGTCATCTTCAACTGCCACCGCCAGAGAATCGTAAAATCATTTAGGTTGGAAAAGACCTGTAAGGCCATCAAGTCCAACCCTTCAAAGGTAAAAACAGAGTCTAACATCTATTTTAACATATTTCACAATCAAGAAGAGAGCACAAAATTACCAGGATTTCTAAATTTTTATTCCAAACTTTGCAAAGGAGTTTTATGCAAAAGAATCCTAGAGTGAAGATTTTGGGCTCCATACACAAGTATGTTATGTTAGTGATGCCATACTTTCTGCTACTGAAGATCAAGCTTGAAGCTGAAAGAAGGATCTCAGCTTGTCCCCTTCAGGAAGGCTGAAGTAGTATTGTGTAGTCTATACTCAGTGTTACAAACTATTCATTTCAATACGAAACTTGAAGATAAGTTATTTGCTTATCTGGGTGGCATGAAAAGCCCTATGTTTATTGCACATCATACACAGTTTCAACTTAAACAGAAGTACGGAGCCAGTAAGAAACAGTCACTGTTGTACTCTCCCTGTCCATTCTTACTCACTTGAAGGAGGGTCTGGGCAGAAGATTAAAGGTTTGAAATCACTACTATTCTTAAACAGAAAACCATGGCATCACTAAAGCTGACATTAGGAGAAACCACTATTTCAAATTTCAGGCCAAACTACTTCATATTTTTGCTTCTGAGATTCAGGAAAATTATTAGAGAGTTGTCTATCCAATAAGATTAAAGAAACAGAGAAAAACAGTAGCAAACTTCAAAAACAATCTCTAAGTTCTTTAGCAGGTGTTCTGTAGGTAAAAGCCACTTCAATAGGTGTTCTACCTGTCTGTAGGTATCTTGGTGATTTTCATCATTTCTGGAATCGTAGTATTGTTCAACAAAAGCAAAATACTCTTTGCGTTTTCTTTGTAAAGTGCTTTCTCTTCTGTCCACATTTGCAGGAAGATAGCCCTGAAAAAAAACAGTAAAATGAGCAGGAGATTACTCTTTGCCTTACATACAAAAAGCATGGCTGGCATTTGATCACATATGACATAATGAACTGACATAGTATCATGTACTCCTACACAGATCTGAATAATCACTCAATAAACCATTTTTCTTATCAGTCAACTGGTACAAAAGTTCAGATACAAACACTTTTTTTTTTTTTGAAAAAGCAATTTCTCATCAAGATTACTAAAATGGTGTTGACTTCCAGAGAGAAAAGCTCAAATAAGTAAGTTCAGATACATATAATGCAACATGAGTTCTTCCATTTCTCTGTGGCAAGTATTGGAGCAATTTTATTAGATTTTTAAACAATATGCCTATTAACTCAGTTGCCTCCAAGTAGGAATTATATACATTAGCAAATACATTTAAATCATTGTTAAACTTGCAATACAATGAAATACTAATTCAAAAGCTTTAAAAATATTGTAGCTACATTATATTACTGTTTCCAGTGAGAAAAAAAATTAATTTCAAGCTTTCATTTCATCTCAGCAGGTTATTAAAAGTTTCATCAAAGAAAAAGAATCAACAGCGCCAGTTACTGGACTCTTAGTTGTAAGAACACTCGCTGTACATTTCCTTAGTTGTTTCCCAAAAGCAATTCATAAATATTATCATATTATGCACATATGGACACACTGAGGAAGTCATGTTAATAGATCTGCAGGATCATACATTGTTGCATTAAGTATAGAATATAATTGAATGGTTCTTCATTGAACTCATTCACATATATGTGAAAATCCCAATCTTCACCAAAGACATAGAAATTTAAAAAATTCATTCTTATTTTCTTCTTTAGTCCAGTTCAATCATTTCTGTTACCTCAGTCTACTTTTGATCTAAAAAACAAGCTTAGGTTACAATTCCAGCATTTTACAAAATGTAAATGATATTAAATGTTCAGTTTATATATAAAGTACACTTATTAGAAACACCATTATTCATGTAACAGACTACCAAAAAGTTTCCTGAATATTCAAAAATAGTTAAAGCTTTCTTGTAAACAGCTTGCTTTCAAATGATCAACACCAACATCCCACAACACTCCAAAAAAGAAAGCCAGTTCGTATTTAACCTATATGGTAGCCCCAAATAAATATTTTGTATAAGATTCATTTTGGATGGCTTTGAAAGAGATCTGGATATCCAAGATAACATAAGAAAAATCTAATTATAATATTATTCACTAGTGAAGTCAAATTAAAATATTTCTTGTCACCAATTCATAAGGTCCCCTTCTGCAATAATAGCTTTCACTATACTAATGGTAATTAGCAAAATACAGAAATCAAATATTTAAGTTTCATTAACAAAACTAACCCTTGTAACATGAAAAAACTCCTATACTAGAAGCGCAGCAATATTTGCATTCATACAATGAGCCACAGCCATCACAAGTAACTAATAAAAGAGCAGACCACCTTGGCTGCCATCACACAGCATGTACAGGACAACCAGGGGATCAGTCCCAGCCAGCATGGGTTTAGGAAAGGCACATCCTGCACTGGAACAGGCTGCCCAGGGAAATGGTTGAGTCACCATCCCTGGAGGTATTTAAAAGACATGTAGATGTGGCCCTTACTGACACGGTTTAGTGTTGGGTTAATGGTTGGATTCAATGACCTTAAAATGTCCTTTCCAACCTAAACAATTCTACGATTCTATATTAAAATTTTAAATGTTATTCCTGTATACTTTAATTTCTTAGTTTATAATGACAACAGAGTAAGTTCAAACCATATTACATTCCAGATAACTTAAGAGGTACTTGCTTTGGCAAAACCATGCCTTTTAATATATACTGGCTTGTGTCTGGTTCCAGATACTTTAAATTGCACCAGCTTTACTTTTGCCTCAAGACTCAGCCTGACATTTAATATCCTTCCCCAATCTTTTGCATTAAGTTAGATATCAAATTCTGACACGCACTTATTCCCAATAGTTGTGTTTTTTGCCCTGTAGGATATCTTAGTTGGTTGCATTAGAAAAGAATTCGTTTGTGAGATCAAATGTGATTGTTTGAAGGACACTGATACTTTCTCAGCAAGTCTTTTTGCCATTATTCAGTTTCAAAGACTAAACTAATCTTTCAATTCGACACATCATGTTTCCTGTTCACTTTACAAATTAGGGTTTATTTTTAAAAGTTGGAAAGGTTTGCAACACATCATCAGTGAATATACTGGTGGAGAATTTAATCTGTTTATTCATTAATATCCTCCAAAGGCTATTGCAAACATTTCTTTAGTTTCATTATTCAAAAGAGAAGTGAGCCTGAATAGTTGTTTGCTGTTTAGGTACAGTATACCTAACATTTTTGCTATATTTTAAAAATAAATCATGTACTTTTTTCATATACTTTTATCAGTAGACATGCCTAACATCAACAGATCCTGAGTATGATACTGATTTTCCTATGCTTTCCCTTTGGAAACCTGTATTCATCAAACATGAATGTTAGCAGGTTAACACTGTTAACCTGCTGTCTATGTAATAAATATCACAACTGATCAATTTCTTAAATAATTCTTTTTAAATTCCAATTTCCATGCTAATTTTACAAATAAGATAATCACCATCTGCCTCAGATACTACCAATTGTACTCAGTTCCCTAAAAAAGTCTAAGTTTGGGCTTTTTAAATAAGACTTTTGAATAATTCCATAACAAGCATATCCAGCCTTAATTTAGCTCTAAACTATACTTTGGTTTCTTCAGTTTTCCGTTCTTTTTTTAGCAGTGTAATTGATCTTTAATCAAAATATCATTTTTGATTTTTAAGAACACTTCTTTCCCCAGGAGCTCCCAGCACAGTGTATTAGAATCATGGAAAAGTTTGGGTTGGAAGAGACCTTAAAGATCACCCTTAAAGATACTCCTGCCACGGGTAGGGACACTTTCACTAGACAAGGTTGCTCAGAGTTCCATCCAAACTGGCCGTAAACACTGCCAGGGACTATCACACTACTCCTTCTCACCTGGGACATACATTAACAATAGGTCAGTATTAGGTTACCATTAGAAAAAGCATGGTGGAGCTTATGACTACAAAAACTGAAAGCACTTTTTCTCTCCCACTTGGGAAAGATGATGAAAAAAGATGCTGCCTTACATTATAGAAAAGCAATGATTACTACATGTAATCTTTGGGTTCTAAAATACATTAAATGAGGACCACTTAGTAGATAAGAAATCACAGCAAGACTTTCAGCTGAGAACTTTCAAAATGTTGCCATTTGGATATAGAAACAAACAAACAAAAAATCTGTAGGTCTCTTACTCCTAAAAAAAAAAAAAATTCACTTAATTCTTAAAGTACAAACAAAGTAACCTGAAGACAGTTTTTTTGAAGAGGTATGACAAGACAGATGAAGTTAAGAACTGAACTGAAACAGATCCTGAACGGAAATGGTTAAAGCAACAGCACAATGAACTCTACATTTAAGAATTTCTCTAGACCAGGAATCTCAGGAACACTAAACTAAAATCAACTTAGAGAATTAAGCTGAAGTTCATGGAAAGCTCATGTTCTTACTAGGGTGCAAGAGCCAGTTCACTTTATGTAAAAGTTACATTTTTATAATTTGCATAATTCTGACTCTCTAAACCTCAGTATCAGTCTTCTGATTCAGAACTTAAAACTACGCTTTATGCTTTGGTTTACTATGTTTCAAAGTCAAGTCTGAGTTACCCATAATTTTTCTTTGAATATTTTAAAACAGGCATTCTAAACTTCAAGGGAAAAAAATGCCCTTTTCATTACCAAAATCTCAGACAACTTTGGAAACAGAAATATATTGGAAGCTCCATGTTTAATTTCAATTACAGCAGGATATTTGAATATCCACCATTAAGCTGCATCCACATTTAGCACTAGAAGGAACTAAGCTGCAAATTTAGTAGAACTCATCAGCAAGAGAGACTCTTTCAGTCACTGGAAATCAGTGTCAATCTGAAGTAAATACTTTGCATTCCCCACAGAATTATTCTATAAAAAGCAAAGCTGTTTAAGTCTACTCTCTGAAAAATTCAATAGTGTTAAACTGGTGTGTGTATAATTCAGAATTTTAAACAGTTCTTAAATGCATGAAGATTTGCTGAGAAAGTGCCTTTCATAACCTCTGGAGAGCAGACAGCACAAGAGTTCTGCTTCTTTTTAATATAAACATCTTTACGAGCCTTCTCCCAACCACAGGCAGACAAGCAACAGCTAAAATGCACAACTGTTTGCCATCACAAGTACTACAGCTGAAAAGATTGACATGAAAATTACTTTTACGAGGAAAACACTTTATTTTTGCAGAACCATTTTAATTATAGTGCCAGCACCGAGATCAAAAAACTCCTGTAACACCAAACCCAGTGAATCCCACAAGCTTCTCTCCAACGTGCAACTGAAACACCTCTGTGTGCTGCTCCATGGTATCTCAGCCAACCTACTCTCAAGCTACTGCCATTGCAAAATCCTCTGGCCACCCAGCAAAGTTCAGAGAGCTCAGCCAGCCAAAGACTCACATCACAAAATAAATTATTAGCTTTTTAATTAGGTTGTCTCTCTGAACTGACTCACAGGACTAACATCAGGAGAGCCAATGCCACAACTTAACTGACTACAGCAGTTCAGATTTGTTCATCTTGAACCACTATAGAAAAATCAGTCAAAAAAGCCTATAGATCCTATCACAGTTCTTCCTCAGTATGTTGTTAATACTTTCTTGCAGTTACTTTAATGTGAAGTCAGAATGAAGCCTTTCATAGGACACTGATAGGCTTCTTCTCCTCTATGTGTGTCTATTTTCAAGAAAACTGTAAGAATGTACTTGTCTTTGAACTCTCCACCATTCCATCAGAACTGGTTGAAAGAGGCCTCTGTTATCATACAAGCTTTTCTTTCATAGAAAGCCAGGATGAAAAATAAAGATATATAGCTGACATGACTTACTACGACTTCTCATCCCCCTCCTTTCAATTTGATAGATTAATCTTGAAATTGAGCAAAAGAACGTAATTTCCATTACAGTTCAGCAACAGGACACGTTTTCAACTATCACTGATGCATTACAACTCACGCAAAATTATTTGCAATGCTTGAAAAAGCTATTATCACTAAATGCAAACGAAGAATTAGAAAAAATACAACTTACTGAAAGAAGCTTCCATGCAATTGGACGAACCCGTTTGGGAATGCCAGACCAACTCAATTTTCGTAATTCATCTGTTAAGAGAGAAGTGTTTCATGAGAACCAAGGAAATTACCATCAATTAATATAAACAGATATATTCAAATTAGCACAAAGGTTTTAACAACAATGATCATGTCTTCTTACAAAATCCAATGAAATCAGAAATATAGGGCAATCCTAATGAATTAATAAAATACTGGATAATTGCTATCCATAGGGATACCTCTGATAATGGATACTGAGTGTGATATGGTAACTTTCTGGAGTATTTCTCAGCACTACTTCTTAGTAGACATGCCTTGCATTGTCTCACTTGGCAACTTAATATATAAATGCATTATTCTTCCACTGGTTTTTGAGATACATATGAAGAGTATACTGTATATCAAATCAGGTAAAGCAGTTGTAATACATTAGAATCTATGCAAAATATAAGGAGCAGCAGCATATGCTTTCAAAAACATTAAAAGGTTCACAGTACTTCTGCACACTAAATATGCATGGATGGAGGAAGGATGAAAGCATACTCATACAAATAACCCAAAGAAAGGTGGTACCACAAGACATTTCTCCCTTACTCCTCATCTGAAGAAGTTGAGCAACATTGGAAGAATACAGGATGGCCAAAGGATCCATAACATTAGAAAAATATGACACTACTGGAGCTCAGTGTGAACCAAAGTCTCAAAAAAACAATGAAAGCAAAACTTGTGCAGACTATAAATACAGATTAAGAGATAAACTGAACAGTAAGCCACAGGCTGACACAACAAATATACTTCATCATGAGCGTGCTGTCACGGCAAACACAAGGATTCAATGGGAAAAAGGTGCAATAAGCAATGGAAACAGGTTTAATTTATTGTCAGACTCCAGTTGTGATGATCAAGCACAAGCTGGCCAACAGGGACTCCCGGACAGCACCTGGTCACATAACCTTTTTTCCCATTATTTAATTTTTTTTCCACCACATTTCTACTTCCTTTTCTCTGCCACAATTTAACAAACCACTCCAACTACTTCTTCCCTTGATGGTTCCAGCTTTGCTACTGCTACGGCCAGCTTTGGTATTTCTGAAATGATTAGCTAGGCACTGTTGGTCTTGTAACTGCACTTTCCAAAGTGGCCCCAGTGCTCCTTCTCCATGCAATGGCACTGCTTGGGCATTTCTCACACAATTTCCCCTTTACTACTCATGAAATCCAGGTATCCTATAGGGTGCTATCTACAATTTTTGTCAGCTTCTCACACTGTAGTTTGCTATGTACAGCAATTTGTCACATCATCTCCAGTAGTTCTCTATACCCCAGGGACTTTGCTCAGCCTCTGAGTAGCTTCAGTATTTCCTTGCAGCCCTACCACATCTGCAACAAGCTTCAATTCCAGCCACGATTTGATGTTAAGCAAATCCCCAAGATACTAAGTACTAAATCATAAGCAACAGTATCACTGGTAATATTCTTCTAAAAGCCAAAAAGGCAGGAATCGGTCAGAAGTAGTAAAGGCAAAGTAAACATATAATATGATCAATTGTAGAAAAATGGTATTTTGTATAGCTTATGAACAAAAATAATAAAAAAGAGAATATGTGCTATAACTAAAAACATCTACCAACTATATATGTATTTCATCTCCACCCCAGAACATGATAGTCAGCTCCAGTTCATTTAATAACAATGAAGGCACCAAGTCTTCAAAAGCAAGTGACCTCCAACTCTGCATCACCCTGCTCTACCCCTCTTGTGCAGTATTTATGAAGAAGTATGCTCTACTGAATCTGACCTATTTGTGTCACTGGTAGTCTAGCTGAAAGGAAACCGATCTAGTGCATTACTTTATTACTTTCTTACACAAGCATTTGGCTAAAGTTTCAAGTTTTGCTACTGTTACACACAACCATACCATTTACAAGTATGTAATTGGCATATGCAGAAAACAGAAAATAAGTTGCAACCCAGAAACTACTTTTATTATTTTCTAGTAACACCAATGGCTCATTCTCAACTCTATACCCCACCAAACTCACTCTAATCTTTCACCTTTCTCAGCTTTTTTCTCCTTCCTTAACTCAACTCAGTAGGAATCTATGCACAAACATGAGTACCAAGCTGCAAAAACAGTCCACGTGAAAAAAAAAAAGGCACAAAAAAGAAAATATGCAAATCTACTGTCAGAATCAGAAATGTGGAGCATGTAATTAAATCAGTGACAAATCATCCCAAATCATCCAGTACAAAAATTCCACTTACTCCTAAGTAACTCATTTTAGGCCAAAGCCAGAAACCATACAAATTGGAATACAGCTTATTCTAGTAAAACTTTCTATCCTGTGGTGCTGCTGAGATTTCCATCTACGTACAGAGCTAAGCAGAGATAGTTTTGACAATGCAAATTTAAATTATGGCACTACTGGAAATGAAACCTCTGCTTCTGCATTTAGGCTAAATACAAACAACTACTTGTAGGACTCACTGAGCTAAGGAATCATTCTTTGAAAATTAAAGACAATAGAGGAATAATGTTATATTTCTGCAAGTTTTAAGATAAATCAATTTTCCCTCCTGATGCTATTCTGCAACAATTCTTTTAATTAGGGATAGCTTGGGCTGTCACGTAATTTCAAACAATAACACGCATATCCTATGGAACTGGGTTGCAAAGAAGACCTGTTTCTGGAAAGAAATTTCAGAACTGCACATGGAAGCAAAAACCAAGGATGAAACATCTTTCTTTTACAACGTAACACTTATTTGAAACAGATCCTCTAATTATTCATAATGTAGGATTTGGGAGTGAATACGTCCCTACACTCCTCTATGTTGAGCACAAACAATTGTTTATGTTCCTCTGCCATTGCCTTATCCTCTTTGGGTTCTCTTTTTATATCTAGACTGTCTGCTGGGCCTAGAGAATCCTTGGTAATGTTCCTCCTCCCAATATATTTGAGAAAAAGCATTTAAAGCTAGCTTTTATACGTTTTCAAAGTTGCTTCTCAAACTCTCTTTCAGAAATGCTTCCATGCATTTGGCCTGACAGGGTTTATATTCTGCTCTACTCTCCTTATCTGACATAGAACTTTACCTTTGGACTGTATTTAATAACCTCCTACTGTATTTGATAATCTCCTCTGCTCTGTTGTCATGTCATCCAGGATCCCTCTGAATTTTCTCAAGGCTTTTGTTTCTGGTTTTGCTTTTGTAAGTGGTACAGTAATTGCTTTCAGGACAGAAACTGTTAGACAGACATATGATGGCACATCTGAGAGTTAAGTCAATTCTATCACAAACCATTAGCCCTGGGTATGTGATAACTCTATTTCTTCACACTGACTGCTGTCCTATATCACAGTTCTCCAAAATTCCAGTATCTCAAACTACTCTGAAAAATCATATAAAATTCTAGTTCTAACTTTTCACTACAGTGAGCTCAAGTAGCATTTTGTCAGTGGCAAAAGCACACAATAAAACCGAAAGAGGCAATGCAGTAATTCCTATCACGTGTATTAGCAAACCCCAAAAACACAGTCTGACCCTTGCATGGCACTATTGTTAAAGTATCAATTCATATTATGCTTTCCTCTGATGGTTCATCACCAAAACAAGAGAAGAGAAAACAACGAACCTTGTCCTTTCCAACAACACTTGCAAAAGCAGGGCAAAAGTCACTCCTAGAAGACTTGGTCTAACATTACTATAGAAAAAAATAAACACTATTCTGATGACAAGAGAAATAAGAAAAAAATTGAAGCATATACACAGAGTACCATTTTAGATATACATAAAAGACTGTCAGTGAAGCTAAATTCTGATAATGCTGTTAAAATACATTAATTATGTGTACGATTTATTTGACATACATAACTAACTTTTACAGCAAGTGTATCTACTGGTTTTAAAGTGGGCTTTAGTCTTATAAGTGACCCACCGGTGACTTCATAAAAATCAAATGATAACACAAAACTGAAATACTTGCATTTCAGTTCTCAGGTTAAATTTAAGACAGTCTCTAAAAAAAGAGCTGGGTTTAAATCATTCTGACATTTTTATCTCAGAATTAAAATACTAAGTTCATAGAACAGTTTGGGTTGGAAGGGACCTTTTAAGGCCATCTACTACAACGACCCTGCAATTAGCAGGGACATATTGACTAGATCAGGTTGCCCACAGCCCCTGACCTTGAATGTATCCAGGGATGGGACACTGAACACTTCTCTGGGCAACCTGTTTCACCATCCTCACTGTAAAAAATTTCTTTCTTATATCTAGTCTGAATCTCTTTCAGTGAAGACTCAGGCAAAAATTCTGTTGAGTACCTCAGCCTTCTCCTCATCTGGCAAGACCAGTTTGCCAGTCTTGTTCATAAGGGGCAGTATGCTTTCTTTCGTCTTCCTTTTTTAACATACCTGTAGAAGCCCTTCTTTACATCCCTTGCCAATTCCAGCTCCAGCCATGCCTCAGCCTTGCTGACCCCCACCTGACACAACCAAGCAGCATTCCTATACTCTTCCCAGAATACCTGTCCCTGCTTCCACTGCCTGTCTAAGTTGTACTCTGTAAGCTGCCAGAGTACCACAATTTTTTTGTCCCATTTTCTTTAGCTTTTCTTTTAAACACCCATGTTTCCTACTGAATACTTAACTTTCGCATGAAGAAGTGCTAAGTACATTCATACTCCACAGTACCTTGCAATAGAAAATCCATTTAAGGCTGAATTTTCTTCACATAACACATGATAAAAACTCTTTTTTAAAAAGTTTCACATTGAGCCAACACTTAGCACACAGCATGCCCAAGGGAAGAAATAGAAATTAATTTGTTTAGAGCACAAGAGCTACAAAAACATATGAGATGTCTGATGGAGGTCAGTAGCTTAACTTCAAATAAGTCCACAAAGATGTCACAGAAAGAAGAAACTAATGGATTATGCCTCTAAAAACAAGACTTCTGTCCAAGAAAGAGAAGCAAATGACACATTTGATAGAAGGTTGTTAGAAAACAGGTATAATACGCTGCTGTTACAAAGCAGACTTAATACGATAAAAATCAGGACAAGATGTCAGTTCACACAACACCCACTGCTGAATCCTCCCTGGCAATCAAGAAAGAACACCTTGTTTTTATCTCCAAATGCCTGAGCCTCGGGCCTTAAAAGCTGCCACCAGCCCCATGTGGCTCATACTGTCAGAGAAGCTCAAAACCCAGTACCCATTTCAGAGCTTCAAAGACACTGAATAGTTCTCATCTACATCCATGGATGCCAGATCTTGACAAAGAGAAGGCAGAGAGAAAGGGAGACTGGAAACAATGCACTACTTTTCTAACTTCCGTCAGCTTTCTATATGGGGAACCTGTTCTTTTTCAACTTGCCCAGCAGCAGGTTTTCATTTTCTTCCTCACCTGAAACTTTTTGCTTTTCCCCCTTTAACATGTGTCATTATTCCAACGGATTCACAAAATAAAAGGATGAATGCCAGCTAATGGACAGAGATGCCAAAAATATCTTGTTTATTTGAGATTTTTGTTTGGGGCTTTTTATTTGTTTTGTTGTTTGAGTTTTTTAATACTCACAGGATCTATACTCACAATGTCATGGACATACCCTTTTTTACCCAAATTAGACCATGGCCATTAGACTGTTCCACTTTGGTTTTAATAAAGACAAACAGGAAAGAATGAAATTAGGGGCAAATAAAGAACAAATCTAAAGGTACCACATTTCTGCTCTGTAGACTCCAAACACACAGTTTATTAATTTCTATTGCCTAGAATGCAGCAGTAAAGAAGTACAGGTGAGACGGTTTCTAACTTGGAAACTGCTGTGTTGTAAAAACACACTTGACCATGTATGTCAACCTTATAGTTCGCAACACTTTAAATCGAGATGTCAGAAAAAATCCATCCTCAACTAAGACGTTGAAAATAGCAAGGAAATGTGTTTGTACTTATATTTGAAGCTTGACCTCTATTTAATATCTAATTAATCATTAAACTATTTGTCATTGACTGAAATATTATACTCTCCCTAGTCAAAGCATAATTGCAATGTATTGTTATTAGAGGAACTCCTTCCCTTGTAGATTTTCCACGGAATTAGACATGCTAGTTATGAGCTGGAGAACACACTCCCAAGCACAGGATTCCTACAAGAGTTTTAATAACGCCTACAATCAGACACACATTTTCAATCAAAATAGTACTGCAAAAATATCTTTGCTTCAATACAATTAATATTTTCCTAAAATTCCAAACCAATTATTTTGAAAATTAGCAGTTGTAAAACATTCTAATTACAGATATGATCACTTGCTAAAAATGTGAGCACAGAACAAGTTAACATTAGGCAGATCCAAAAACAGTATTTACAAAACCCTGTCTATGAACTGCCCCAGACTGAAAGGATACTTTCTGAAGAAACAGTCTGAACCCAAATTGTTACTCTTTCAGTTGTCTCATTATTTGACATACTTCTGTGACCAATGAGTATGAATATTTATAAATCCCCACAGATTTTAGACAAAAAGTATCTCCATTTGCTCACACTGGCCAACTGTCACTTCTGCTTAGGAGACAGCAGGTACTTTGCACAGAAACATCATTCGGTTAGGATATCGTATTATGAGGGGACAAGGTGGTAGGAAACTGCTTCAAATTGATAGAACTAATTTAATTTTGGAAAAAATTCTTTTATCTGGTTTACTACAATACATTTAGAAATACATTTCCTCTCTGAAGAAGATTAAAGCAATTATTCTAACAGAAATCTTGGAATGGTATCCTTTAACTGCAGTAGATTTAAAGCTTCCTCATATTCCATAAATATTTCACAGCCATTTTACAAAGAAAATATGCCATTAATTTTCCAGCCTTTTAACCCCACAAGCAATTACTAGAGCTATTAACCACTATACCTAAAACACATTAGGGCAAACAACCAAGTATTTTTCTTAGAACTACAAGCTCATTATTCTATCCATTACAAATAAACAAAAAACTATGTCAAGAAATACTAAAGGAGTTCAAAATTTCTCTGTATGTATTACTCATTTCTGATACAGCTGTTACTTTATTGAGATTACTGTAAATGGCTACATGAAGTGATGGCCTGCATGAACAACTCTGCAATAGATATGATAAACTAGATTTACATGTTTTATGTTCCTATAACATAAATTCCCTG
Organism: Sclerurus mexicanus; assembly: GCA_013396755.1. Lineage (NCBI taxonomy): Eukaryota > Metazoa > Chordata > Aves > Passeriformes > Furnariidae > Sclerurus > Sclerurus mexicanus. The sequence goes on along the minus strand of VWZF01000016.1, from coordinate 522,906 downwards.
GATATTTTAACTATACAAAGCTGGAAAATTCTTTCAAGAGCACAGATGCACAGAACTGCAGCTCCACCAACAGCATGATATAATACAGGCAGCACATGCAGAAAATAGACTTAATAGACAGCTTGTTATTACTATGGCAACCACAGCAACTGGTTTTCAAAATGAATAATAGCTCTGTTCGGCACTTCATTAATTTTATTTTTTTTTTAAATCAAACACTGTCCTTAATCTTCTCAATGGAACAAAGAGTTATTCTGAATGTATCCAGAAACAGAAAATAAAGTCCAATCCACTGTTGTAAAAACAAGGTAAGATCCTTTTCAGAACCTTTGGTAGAAAAGAACAGGAAAGTACATCTTGTCTGCTCTTTCACATGTAAAGTCAGGGAGGCAAAAGTAGATGAGATTGGTGTTAGAAGGTATGAGAAAGCAAGTGAACATAAGATGAGGAAAACTAAGGCAAAAGAAAGATTAGTAAAACTGCTAAGAAAGACCTGCAACAAGTGAAGCCAACAATGGAAATGATAAGCAATGGAGATCAACTATATCAGCAGAAGATGTTGTGGCATTATAGTTTTTCATAGTTCTCCCAAAACATTCAATTTCTGTGCATCATCTATTGTTTTTATTTTTACTTTAATGCCATTCGAACAGTCTCTAACCAACTTTCCAAGTACAACTAAGGAAAAAGCTTTTAAACCCTATCCTAAATGTTTCAAAATTGTGGCTCTTACTATTTTAATTATGAGTCTTTACTCCAGTAGTTGCACTAGAAATATGATTTCAATCTAGCTATACATTAAGTTCTATTATATCAAATTCCCACAAAAGGCAAGCCCATAACCTCTAATCCATATAAGTTTTTGTCAGTTAACTGCAAACATGCATTACATCTCCAGAGTACTTGTCCACTGTGGCTGAAACACAGTGATAATGATTTGAAAAGACAGATAAGACTAATGGCACGTCATATAAGCAGCAGCAGGACGCATGTTCACTTTATACTATATATCAACAAACTGAAAGAAGAATAAGCACTAACATGATCAACTACAAGTAATTCAAAGCTGCAAGGGGTAATAAAGTTCTAAATTACATGGGTGAACTAGGAACACAGATAAATCACGGTGCAGCTCAGTGCAGATAAATTAATGAAGCTGGAAACAAAACTAAGTTCATTTCAATTAATGCATTTTGTAAAGTTATTGAAACTTTTCAATAGCATCAGTTTGGTAAGCAATTTTAAAGGACATAACAGATTGTTCTTATGGAATACTATATTTATGAGCCATAAATGAAGAGGTAATTACTATGTTAAATCAGGTTCAGTGTAAAACTAGAATGGATGTGAGCAATAGGAAAATCCTACTTTTCAAGTTACTGCAACAACACAGATGAGCACTGTGGTGGGAAGTTTTCTTTCTGAATTTAATTTCTGAAAATCACCCTGGAATTCTTTTATCATAGTGCACACAGGCAACTAGCTATTGTTAGGAGATAATCTGAGAGAGGACACTTTCTAATTCCTGTAAAATTATGTAATTTTCTGCCACCAGATTAATCAAAAATTCAACTATTCTTTACATGTTCTGTAGGACTTCACAATGTTATCTACTAATTGTATAGCAAAGGACTAGCTAAGAGAGCAGACGACTCCAGTTTGTGGTACTGTCTGAAAAGGTTTTCTTTTTTGAGATTTGATTACAATGAGGAAGAGAAATAGATGAGTTTTAAAAAAGTGCAATGAAAAGTGCTCTTGAATGTGAATATAAGGACACAGAAATACGAATAAATTTAAGATGGCAATGCTTTACCATTTTCATGGGTTCTTTTACAGGGCCTTCTATATACTTTTATAAAGGTAGTATGCTAAAACTTCAGTATGTTACTCTGTTCAACTTGGAATATGTCACAACTAAGTAGAAAGAAAAGTGACCCTAACAAACAAAACAACTTTACAACTTCACAACTTCAGAAATTAGTTGATTTGACTGAAAAATTCATATACATGTGCTGTGGTGCATATCAGTAGCACTACAATGTTATGAAGCTTTATTAAATCAAAAGAACACAATACACTAAGCTTACTATTGACTGTTGTTTTACTTAAAGATGTTTCTGACATCCAATTACACACTCATTAGCCACATATTTATAAAAAAAATCAAAAAATTAATTGAAGATAAAGAAGGAATTAAGGAGGTGCTTTAACAGGCTAATTTTTAAATTGATATTAAAACATCCATCTGCTATGCTGAGATTGCAAGTATGTGATGACTTCTCTATGTTATCTAAATGTATCAACAGTTTGCATACATTGTGTTTGCACAGTAAACAGCTCCCTAAAACATTGTACAAGACTACTTAAAAACACAAGTTTAACAAATTTAATAGAATTAAACTTTAATTGGAAACCTGACAGACATAGCAGTACTATTCCTCTAATATGTACAAAGTGGTCTGTTGAAGGAAATAGAAATTTCTTCTCAGAGGCACTCTCCCTATGCTACTTTATTAAAATCCCATCCCTTCCTCTTAAAGCAACCAATTGTTCCCAAAAGATTCTGCAATTCCATCTTCACTCCGTAACGCAAGGTCCACTACAAGGAAAGGAAAGGCAAGGCCTAAAATTAAGTAAGCCTATGTCAAACTGACTGCAAGTCAAGCATAAGCACAGGTTGATCTGCTGTAAATGGTTCCCTCTGAATAACCTGGCATGCAATATCAGGAGTGGGAGGCTATGCAGTCTTCTCTACAGCTGTCTGCTAAACTCAGCAATGCTACCAACAGTCCTATCCTGCTTTCTGAATCTCCACCCAGTATACCTCCATACGATCTAACTCACAGGGGTCAGTCTTCAAGCCCCTCACCAACAAAAACTGCTTCTTACAACAGGCTCCTTCCACCAGCCCACATTTCTTGCAGTAACGTGGTTCTACTTGTTTAGCACTTTTCATTCTGTAATTTTAACTTTATGAGATTATCTCCCCATCTTTGCATTATATTAGTATTTGAAGGTAAATTACCAGGGCTATTGAATACCCCTCTCCTGCAGCACAAAACACATACCTAGAAGTAACATTTCTATAGAAATTGGAGTTTTTTCATATAACTAACTACTCTTGAGATACAATCCACATTATTCTGTCTCCTTTTATAACGTAGGTAATAACAAGCAATAGTCAAATAAAAAGTGCCAAATGAAGTCAGGCATATTATTTGCATGTATTTATCCTGCAAACAACAAAAATGCCTAAAGTACAGAGAAGTGTCTTGGGAGGTCTTAAAGGAAGATCCAGAACAACTACAAGGGCAATTATAAATTATAAGCATGCATTTATTAGTTCAGATCTACAAAATATTTAAAATTAATTAGGGGCACTTTTCAGCCACGGAAATAAGTTTTCTATTCATAAATAAGAGTGAAGTAACCTAAAAAGTAATTATTTTATATTCTGAGAATTCTGGGGTGTTTTTTTTCAATTCCTTTCCTAGTTCATATTCTTAGATAAGGCCTCACCCTAATAATCATTTTGTACATAAGCACCTGCTGGATAAGACCATACATAAAAACCTTGAGAATTACTGCCATTATCTATTTATGTAATATTTACCAATGAATTCATACCCCAGTTGCAGTCTATACCTGGTATATTATTTTGCTCAGTGTATAATTTGATGGGGCTCATAGAACCTACCTATTTTCACCAGGTCACAGTATGAAACCTGTGGAGCAAACCCAACTCTAAAGTCTTCTAGTGGACTTCAGTGGCTAAAATAATTTTCACTTCCAAATTTATACACATGATGCAGCTTTTTGAGCGTTTTCTCATGAAAGAACACACACTTTCATAACCTCTAGTTGACACGCAAGACTAACGTTGCATTTTACGCTGTCTTTATAGGATAATGATTATTCAAATGTGACTGGAAGGATTCCAAGGTCATTTGTATTACTTTGTGTTCACAGTTAACATTAATTTCTTATGTTATGATGAGAAAAGTCTTGAGTTGAAAATGTCCATGACATGGCTACAGTTCCACAGATTATTTATATTGCTTTGAAAGGACTTGTCACATAATCTGTTTCAACAATATGCAAAATTATATCAAGGAAAAAAAGACAAAAAAAATACTTCTCTTACCTCTACTTCTAAACAAAACCAATATTAATACTTGCAGAAATGAATAGAAATATTAGCAAAAATGTCTCCAAGTCTTACTAATTCAATTCATTGTGACAAACAAAACCCAACTATCTGTGGATCTAACACATAACAGGCCCACAAATACCACATCAACACACACAAACAGAATAAGCCAGTTGCAAAAGAATAGCTACTTGTTCCTATATTATTCAGTACAAATTTTAGCTTGGAGTCTGTTGCCTAGTTCTACCTCAGTCCATTTTTTTAGTAATGCTCTAAATAGAAAAAAACCCACAAAGAACCTGACTCAAACAAGAAATAAAAACCCCAATCACACATAACGTGCAACAGTTTCCCAGGCTACTGCTGTCATTATAAACCAAGAATCCTTTTTAAATGTAGTCTTTATTGTAACACGGAGCTACACCAAGCATCTTCCAAAAATATATACAATAAAAATGCACATACACATGTGCACACCAGATCCTGACGAACTGTACATATTGAAACAAGTATATACATATTTGCATATGTATATATGTATACACACACTTTCCCTAGTATATACCAATAATGTAGTCCAAGCATTTCCATCATGTATGACTTGCTCCTAATAGCTTCATGATCCTCAGGAGTTTGCATGTCATCAATAAAGAGTTTATTTCTTTCACTAAGAGAAATCATATATTATCTATCTACCTATGCTACTGGATATATTCCGGATACAAAAGTCAAACTATTTGCATCAAAAAAATCAAAACCTGCCTTAAAATTCTATTTGCACAACTTCAAATTCTGCATTTTGCACAGCAAGTGAAAGAACAAGTTTCCAATAAACAGACCTAAAAAAGGCATTATTTAGTGATTTGTACCAGAAGGAATGTTGAGAACTTATTAAATATTTTTCATATTTTAACATCAGGAAAACATACTCAAATTTCACATCCTACACTTCAGTGTGATAGTTATAAAGTTCAACAGGGAAAAAAACCCAAACAAATCCAGTCTGTTTAAATAATACTAAGCTCACCACCAGCAGGGTGGTTGCACTCCTACTAAGAGTGGAAATTTGCTTGTAAAATTATTTTACTTTAATCCATAAATGTGATTTACTAGGAAAGTATTTCCAACTAATTAGACAGTAAAAGCAAAATGGATAGTTTTAAATTATACTCTGCCTTCCCTCTGACTTTGCAACCTTACATAACAAAGACTTCTACCATTACAATATTCTTAAAAATTATATGAATTTTCATGTCAGTCACAATCACATAAGTCATAACACCTGTTAGATCACTGGGAGGAAAAGCGGTATTTGATTATCATTTTCAAGCTTATAAAACACATGCAATGTTTTAACACCTCACTTTATTCACAGTTGCAATTCGTAAGAATATGAGTCCTATAAGTCACTGAAATGCTAGGTCTCATCCAGTCAGGATTGTTTCCACAGTTGTACTTTGCTAACATCAATCTAACAATAAGACACAGCACAGAAAGAAAAAAAAATGCCACAACTTGGACTGTACTATACTGAAGAAGTCTCAGGACAACTAGCAGGCAGGAGAGCACCAACTCAAGACCTGCAAACATACAATTTCTACTTCCTTCCATAGGTTTCCTGCAGATATCTTTCAGAATGGTCTACCTCCTCAAAGGCATTTTTCTTATTAATTATTTTTGCCATAAACTCCTACTTCTAATCACAAAGTTCTCCAAATGCAGTGTACTAATTCTATTTGGTCCAGATTTTCACTTGGGATACAAGGCCATTTGATTCTGTGCTAGCCTCTCAGCACTAGTATTGACTATTCAGCAGCTAAAATCCAGTGCACAAAGGAAACAGTCAAGTTATCTGACAATACATTTGTTTTCACATTAGCATGTTGTCAGCATTCACAGACGAGACACAGAACTACTGTATCAGGCTGTGAACATGATGAATGCTCACTGAGTATACAAGCAGTAATACTTACATCTTTCACATTCCTACTTATTTCTAAGCATGAAAATCATTCTTATATTCCATGCTATTCCACTACCAGGTATTTACAATACACACAGCTAATTACATTTGGGTTTTTTTCCTCCAGAGATTAGTCTAGTAGGAAGAAATAATGTGAGAAAGAACAAGAAGCCATCAAACACCCTATGTAATAGAAGAATGTAGACAAATCAATTATTACAAGTGTGAATACTAGAAGCTTTCAATTTTATTCTTTCTTTTGGCAGGATCAACTCTAAATGATGACAGGATTAGATCCTAACCAAACCATCAGGCAGAACAGTACATCAAACAGGAAAATTGTATGGCTTAAGAACAAGTTAGACATATTTCATAGCTCCTATAAGAAATACTCACCAAGATCTGTATTGGGGCCAGCAAGTAGCTGCTTAAATTTGTCTAATCGGGATGCTTCTCTTTCAGTTAATGCAGGAGTAACTGAGGTGTTGTAGTCTCCCATTCCACTCACTAAGGGAAGTGTGGAAGTCTGTGGAAGTGACTGGGATCTCTGCATGGAAGAATTTTCACTAGCATTATCTGAAGGGAAATAGAAGCATAGCAGTAAGCCTCAGCTAGTGAGAAGGCCTCTAATCACTTACATTTAATTTGCAAATTTAAAATGGAATCCTGTTTTTGTAAAATGCAAAATCAAGTATAGCATAAGTTTGGACTTCGAATTACTTGGATTTAGCAGAAGGAGCATTCCTCTTTAAAGCAGTATTCCACAATTAAAACACACCAATTAGAGATCATACCAACAGCAAGATTAATGGATTTCTAAAATGTCTGTTACCGAAAGCTGTTTATATTCCCCTTGCCATTTTTCAAAAAAACAAACTGAGAAATCATTGCAATTGGTTATTTCAACATTTATGCATAAACCATGGACCAGATCACATAAGAGTGAATTTCCCAGTCCACCTGCATGATTTTCTCGAATTTTTCAATATATTTTATACAGTACTATTTTAATAACAATTTTTCACAACAGTAGCGTTACTATTAATTGCATACATCTTGGTGCATTTAATCAATAAAATACATTCAATAGTCGAACTTCCTTCCAAAAGTGAAGATTTATTAAGGTTGAAAACAAAGACAGTTTCATTATTCTTGCCTCACACATGTATTTCTCACACACATGCATTACGGTTTAGTATGGCATGTAGTCTCTCCCTCAAATAAATCAATATTGATAAACAGTATTTTCCTGTGGTATTAAGAAAAGGTTGGGAAGGGATTACTGTCTTACAGGGCAAATGTTATAGCTCTCCTCCTTTAACTTTCAACACCTTTTTCACTTTTTAATATACCTGATGAACTCGCTGTATGACCTTCACTGACTGATTTAACAAGCCTATTATCACCACATGCAACTGAAGTCAGCTGTGCAAATTCCTCTTGTTTTTCTTCCTGTAGATGTTCTTCCTGAAATTTATGCTGTTCTTGTAGCTTGCTGTGATTCTGAATTACTTTGTGAGCCGTTTCCATGACCACTTCTGTATTTAAGTTTTCAGCAGCCATTGCTAAGAGTTCATCATCATCATCCCCAAGATCCCAGGCATCACTTGTGTTACTTTCAAATTCCTGGAAGGTGCTGACTTTCTTCAGTTTCACAGGAGTTGTAGGAGGCTTTGAACCGGGTTTTACCAAGCTGTTCAAAACCAAATAAACAGTATTTACAAAACTAGTAATGAAGCTATAGATAGGACCAAAAAGCAAAAGTTCATACTTGATATTATATAGGCAGCAAATATTTATCTCCCTCCACTCATGTTACTGCTACATCCATCCATGATAACACACAGCTGAAGAAGTCTGAGAACAAGGGCTGCAAAAACTGACTCTTCTCCACTTTGAAGAAAAGTTCAACAAATATTTCCTTCCCTTGTGCTAAGAAAACAAACAAAGACAAACAAACAAGACCAACCCCAAAGTCAAATAAAAGGATTACTACCAGAATAGTTTATAAAATAGGACGCAATGCACTCCTCTTGCTTCATAAACTTCCTTAGAGATTCTGTCCCTTTCAATGAAATTGCTGTATAACAGCATAGGAGCCATAGTCACATCAAGGTCTACTCCTAAGTCATCATGGGCAATCATGCCATACAATCACTGTCATAAACAAATCAAGTTTAACTTAAACCTCATTAAATCTATAATTTCTCCCTATTCAGGCATGCCAGCATGGATTTGTTACAGAACTTTGCTCTTCCCACAGACAAGATATCTTCTCTAGTTAGTAGTCTAAGTGGACCCTGATCAGTTCCTAACCTTTTGCCCCTTTATCAACATGCAGTGTGAGATATGAACCAAGGATCCCTCCCTAGCCTGGCACTCATTCTCACAGTAATGCAGACCAATCACATCTCCCTTCAGAATTCAGCTGAATAGGGTAGAAAAATCAGAAGGTTTCTTAGTCTGCTCTCAAAAAATAAAAAAGTCACTGCCAGGAGCTTAACCGTGCTTTCATGGAATGCGTCAGGTTGGAAGGGACCACAGTGCGTCACCTCGCCCAACCTCCCTGCTCAAGCAGGGTCATCCTAGAGCAAATGGCACAGGATTGCATCAATACCATTCTTAGGTATGTTTCTGACCACCCTTGTCTTCCATTTGTGCTAGCTTATCTTTTTTCTGTTAAGATAAGGCAGGCAGAATTGCAAATCAGAAAAAGCTCTCACACATCGCTCACACAACATCAGCAGCGTTTCTGTTACGTGTTACAGGGAATGTCTTCCCTAACAGGTGCTACAACACTTACCCTTTCACCCAACTCGTCATCGCTGTCCGAAACAGCAAGATCTTTCTCCAATTTTGTCATTTAAAGCAATAAGCTTCTAGTTTTTGATACTGGGTCTCTCTTTCTAACTCTCTATTTTGAATGAATTCATCAAATTTCTTTTACTTCAGCCCTCAAGACCACACAATTCAACTGCCCTCAACCCTACATCACATGAAAATTAACTACAATTTTTACTTCTTGTACCATTTTAAACCAGCCCTTGAAAAAAAAAGTAGAAGCACAATGTCCTTCCAAACCAATGCTTGTCCTTATAACACTTTTCTTGTGCCTTTACCACTATTTCCCATGTATCCAAGGCATTATAAATAAATAAAAAAGCTGGCAATCTAAGTTAGTTAAGAGCTGAAGGGCTGATTTGTTGCTCCCAGTATGGTAAGCATCAGGAAGTCACAAAAGAGAAGTCAGAACAGAGAAGTCAAGACTATGACAAAAACTGAAAAAGGAAGAGTAACAAAAATCTTTACAGCCAACAGGGGAAAAAAGAAAAGACAATAAAGATCCAAAATACCCAGAATATTTAAATATTAGGTTAACTTACGTTCCATGTAATAATGGATCAAAAGGCGGATGCTGAGCTCCATACACATGTTGAATACTAAAGGAAAAGAAAGACAGTTACCACAAAAAATAATAAATATTTGGAGGATTTCCATGTATTAAATACATAGTCAATAATAAACAGAACTGAAATGTTCCAACAGTTTTCTGTTTCAAAAACTTCCACATACCACTAAAAACAGTGAAGCTGCAATTGACATGCATACTAAAAAATTAATAAAAATCACAGATTTGCCAAATAGGAACTCTTTGTGAGACCTAAGCTAACTTAGTCTATCTTATTTTTCTGCCCAGGAATTAAAACAAGAAATAAATTAACTCTGCAATAGAAATCTACACTGCTTTAAAATTCTCTTCTCCAATTTATCATTTCTTCATTTGTCTCTTGGAAAAAAATAAAAAATTCTCTAAGAAATATCTGTAAAGATTTAATCTTCTATGTACCCTTGTCACCCAAAATCCAAATAGACAATTCTTAACCACTACTAAAGTAAAAGGATGATAAATTTAAAGAAAAATGCATAAGGTGGCATGTTAGAGAATAAAAACCATAGGAGTATTTAAAAAAATGCTTTGAAACAAATAGGCTTCCAAAGACAGATTTATTCACTACATTATAAAACAGCATGTTATTGTGTAAAAAACAAAACTCCCTACAAACTAAAAGTCCCTTACCTCCCAGTTATGAACTACATAATTATTTTGTAGGCAAAAAAACCCAGAAAACACATCAAGATTTACATGTGGCTTCATAATAGCACTTATTACTACAAAACTCTCTGATTGTAAGAGAAGCAAATCATATGCAACATTAGCATCTACCTAAACCTGTACTAAAAGCCACATAAAAGAAGACTAACATGCCTTCCTGACAAATCAAAAACTATCTCCAGACCCTAAATATGACTAAGTCCAACCTCAGTAAACCTGAGATAGAAGCAAGACTAAAACACTGCAGCCATAACAAATTTTAAGAGAGAATTAGCCTTACAGGACAGGGGCAGCATTAACACTAGTGAAATTAGCCCTAGTGGTGACTGAGACTGGTGGTTTACAAAAACTAATTATTTTTATGTGATTCCATGGAAATAAAAAAGTCAGTCCACCACCAGCCTTTCCAAAGGACTGTGTGCCATATGCTGCACAGTGCAGTCTCTGTGCTTCCTGCTCTACCTCGCATGAGGCTCAGGTGCCACGGTCCATTTCCACACAGAATCTGCCTTTTCCTTGCACCGTTTTATCAATAACTACAGTGGAAATCCACACAAATATAAAGCAACAACAATCCTCTCCATGCCATTAAAAACCAAACAAAAAGCACATTCTCCACGCTGTCCTTGTTTTGCCACACGCCTGCAGTTGCCTGCAAATCAACTGCAACTCTTCAAAGACCCTGTGCAATGGAGGAGAGTCAAAAGTGTTTTAACCTCAAAGGACTCAGCAAAGTTACAAAGTAAAAGGTTTAGAAGGACAACCCCAGAGGGATTGAAAAGGTTAGTTTATAACTAGAGAAACAAACCCACTTCGAGTAAGAGCTTAAAGGTAACTGGAAACGTTCAAAGGTAAACGATGAGCACCAACTAGATGAGCAAGGCTGTGCTGCTGAACTCAGGTGATGGTGCGAAGCACAGAGCTGCCCTTCTGAGAACCACAAACACACACCATGCTTACAGAAAGAACATAAAAACTGCACTGTGAGAACAGTTTGGGGATGAGAGCACAGAATGTTATGGCTAAACAATCATCTGAAAACGCATTCCCAGCGTGATGCAATGGTCAAAAGAGCTATCGTGACTTTGGGGCGTATTCCTCGGAAGACTGAAGGGGAGAATGTGCCTCGTAGCCCTTCGCAGTGATCCAGCGCCTGGTCTGCCGCTCACACGCCAGGAAGAAAGTTGAGAAATTGATCATATTTTGACATATCTAGCAGAAACTACACGTTGTCTCTATGTGTATAAAACGCAGTTTCCTGCACAGTATTTCAAAACATCGTAACTTGTATCAAGTTTCAAAACATCCTGACTTGTATCACTGCTGAGAGCTGAACGCGCTCTCCCGCTCCAAACCTCCCGGCGAATTCACCCCCAAAATCACGGCGACTCTTTCAGCCGCGGTGTCAGGCTGGGACCGCACGTTCGGACACTGATTTAACACCCCTCTGACCCCAGTCACGCCCAGTCTCTCTCCGCGGTCCCCGCACAGAAGGGGGTGCCGGGCCCCGCAGGGCGGACACTCCGGAGCGGCGGGCCGCGACCTCCCGCCGCTGCGCTCACCTGCCCGGCACCTTCGCGCCGCTCCGCTTCCAGAACTGCTTCCTGCCCCCGTCGCTCGCCATGGCGGCGTCACCTCATCCCCCTCCGCGGCCTCGGCCCCGGCCCCGGCCCGCTCCCTCAGGCTTCACTCCCCGCCATTCCCTTCCACGGCAGCCGCACTGAGCGCCGCCATCTTGGGACGGGGGAACAACGCTGCTCCCCATTCGCCCCCCGAAGCGGCTCGGAAGCTCGATCCAATCAGAAGTGAGATTGCTGCCGGGCGGGCCCGGCCGGGCCAATCGCAGCGAAGGGGCGCGGGGTGCGGCGGTGGCGGCCCCGGCCCGGCCCCAAGCCCCGTCACGGAGGTTCCCGCGGTCCCGGGTTCGCTTCGTGGCGTTCCCGGAATGACGTTTTCAGACTTTAATAATCCTGTTTGATTGAACCACGCAGAGTGACTCTTCAGAGCGCTCCTTAGAAAGAAATGCAAAACTCGCCACGTCCGTGGAGGGAGACTTTAATTGAACACGAGAGGACACCGGTTTATAACAAAGTTCCTCAGATTTTTTTCCACTTTATCTTTTTACAATTATTTGCGATTATTGAGCCAGTTACTGGGTGGGGGGCCTTAATCTTCCTCAGTTTTAAAGTTCTGCAATCACTGTGCCCACTTACTTGTGGCTTTGGGGTGGTACCAGGCTGGGGGGTCTCCACGCCCATTGCTCGAGGTGACCTGAGCGCAGAGAGGGGTCCTTGAAGAGCACTTACAAAATAACTGAGTAACACAAGGAGGTGAGTTCGCAGCCATGCAGCGCTTGAAAGCACAATGTGGTCTGGGCACGTATTTTAGCAGTGTTGTGCTTACGTCTGGTTGCAGGTGTGTAAGGTGGGCAGCGGAGGGTGTGCCCAGGCTGCGCTGTCAGTCTCTGTGCTGGAGAAGGAGACCTGCCAGTGTCCAGGTGCTGGCATTCAGGGAGTACAACACTGCAGGCACCAAGCAGTCTTCAAGAACACCCAGACTAGCTATTTCGAAGTCTACACAGCTGTATTAACTAAGCTCTGCCTTACTCAGATGGCGGTAATTTTTCAGTTACCACTTGTGTGGGAATTTTTGTTATTTCAGAGCAATGAGAAATATTAAAATGTCTGTTTTAGTATTTGTTCTGTTTCATTCAAAGTTGTATGCAAGAGGTCTGTTGCCAGTACAGTCAAATAAAGTACTGAGCTACAGAGAGGTTTGTGGATGTCTTTCTTTTTCCCTTTTCTCCCTTTTTTTTCCTTTTTAATTTTTTTCTTTTTTATTTCCTTTTCCCCTTGCTTTGTTTTCTTCAGCATTTTTCAGAATCAAGTAACTGTGTACAGTTGGTAAATGTTATTGAAGATGTTCAGGGATTTTCTGTATGTTCTAAAATGTACACATGTAGCCACGCTCTTGGCTGTTCAAAACTAGGAGTGTTGTAGCTTGCACTAGCAATGTTTTGAACAAAGTAGACACTGAGATGTTTATTTAGGGTGATAGCTGGTGAGCTATGCAGGCATGGATCTGCTTTTCAGCTCATCTGTTCTGGAAAGCTTTTCTGGTACAGCTGTGCAGGTGTGGTTGCACAGGTAGACTTTTCTGTGGAGAGGCAGTGCATTGTGGGAAAAGAACTATATCTGATGATAGATGGGAAAGTATAGATTGATGCTAAACGTAATTATCTAAGCTGACAACAGCACTCCCCTGCTACCTTAGCTGCACTCAGACCAGGAGGATTTGCTGATAAAGTTGTGTAAGCTGGGGAGTGCTTTTTCATGCTTATCCTTGCACTGCTGTGTCAGCAACACATTGCAATGTAGACGCAGCTGTGAGGAGTGGTTTAAACTCTCTACAAACTGATAAGACCACATTTCTCTAAATGCATTTTTTTGCTTTAATCAATAAGGGAAGAAAAAATTAAAGTGAATTTCAATGAGACTTCCCTGTTGAAGCATTATTTTCTGCACATTTTTGCTGCTTTAACAAACTAGTGGAAGTGCTTCTGAAAGTAGCACACAATAATTGGTGGTCACTGTTTCCATGGGCATGCCTTTCTACCAAGTCATTGTATCCATGTACTTTATTGTAATATAACGGAAGAAACAGTTCTTGGAAGCAAAATTGAGCAAATGGAGTGAAGTTGCCAAGCACCCTCACCCAAAATCAGAATTCTGGTAGAATCAGAGAGAGGCAGACAGCCTTTATTTATCTTGGGTAGAAAACAATCCCAGAGTGTGCAGTACTTGGTACTTGGACAAAAAGATATGAGGCACCATAAGATAAATGGGGTAAGCAGTCATGTAGAACCATGGAAGAAAGAGCAAAGGGACGTTAAAGAAGAGGGATAGGCAATAGATGGATTCAAGGAAGTTAGACGTGGTCCTACAAATCACATAGTCACAAGAGCTCTCAGGGCAGTGCAATTTTTCTCCACAAAACTGGAGAGGAAAACGGAGAGAAGGAATCAACATCAGAGAGTAATGGCCAGAATAAGGGAAAATAAAAAGAAGCCATCATCATAGCATTTTGTAGCTTTTTCTCTGTAAGTGGCCTTTCCTATTATACGTGAATTGAAAACTATTTTGAAAATAAAAGTGCATATGCCAAAATACATGTACACTGGTAGTGCACGTGTATAGAATCTTGCACACTCACACTCTGTATTCAATATCAGCTAAAAAAAAGGCTGTTACACAGAGAAACAAACAAATAAATGCTGGTTTTGAGTAAATGTCTTTGTCTCATTTCTCCTTCTAGAAGAGTGATAAATATGGGTAGTTTTCAGAAGTTGTTATTCAGTAAGATATTAGTTACAGCGCTCATATTTGCATTTCACGCATTTTAGGTGAAGGCTTTTAGTTTTATTTTTGGCTTTGTCAGCACATCAACTGACCCAGTCTGTTGGGCATAGTCTAGGAAGTGCTTGCTCACTGACAGTCCAGTGGATGGAAATGCTCTTTCCAGAAGTCTGATGCAACATGCAGTTGAGGTTTAAATGACTCAGAGAAGGAAGGACGCTTTCTAAGCAGAAGTACTTGGTAGAAGACAGGGAAGTTGGCAAAAACAACCGATCCTCTTTCAAACATATTTCTAGTTCCTTGAAATTCCACCTTATTGTACCTCCTGTACATACAGTGAGGGTTTAAACATAGCATTACAGCATGACAAAACTTCAAACACAGAGAGAGATAAATCAATGTATATTTGGTTCTGAGCCATGATAATTCACTTCTGTTCATTGTTACATAGGAACTTATTTTCTTTAAATTATATAGTTCTTACGAGTTTCTGAATTTCACATTCAGCTTACTATCAGAACAATGTGAAAAGCAAAATCATTAGAGCATTAGTTTATATCTTTTGAAGCTACAAGATCTTAAGATATTGGGAGAACTTTAGAGGTGTCAGAAAACCTGCTTAGTAGAGTGGCTTGATGAGGAAATAGGCAATACCATTTCTCTAAGGTCAGTAGGCATGGGCAGCTTCTTGGAACAAGCACAAATAATAACAAGTGGCAAAGCTATTGCTTTATTTTATAATATGAAAGTGAGTAGGGCTCTCAGATCCCTTTGGTTTCTGTTTGAAACAGCCATAGTCATCCTGCTATGCTCCTCACCCTTTTTCTTCTTTTCACAGTGTGTATTATTGAATATTTTTTGAGGAAGTACCTGAAACAAAGTGTCTTTTAACTCTAAGAAGGGAATTCAATAGCAAATTTAAGTGCTTTGGTTCAGCTACTCAAGTTTGGTCATTTTAATTTTAATGGCCAATTTAATCTCAAGTTTCAGCAAAAACACCAGACACAGGGAGAAGTATTTCTCAGCATTATTTATTTTTTTTTGTTATTTTAGTTCATTCTCTGGACAGTCTGTGTTTTTTCTTCTGTTTGATCCACTGTTCTCAGAAGATCTATTCAGCGTGGAGATATTACATTTGGTGTGCCACTAGCATGAATCATGTCCTTGGCCCTTTCCTTTTTTTGGTAAAAAAAACTTATTTAGAAGGGAATCTTTAACTCCTTCCATGTATGTATGAAGAATAGAGACATGATGATACAGAGAAATTTCAATGGATTATCTTCAGCAGATATTTGCAGGTGTCAGGACACACCAAGGTTTGTGTTAATTGGCATCTACAGTTTATCTTGAGAGCACACATTTGTCCTCTCACAACATTGATTACTGACTGCTACAGGGTTTAGTTGTTTGGTTTTGGGGCTTGGTGTTTTTTTTTTCTCTAGTCTTGCCTTTGACCATCCAGCTTCATTACCAGTGCTTTGATGGTTTTTCCTTGGATCTCTACATCTAAGTCTACCTCTGACCTCTCTTTGATGCCTCAAAGCCACTGTTAGTGCATTTTTCAACTCATTTGTGTCTGTGTGAGGTATCAGTTTTTGTTAATGTTTCTTGAGGATAGTAAAGTCTTTACTATGCTTTTCAATCCCATTTATCTCTCAATTAATTTCTTTTCAATCCAAATGTGTATTAGAAGGTAAATAATTTTCACCATTTGCTTGTTAATCCATTTCAGAGTTTCTCTGCATAGCAGTTGAAATGTGCACTTGAACTGAAAAGAGCCTTATTCCCTCCTTTCTCAGTGTTCCACGTATTTTCAATATTGAAATCCTATTAATACAATTTCTGTAGAAAAGGATTAGTGGTAGAGTGAGTTCAGGAAGTGTAAGGTGAATGAAAAATACAGGATAGAATATAAATTTACAGCTGGCCTTGCAGTGTGTTGCATATATATAATTTCCAGAAATATCTTCAGGATAAATAACATTGTAGTTATTATTATTCTTCAAGTCAAGTGAGTTGTATCAAAGTCACGTTTTCTTTTTCTGAAAGAGGAATGGAATTTGCTACTTAAGAGGCAAGCCTATATCAGGTCTCATTAACTGTCCATTATTGAATTTTTATTGCTTTTTTTGCCATTTGTTTATGCTTTTGTGTAAATGAGAGCAAACGTAAACATTAGCAATAAATATAATGAAGATATTGCAGTTGGTGTATTAGTAATAAAACCTTTCCAGCATGACTTTCAGTAGAAAAGAGTAACTGAGTGCTCCTGGGGTAATGCTGGAGCCACCCATTTTACTGAGTGTTGGGAAGGTTCAGGATTTGACAACAGAGAGGCTGAGAGCTGGGCGAAAGAGACATAAACAAAATTATTGTGCAAAGAAAATGGGAGTAACTCTAGATATTGGGGTGAAAACATATGATAAAGGTAACAAAGTATTTTATACATTTGCTTTTTCGTGTTTTTGCTCCTTATCCAAGAGGTTTTTTCTGTTAGTGAATTGGATTTACGAAGTACTCATTAGCTGAAGATGATATTTTCCCATATTTAAGAATGCTAGTGGAAATGGAAAAATAATCAAAACCTGCAGTTTTGTTCTTTTTAGACCTTGTTACTTTTGAGAAATGGGTAGGAATAGTACAAGGTTTTCAGCTAAGGGCAAAAAAGAAAACTGACTAAAAAGTGAGAATTAAGTATTTTGCTATTCATATCACTTTCTTGTATAACACAGCATGTAGCGTCATATTGTAAAGTAATAAAAGAAGGAACAGCTTAGCTTCTAAACCTTGAAATGAAAATTTGCAATTTTGCTTGAATGGTCTTGACAGTTGTTTCAGGACTGACAATCTCAGTGCAAAGAATGAACTGAGAATACTGGTGTAAAACAACCAGAGTCCCTGAGTTTTGAAGAAAAAATGATAAGGCGATCACAAGCAGCTCCTCAGAAGTTGAAGACATTTTAAATAGAAAGAGCTCAAAGGATTAATCTCTTCTACTGAAATCCTGAAGTATAGTGGTAATAATTCTAGTATGCATGGCCACTAAAATAAGATTTTGCAAGTAGCCAGAGGAAATAAATAAGTTATATGTGTCATTTTTCAAAAATCTCTCTAACTCTGAAAATCAGCCAGGGGCTGCAGAGCAGGAACAGTTTTTAAATACTAATGAAGTTTGAAAACTTCAGTGTTTTCTCCTTTTTGGTTTTGTTTTGTGTGAGGAAAGACTTGTTCAAGAGGATTGTATCTTATACTCGATTAACTAATGCAGCGAAGGGAAGAACAGATAGACTTCTACCAGAACAAACCTTTGCCTATTTTTTACACAGCCTTAAAAAAAAAAAAAAAAAAAGAAAACTTCAATACTGGAAAATAGTTTTGTAAGTGCTGCATGACAGAAACTACAAATTCATAGCTCATGTCAAACTGTACTCTTGTTCCCACATTAATACTACTATAATTATTAATATTATTAATGTCTATCTGATCCCATACCATCTTTGTTGTCTACAATTTATATAAATTTGTATGTGATACCCTTCTGTTTATACCAGTTCTCAGATAATGCTAGCCAACATTCTTACTAATGCTCTAAAAATTCAAAATCACTCATGGCAAAAATTAGGAGTTACAAGTAATGATAGTGACAATCACTACTACAGAAGGTAGCAGAGCCATAATGTGATTTAGTGGTTGGAAATTAATACCAGAAAAAGTGGATATATTGCTGGAAACTTTGCTGTGCTTTGACTACAATTTATTGGTCTTGACTGAGGTTTTTACTGTGTGAAAAATGTATATGCTTTGTGCAGAAAATCAGAGGAGATGATCATAACAGTCCCTTGGGCTGCACAACCTATGAATTGCTCTCAAAGCTATTCCTTTTGAATTTATTGTTATTATTATTCAACTTTCCTGTATTATTTAAACTCCTGGCAGGATTACATTGTTTTAGACATGGCATATGCATATATATGAATGCACATTAGATACAGATGCTTAATCTTATATAGAAATCAAATTAAAGTGTGGTTTTATTGGAGTCTCACTAAGAATAGCGGAATTTTCATCATTGTGGCAAAAGGAAATTTAACGGAACAAATTTATTTAAATTGCTGTGTCTGAAGTCTAAAAATGAGCTTTCCTATGTTGGTGTAATGAAGAAAGGAGGCCACTTCTGCATACCCTTTAGTCCAGCTAAGATCTAAACTGTTGTCTGGAAATATACCCTGTCTGTCTTCACTGAGAAGTCAGGAGAGTTGGTGCCTTCTGTAACCTGGCTCATGGGAGGGGGGCTGTATCGGGGCCTTTGCCTTGGGATAAAGTAAAAGGCAATTTCTTCACAGGTCTTAAATAATTATCCAGCTGAAGTGTGAACATATGGGAGCAGCAAAGAAATAAATCATCACAGTAGCAGCTATATATGTTTTTTATAATATCCCAATTTTCCTTGTCTTGCACAATATAAGAAAACATCCAATTTATTTCATTGTTAATAGTTAGCAGTATGCTGAAAACCAGTAAAGTTAATGAGAAAATCATTATGGCAGAGAAATACCAGTCAGTTTTCATCTAGTGGTTAGAAATTATGGATCTGGAATAAAACTACCTTCAGTAGGCTTTGATTTTGGCCATGATGCTTTTCATAGCACCCTTGCTCTTCAGTAGCCTTTTAGTATCTAACTTACCTTCGGAAATTTTCTGTTGTATTTATGGCCAGGTCAAGGTTTGAAGCTTATGTACTTTTGTTTTCACCCATCTCAAAATGTGAAAGAAACATATATTTTAACAAATCCTTGTTTGCATTCAGGTTCTCCTTTCTTGAAGGCAAAGAACTGTTTATCAGCACTCTGCATCTCATCACTCCTTTCAGTGTCCTCAAGCGTGTCTGGAAGGGGCTGAGGTGCCCTTGACTCTACTGGAAACATTATGTCATCATCTAAACAAGATGTTGTTTTGCCAGGAAAGGATCAATACTTTGATGAGAAGCTGCTGACTCAAAACTTCATTGTTATTTGATAAAGGACTACTTGGAATACTTTCCAAAGCATTTCTCATGGTATGAAGCTCTAGGGACTCGATTTGACTCAGGAAACTGAGTTGATTCATCGGTAAACATATGTCTGCCAACCTCAGATACTAAGAAAAAATGCACCTTCTGCCCATGTTAAGCTTCAGCCTTTCAGCCATTTCAACAGTATACTCTCTTTGTGAAGAAACTACTTCACATACCAACAATTAATTCAGTGGGGAAGAGAGAAAAAAGTTTTAGCCTTTTTCCTGCTGCTGACATCGGACAAGTCAACCCTTGGGTCTGTATGACTGCACAGCCCTGGCAGCACTTCACTGCTCGGGGTGCAAGGGCTGGGAGCCCCACAGGTGCTTGGCTGAGAGGGGGCTGTGCCACAGTCCTTCCACCTGCCCCTGAGCCGCTTCCCGGCCAAGCTGCTCTGCCGGTGCTGACAACTAAGTCTGCCTCAGGATCTCCATCTGAGAGAAAGCAGAGCTGCGTGCTCCTGGGTCAGTGTGTTGTGAAAGGACAGCTAGAGCTAAAGGGCTCTCTGCTGAAACAAGTTTGGCTCTCCGCTGACATACAAGTCTTGGAAGAGATTAGTGCTGCTCACTGTGCTAAACCAGTACTGATTTGGATAAAATCAGTAGTATACAATAATCAAGGATTATGTAACTGTTTAGTGAAATGGAATAAAACCTTTTTGTAGTCTTTTTGTATCTTCTTCATGCAGTCAAAGGTGGCTTTAGCAGAAAGGGCATGTGAAAGTCCCGTAGCTTCCTATGAATGACCTGTCATCTGAGGGGAAAACACTACCTTGCTAGATATTGAAGCATCATTTAACCCTCCTGTCAACTCTTTAATCATCCTGTTGGCTCAAGTCCCAAGTAACCCAATTTCAAACTTTAGATGACCAAAGACGAGGAATTATTTTGTGAATGTTTTTCTTTTTATATTGAATGGGAAAATAATGACTCAAATAACCTTAAGAAATATGGAAGAGGTAAAAAGGACAACTCAACATCTTTTCACTTTTTACATGAATTGTCTGTTTATACTAAGGTTGATAGAAACTCAGTACCTAGTGCAGTTTTGAATGAATTTGAGTTGTTTAATAGAGAGAAGTTGCTCATTGGTGTTATCAGAGTAAACAGATATATTTGCCTTGAGAGAAGCCACACTTAACAATGTGTACTCACTTCTATCATACTTGTTCAGACCTAATTTGTCAAAAATTCTCCAAGGTTCTTCCTTGTATTCTGGGGTGCTGAAAAGCCTGAAGAATTCATTTCCCTCCTAGCTCAATTCAGCTGATATATATCACCATCAAAACACTCATTATAACATTGGGCTTGTATGAGCTTCAGAATTCTTGACAAAAACATTGCTTATTTTCTTCAAGCCTAACCAAGGCAGAACCTGCTTTTCATACAGAAACGATGTGATTCTCTGCATCTGGAAGGCAAGAGCAGCCAGAATACTTATTTCACCTTAAAAGAATTGCTCAGTGTTTGTTTGCTGGTTTGTTTCTTTCAACAGTGAATCCATATTGTCTTTTACTCTGGTGGAAGAAACAGGCAAGGAACTTTATCAGTGCTCTTGTGGAAAGCTTTTCATAGCATCTGTCAGCTCCTGCAGACTTCAGTGGGATTGTTCATCTCTTTGATACCAAGGAAAAAGGATCAATATCTGAGAGACCTATTGTAAGCTTAGGAGTCCTGGAGAAATCAGCCAGCAATAGGCATCTGTGGTTCTCTGAATGTTTATTCTTTCACACAGTCTTTTTTTCTGTTGCCACCTGCTCATCTAACCTGCATTGTTATTGATTTTTCTCTGTCAGGTAGGCCTCAAAATACACATATACAATGCCTGGGAGAACTGAACCTAGGTGGTAAAGTTTCATGCTGCTCTGAGGAAAACTGATTTTTATAAAGAGCCCAGATACAGATATTATGAATTCTAAGGACTGTAACCTTGAACAAAGACCTTTTCTTTTTTTTTTTCCTCAGAAATAATCTGAGAACTTTTATAACAGCTGCAAGAAAGAAGAGCTTTGTGTACTTTTGAGAGGACTGGACTCTATAACTTGATCCTTTCTGTTACAATTAGTCTACTTCATTTGTCCTCTTTTATGTAACAAACTGAAATTGTAGCATCATTGTATAAGTAGTTCTCACTGTCCTTTCATCCAGGATCAATGCTTTTTCTCATTCAAGACAGAAAAAATAAAAATTTGTCTTACTATCCCTTGTATAAAAGTATCATCAAAGCCCACTGTCTTGGTTTTGGTTTTCTGTTGACCAAGAATTGGACTTCAAATGTTCAATTTTTTCTGTCAAAGGAAGCACATAGCTCAGGATTGCCTTCCCACTGGCAGAGGGGGATTCAGAGAATGCTTTCCTTGCCACCAGCATTTTCATCCTGTACACTACAGTAAACTGAGTTTGGCATTTACTGATATTCCCTCTCAGAGAAAAAGCAAACAGTTTCCTCAGAGGTTGCTATTAATATCTCATTAAGAGATTATAAGAGGTCTCCCTGAAGTCTGACAGCAAAACAGCTATTGGAGTAGATGTGTTGATACGGCTCAGTACTGTAATGTTTTGGTAATCTCATTCTTGAAGATCCAGTCAGGCATCATTTACAGTGTGTCCAGGTGTCAGTCAGCTAAAGACCAAAGAGTTCTGGTATGACGTTTGAACCTGACCTTTTTCATGCCAGCATGACCACAGGGCTGCTAATGTGACTCTGCATTTTTGGAAACTACCTATTTTGATAATAGCATTTCTGTATATATAGATGGATGATTGGAGGGGGAATTTCTGCTTAAGGCGAGTTAAAATTTCTGCATGTGTATCTGTTTTTAAGGTGGAGTTTTTTGTCAATTCACATCTTCCCTATACACAGTTTCCAGAGATTTAGCAAAAGACTATTGAGTTAAAAAAGAATGCTTCCTAATTTCAGTGCTATGATAGCTGTGCCCATACAAACCCATATGAAAGCTGCTTGAGCAGCCATAGTAAAACCTGTGCCAAATACATTCAGCTGTTTACTTTCAAGCTGAGAAGTGCTGCAGGGGTCTTGGCATATGGCCCCCACTATTTGAAATCTGAGGAAATTCCCACTGGGCCTGAGACCAAACACTTTCTTGCAGCCATTTGGTGGGCTTTTACTTACTGTGGCGTTTTAAAAGGCTGTGATGGTTAGCAGCCTCTCGCTGCTCAGGGATCCAGCTGAGCTGCCTTACAGAGTGCTGCTCAGTCTGCCTTGCTTGCAAACACAATTCAGCCACTCCCAGCTGTGTTCTGCCTACTTACAGCAATGATTAATTTCTTCCCAAGGCTTCAGTATAAAAGTCATCTGCACTGAGTGATCTGCAATGCTTCTGTCTTCTTTGCCATGTTTTTAATATCAAACCTGTGACTTACTGTTTTTTCACATAATTTTCAGAAAAAACATCCCATACATTCCTCTTTTTATTCTAGTGGTCCTAAAAAAGCAGGCTGAAAACAAATCTCTAACTGAAAAATAGGGTGTTTTTTTATTAAGAGACAGCATCAGATCTCTTTAAACAGTATTTACTTACTCCTTATTGATTAATATATAAATCCTACACATCAATTAAAAATTGTTGATAAACTGTGAGAAAAAAACACTTTCCTTCCTCATCAGTCATTTTTCACCAATTTGATGTTTTTACTTAGTGTTTTTTCTAAGCAGGAATCAGGGAATTATAGAAGTTAATACATGATAATGCCAGTAAAGGGTAGAAAAGTTGATTGTAGACTGCAAAGTTGATAGGCCCAGCACTTTCTACACTTGTTCAAAATAATTACGGGTGCCAAAGCATCCTCATGGCTTCTCTTTGCACCTGCACTGCTGCAGTTCAGACTGGTGCCCACCTGTAAGAGGTTAATTTCACTGCAGCCTGAGAAAAGAAGGGTAATGATTAAAATCCATTCATGTGGAATGTCCCAGAATATTGTAATAAAGACAGTTTTGGTAACTGAAACAAGTTCCAACAAGCCTTGAAACTATTCTTAAAGTTGCATCATTTTGCATCAAGGAGAAAAATCTTATAATCTGTTAAGCAAGCATTGATTTGATGAAAACTTTTGGCCACTCAGAAATGAACAGGATTTTGAAGCACAATGAATGACCTGGCTGTCTGAAAGAACTTCCCTTGGGTGTTGTAAAGGTCAGCAGAATTCCAAGCCAATAATTTTCCCCACAACAAACAGTAGTAAATGAGATTGCCTCTTAGGGACTGATTGCATTGTTTGTGTTATTTTGTGCATTCTTGCTATATGTTATCCTAAAACAATCAACAGCGTTTACTCCTGAGCTATTCTATGCTACAAAATCTCATTCAGGATTTGATCATTCAGTAGTAGCCTGCTCTAAACAAGATGATTAGTTTATAGGCTGATTTTCTGCTTCTACTATCAGTTTTCAAATATTGATGGTTCCAAGGGAAATAAAGATTACATACTAAAGAGGAAAATGCATTATGGCTTCCAAATTAATTGGTAGAAATAAACCTGAAACTTGAAACTTGACTGCAATAGCAGTTTAGCCATTGCATCAGCATGAAGTAGCTTCTTCACCAAATGAAAGAGACATAGCCCTTCTGTGCTTACCATGCTCCTCTATGAGTCAGAGATTTTGCATAGAAAATGCATCCACCCATGGATTTCTGATCAGTGGAGGATTCTGTTTACCTACTCTTAATGAAATAATAGGATACCTTTTTGGCTTTAGCTGGATTGAGTGAATGTTTATTGAGTCATTAATAATGATGTCCCAGCAGCACTGGGTAGTAGGTGTGGTTTGGATAGAATATACAGAGGTGACCAAGTGATTCCCATACAGTCAACTGGAACATGTGAAAAGGAGGATGGATGGTATGATAGTATTTCAGAGATACCCTAGAAGCATGTTTGACTGACCATGGTCAAATAAGAAGAATGCATTGTACTACTGGTAGATTAGGCAAGAACAAATAATGAGGTAAGTTACACAGCCAAACACTGATGCTTTAGAGGCTGTCTCTGTAGATTCAATTCCAGATGGGTGAATACAAGATTTACTTAGGCCTGGTAATAACTTCACCATTACAAAACTGTTTAAAACCAGGATATTTTAATTTGATGGTTAGCAAAAGATTTCTACATTACCTGCTGTCTCTTGAAGTTACTGAGATATCAGTTTAAGGTTGTTATAACTCAACCATCACTTTGCTTGAAGACTGTTTAGCTTTTTGAATACTTGAACTGTAGCAGAAACTTGAAATGCATGAAACTATGGAAGATCAGGTAGTGGCCATCAACTCTTGAATTGTCCTAACCCCTTTTTTTCCAGGTGCCCATGAAAGTTTAGCACCTTGAGTGATGTAGAAAGGCAAGGAAAGGTGGGAGAAATGCATTTTTTAAAAAAGTTAAGGTTTTCTAAACAATGGAAACTATTGCACCAAAAAGTGAAGCTGATAAAACTACATAAATTGTCTGACCTTTTGGTCCTGGGCCAAATCTAAGTTTAGAGTGAGAAGTATAACCAGGTCTACATTAGCAATGTGATTCAGAGCTGTAATGCACTTTTGAAGCAAATACCTTGATCATCTCCATTTACTGTCTGTTAGTTCAGTTCTGAAGACAAACAGTTGTGGTACCCATGAAACACATTCTGTTTGGAAGGAAACCAAATCAAGTGCTGCTGTGCTTTTTAGCAGCATTCTTAATTTGACTGTGGAATATACCACGGAAAGGTCTTCCACTTTGTGCCTGTCACTTTTCCTTGAGCATTGAACCACCTACAAAATGAACTGGGAAACAAGCTGGCATCTAAATCAAGGGGAGCCTCCTGAGCCTCATATAATGGATATGTGAGGAGTCTTAGCACCACACACTTTGATCTGCTGATTGCACTTCTAATAGAGGACTAAATGTGTATAAATGATTAGAAGTTCCCTTCACTGAGACATTAATATTGAGATTTAGGTGACAGAACTCTTGAGGTCTCCCTGCTAGAGAGTATTATCAGACATGAGGCATGACATTCTGCTGCTCAAACCTAGGCATTTAGTGTTATTCGAGATGCAGAGCAGCTGTAGGGTACGCACCCCAGGCACCACCTGCTTCTGCAGAGCATGTGGGTCTGTTCTGAGACCTGTGTCGTATCTGCCTGTCCGAAACAGGCATCTTGGCTATGCAGAGGCCTCCCAATTGGCATTAGGCCCTTTGCTTCAGGCAGCTGGAAGACAGTTGGGTTCAGCACACATGTATATGCTAAACAAAAACAAAAATGAAAAAGCCCTGTAGCTTTGAAAATGAACTTCCCAAGTCAGGAGAGATTAGAAACCCAGTGACTTTCATGGCTTGGGTCCAAACTCGGCATTTTGATGTCTGTCCAGGAAGTGGGAGAGAGATAAGGAGAGATGGTGAGTACTCACACTTTACGTCTGCTTTACCCACATGTGTTTATGCTTTTTCATAATTCATACATTTGAAAGTAGTTTTGGAGGCAACACTCTAACATGCTCATTAGGCTGTATCTCACTTTCTGTGAAGCTGTATCTCACTTTCTGTGAAGCAAGCATGATTTATTCACATATATCACACTCTCTGTACAGCTAAATAGATTACCAGAGAATTTAACACAGAAAGGAGAAACTTTCAAGATTTTGGGGATTAGCAAATTAAGTTTCAAAGATAAAAAGGTCTAGCTGCATTATACTTTCATTACTCTGCAGTGTAAAGGAGTGGGTGAGGTGTTAACATCATCATTACCTAGAGAATCTGAAGGTTCAGGTAAATGTTTTTTCACCTGACTGTACATGCACAACTGCACCCATAGCAACACACTTTGTAGTGTCTTCAGAGAGTAAAAGGAATTAATGTCTTTCTTCAGTATTATTTTGTCATTCTCATGTTGTTTTTTATCTGATAGTTTTCAGAGAGCCATGTTGCCATTGATTCAGTTAGGTGGGAGCAGTTTATCTGTTTTAACTCACCTTCATGATATGTTGCTGTTGACACTGCTATGCCTGTTTCTCTAATCAACCACATGCAACATCACTTGTCTTCTGAAACATTGCATTGTGAGTGCAGAGGTTTGCACTGGTAAAAACAGGGAAGGTGTAGGGTTTTATCTCCTTCTACTCTTGTCTTGTTTGTAGCTGGGTACTATCAGCTTCTGCTAAGTCTGTAGTTAAATTTCTGTTTTTTACTGAGACAGTCTGTAGCACATTTCTCACATTTCTCCATTTCTCTCTCTCCACTTCATGTTCTATCCCACAGGGTTTCATAATGCTTCCTTCCAAGGCCGGACCAATTTGTGATGTTGAGATTATTAACCATATGGTATAGTGAGTAAGTCACACATGCTTTCTCAGTAGCCAGTGATTGCTCGTTGTGAAAGACACACATAGCATTACATTAGCTTCTGTCCTAAGAATTCTAGTCACAGCCTCATAATAAAAATAAAAAAAAAAAAAAGAGGAATGAAACGTTGTACCAGTCTAATTAGACTGACTATTTATTTCAACTCAATACAACTTCTCTGGTTTCTAGTACAGTTGCTGTTCTGACTCTTTATGGGTTTATTGTATTCCCATCCTACTGTGACAGAGGAGGAAGTTTCTCACAGCTATATCTAGTATGAATGTTTTATTAGTTCAGGTCTCATTATTGCATTTCCTATTTTAATCAAGACAAAGAATCTGCTGTTAAGAATATAATCTCTTTTCCCACTTACAGATACAACCATAAGAGAATCAGTTTGAAAGGTTCCTTTGCACTCAGGTTCTTTTTGAAACATTGATTACTCCTAATTGTCATTTCTCATCCACAGTGGTTTAGAATTATGTCTTTCAGAGTCATGATTTTCACAAAACTGTTCACGTTAAACTGTCTGGAGATAGTTTTAAGGTGATTGATTTTTCAAAGCATTGCACTGAAGTCTGATTCGTAGTTCTGAGTAAACGAGCTGATTGACTAAAAGCCTGTGCAATCTTTTGAAAATGTATCCTTTTCATCAAAATCTGCAATTTCTATAATTTGTATTTAGAATGACATGTAGACTAGTCAGCTCTAAATATGTTTCCAATAAAATGGTGTGCTCCAAATTAGTCAGCCATCGCCACCTGGTAAGACAAGAAGATTATATCTGTTTATTAGGTTATTTTTCAGTCTTAGAATTTTCTTTTCAATATATTCATAACTATCCCCAAGATGACTGTCATCCCTTTGAACAGCTATGAAGTCAGGTACAGCGAAGTTCCATAAATATATTTATTTGCTAGAGTTAAATACTTAACTTCAGATGAATGTCTTTGTTCACCATTGCTCCCTTTTTTTGCTGTGTCCAATTTTATATTCTGTTCTTAGTTTTCCATTTAAATTTAATACCAGAAAATAAAAAAGAAAGGATAGTAATTCAAGTCAACACGCATGCTGAGATGTCAAAAGGCATATGCATAAATAACTCTGCTTTTTGGATATTATGCGAAATATTGGCATGTATTTGCATTCTAGTATCACTGATTCAGACAACTTTATGCCAACTGCCATCACCTCTACTGCAGTAGTGAGCTGAAAAACAATCAAAGTGAAAATTACTATATTCAGACAAATTGCTTCCATCCATCTTTGATCTGATCATACAGAGCCTTGGTCTTAGAAAGATAATTTCACCTACATTTCTAAGAATTTACCTTATGTTTATATTGTATTTTTAAAATATTGTACTAATCACAGAAAGCAACGTTGTTAAGAAAGCAATGTTGTTAAATTACATGAATTAACTAAACCAGTTTCAAGGAGAAAATTCATTATTATTTAAAGACAAAGAACCCTTTCCTTCTTTTACCTTAAATCCACAAATGCAACTCTGAAAGAATGTACAGCCAGAATCTTTATCTTTACAAAGGTAGTTGTTATTAAAATATAAATTTGTGCACATGTGAACTTTCCAATTATATAATAAACCAATAACAAGACTTATAAAACTGTGTCCAAAGACTGATAAGAATGAGAAAACCCATCTAATTTGTTATTTCATATACTCTTATGTTTTCTGAATAAATGTGTTCTGATAAAGGTATTGTGTATGTTTGCTTTTTTCTGCTGAAACTGAAATAGTGGAATAGTTTAAATGAAAATACAAAACTATAAATCTTGAGTATAAATCACAAATTTTTCAAAATGAATTTTCATCAAAGTTAACTCTGTGATCTAATGCTATTCAACTTCAAAATGACGGTATTCACAAGAAAGACAAATATGTGTCAAATATTTTTAGTTTAGGCAAATGTCTTTGCCCTTCTGAGCTCCTTCTGCCTTATATAGTAACTCTGCTAACTTGTAAATAGTGGCTGTGTCTTAGAACCTGTCTTGCTCCTTTAAGACAGACCTCCAGATCCATTATTAACCAATTATTTGTAATCTTGCAGAAAAAAGCATGAGCCTGTGAATACCAGCAAAAATTAGATGCCTTTCAAGAAGTCTGATGTGAATGTTTCTGTTTCACAGTATATTTGATTGGGGAAAAGTTCAAAAGGAGAAAAATTGATGAAAGTGTTGAAGAACCTTCCAAATGTCAAGTAGTAAGTGAGAGGATTTTTTGGTAACTGGTGATTAGACATTTCACTAACTTCTGAGTGAGCTCAATCTACCTGTGATCACAGGAATGATTACCTTTTGGTCAGAAATTATACAGGTATAAGGAAAAAAAGAAAATTATTTAAAATAATAATATGAATTATGTTTATATTTCATCTGATTCAGTCTGTATCAGCTAGAGTTTTAATCCTGACAGCTATATAGAGTCAAGAACCTTTTTTAAGATGGTATATTCTTCACAGATACATTGCAATATCTGTGATGCTTATGGTTTTTCAAGTTATTAACATTGGGAGGCTACAGATATGTCCACTGATACTTGGAAATGAAGAAGTGTCTTGATTGTTGTGGATGACATTTCTGTTCATATATTTTTTTTAAAAAATTATTTTATTTTAATATATTAAGATGATAAAGGCCATAGGTTGTGCATACAGAGATGCTTCCACAGTTGTATAAGTACTAGGTACTGTTTTTATCTGCTAGAATAATTAGTCCAGCTAAGCATATCTTAGGTAATAGTTGGTCTGGAGTGTCATGATAAATAATGGGGATGTGCTTATTTGCTCCTGTTGATAATCTGATTATCTGTATTTCTGTTTACTTCCTGTGTTGTAAATAAATGTATCCAGAAGTAAAGGAAGTAAATCATATTTTGGAGTGTGAGATCATTTTATCTTCAAAATATTTCATTAGTTGATTATTGTAAGTATTATAAATATACTCTTAAGATTTTCCTTTTCTGTTTCAGAGAAACTTGCTACTGACTTGGCTTATATTTGCTTTGGAAAGAGGCTGTTTCTACTGCCTCCACAGTCTGTGTGATTTTTTTTTTCCCCTACACTTTCCTATTATTTCAGTAGCAGTGTTGATGAGTAGTTTTACGGTGTGTTCTTCTAAAAGTAGCACAAAAATATGTCTCTCCATTTTAAATGGAAGAATAATCTTCCTTTATTGTTTAGCTTATGAAGACCACACTGTCTAGCAGAAATTAGAAGAGCTCTAATACAGATTAGAGCCCTGCCTGCTGAAGCAAAGCATTTAGAGAAGCACTCTGGGAATTAAAGATCCAGTTAAAATGACTCAACTTAGAGGTCTAAAAATGAGATAGAAGAAAAATTGTTGCTTTCGTGTTGGTAGGAATTTTTATGTTAACAATACTTTCATTCCGAAGGTCTTTTATTGCATAGATTGGAGACCACACTTGAAATTTGTCAATAGTGTCATGCTGGTGAGACACATATGCTCTGTAATAGTGTAAAAAACCCTCCAGGCAAAGTTATAAACCATCATAAAAATCTCAGTGTTCTTATACTCAGAAAGTATAAAAGTTAGTACATATTATGGAGGTTGCTATTGAACATGCTACGTAGTTTGATAATACTTTGATACCTGAACTATAAAAAATTGTCTGCCTGCTCAGAGTTACAGCTTCTTAGAGCTCTTCTTGACAACTGGTCCATACACATGGTTTTGTGAAAAAGCACCTGGGCATGCTCCAGACTAGGTCTGCATGGGCCTGGTAAAGCACGATTTTTCTGCAGCTTTGTGTGACTGGAAATATCAGTGAAGTCTATCTTGCAGAGAAAAATAAACTCTTCTATTATACAGTGGAGGGGTGGAGAGAAGAGAGAACTTTCAGATGCCACCAGCATTTTTTTCAAAGACTGATAGAATCATAGAGTGATTTGAGTTAGAAGGGACCTTAAAGATCATCTATTTCCAACCCTCCTGCCATGGGCAGGGACACCTTCCACTAGACCAGGTTGCTCAAGGCCCCATCAAACTTGGTCTTGAACACTGCTAGGCAGAGGACACCCACAACTTCTCTGGGCAATGCCTATGACAATGCCTCATCACCCTCATATAAGAGAATTTCTTCCTAATATCCAACCCCAAAATACTTTTTTTTCAGTTTAAAACCATTCTTGCTTGTCCTATCAGTCCATGCCCTTGTAAAAAGTCTATCTTCAGCTTTCTTGTACCCTTTTAGGTACTGGAAGGCTGCTGTAAGGTCTCCCTTTGTTTGTGCTCCAGGCTGAACAATCCTAACTCAGTTTGTTTTAATAAGAGAGGTGCTCCACTTCTTTGATCATCTTCATGGCTCTCCTCTGAACTCATTCCAAAAGGTTCACATCCTTCCTGTGCTAAGGGCCCCAGAGCTGGATGCAGCACTTCAGGTGGGGTCTCACGAGAGCAGAGCAGGGAGGCAGAATCACTTTCCTTGACCTCTGGCCATGCTTCTTTTGATGTAGCCCAGGATACAGTTGGCTTTCTGGGCTGTGAGCGCACATTATCAGGTCATGTCCAGGCCCTCATCCACCAACACCTTCAAGTTCTTCTTCATAGGGCTGCTCCCAATCCACTCTTTGCTCAGCCTGTATATGTGCTTGGGATTGTCCCTACACACATGGAGGACCTTGTACTTGGCCTTGTTCAACACTGTGAGGTTCACATGGTCCCACCTCTCAAGTCTATCAAGGTCCCACTGGATGGCATGCCTTCTCTCCAGTGTGTTGATTGTACCACACAGCTCGGTATCATTGGGAAACTTGCTGAGGGTGCACTTGATCCCACTATCAGTGTTGCCAACAAAGGTGTTAAATAGTGCCAGTCCCAATACCCACCCTGAGAATAGTCACTTGTTAATTCTAAAGACTGGGACACCAAGCCATTGACCACAAATCCTTGAATGAAATTACCCAGTTACTTCCTTATCCACCAAGTGGTCCATCCATGAAATCCATGTTTCTCTAGTTTAGAGCCAAGGATGTCATTCAGGCCAGTGTCAAATGCTTTGCACAAGTCTAGGTAAATGACATAATTTACTCTTCCCTTACCTACCAACAATCACCCCACCACAGAAGACCATTAAATTTGTCAGGAATGATTTGTGCTCAGTGAAGCCATCCTGGCTGTCCCCAGTCACCTCATTATTTTCTACTTGTCTTAACACAATTCCCAGGAGGATCCACTTCATGATCTTGCAAGACACAGAGGTCAGACTGATAATGGCAGTACCCCAGGTCTTTCTTTTATGGCTTTTTAAAAAAGGAGATTATGTTTCCAGTTTTCCAGTCAGTGGGAACTTCACCAAACTGCCACAGCTTCTCAAACATGATGGATGCTGTTTTAGATCCTTCCTCTGCCAGTTACCTCAGGACCTGTGGATGGATCTCATGAGGTTCCATGGACTTAAGCACCCTCAGGTTCCTCAGACAATCTTGAACCTGAGCTCTGCCTATCCAGTTATCCTTGCCTACCAGCACTGCAGGGAAAGACCAACTTTACCTATTCAAGCACTCTTACCAGAGCTGAGTAAAGATGTCTTCTATACCTCCTTACACATCCTGTATCGTACAAGGCCACCAAGAAGATAACAAATCTCAGGTTCCTGTATTTGCCTCTTAATATAAGAAGGAAGTGCAGTGGTTTTTGGCCTTTTCAACTAATTACAACTATTTTTCAACTTAAGACCAAAGCTGCACACTGCTAGAGAGCATCATCTTTCTGTCAGACAGGGCCTTTTTGGTTTCATTGGTTTTTAAAAGGATGCAGTTATTTGAGACGGGGGTCTCAGAGATCCTCTTGGACTCCATTTGAGACTAATAATTAAAATAGAAATAAGGACCTAAGAAAGAAATACAAATCAATAGTTCCGTGTGTATCTGTAGGTGGGAGCCACAGCTATAACAGCTTGAAACAAATAACATTCATTATTTTTCACAGTGATAGGCAGTTTATGCAGAGAATATACAGGTAGGTAGGACCTTTGGAAGAAAGGAAGGATTCTGTGAATTTCCATGGTTCAGGAACAGCATGTAACATTTTCTTTTGCACGAAAACAAAGTATCTCTGGATCCATTCCCACACCCTGCAGTATATCAACAACTTTCTCTCAAATACCTTTTGGCTCAAGTGAATAAAGGGCTGCAATCATCCTTTTTGACAAGCTTTTAAACTGCTTTTTTTTTTTTCCTTCAGATAATTTCCAACAATAGACACAATTTAAACTTTTATGATAAAAGTATAGAAGAGCTTTAAAATACCTCAGGTATTTGTCTAGAGAAGGTGATGTCATTCTTTCCATCAGTGGAGAGTATTTTATTCATGCTTTAGTCTTTATTTGCTGGTAAGTAGAAAATGTATTAGAACATTGGCAGTATTTTGATATTTAAAATGAATTATTTTCCTCTGTTCTATTACCTTTTCATTTTCTGAAAGTATTTTGATTGCCAAACTTGGCCTTTGGGTGTGTTTACACTGTTCTAATGGGACTTGTATGTGTGTACTTGAGAAGAGAATTTGACTCATATGTAAGTACTTCAATTTGCCTGACATGAACAGAGATAAAGATCTTTTATAATTCCCAAGCAGTTGTCTAAAAATTTTCTTGGGGCATTTTTCTGTGGAAGAAAAGAAATACTTTATGGAAAGTCAAAGAAATTATGTATATATATATATATATATATATATATATATATATAAGGTAAAAAGCCTTTCTTGATTTTGGTTCTACTTTTAGATTCCTGAGCAACAAGATTAAAGTTTCACTTCTGCACTGGTTGTCATTTGGACAAGACCACAGCTGGCTCCCACATACATATTCAAGGGACAATATCAGGAATACTTTCACTGATCTTGAACTTCCTTCTCTTTCCTCAGTGGGACTGAGCCTGATTGCAGATGTTCTTTGGGACATGTAGGACTCCTTGAGCCTGGAGCCATCTCGTTGGAAGCATAGGGTGTTACAGCTGAAAGGCTCCATTACATGTGTATGATCAGCTGTGTTTTCCAGAGTTCCTGGTACAAGTCTGTGATTCCCTCTAAATGTCCAACACTGTATGGAGTAGTGGCAAAAATATGGTAGAATATGTCTCTTCTTTGGTCTCCAGGACATTTTTGTGGGTATTATCCAGCTTTCATTTTGGTTAAGATATTTTACATTTTTTCACCTTAGACTCACTCTCTTGGATAAGGTTGGATACACAGTACTTTCTACTTCTGCCAAAATACTACAGGAGCATGCTTGATTTTCACTTGATTTGGAAAATAAATCAGTTGCAGGATCCTAATGAAGAAGTACACTTACAAGAGATTTGTAAGAGTGACAGCTGAAGTTTGTAATGATTTAAATCAATATTTTGATAATGCAGTTCATGCTGAAGAATACCTCTCTGCTCCTGTTGATTAAAAACATGTACCTGCTTAGAAGTGTTTCTTAACTGACTGCCTGCAGTATCATGTAATGATCCTGTTCAGTATAACAGAGTTGCTAGAGGTAAGTACTGTTTATAGAGATCTCATAATCCTGGAAAGGTTTCCTGCCATGGGCAGGGAAACCTTCCACTACACCAGATTGCTCAAAACCCCATTCAACCTGGTCTTGGACACTTTTAGGGATGGATCATCCACAGCTTCTCTGAGCAACATGTTCCAGTGTCTCACCACTGCAGGTGGGGTCTCACAAGAGCAGAGTAGAGGTGGAGAAATGTCTCCCAGGGCAAAGCATTCTGGCCACACTCCTTTTGATGCATCCCAGGATATAGTTGACTTTCTAGGCTGTGAGAATGTGTTGCTAGGTCATGTCCAGTTTTTCAGCCACCAGTATCCCCAAGTTCTTCTCTACAAGGCTACTCCCAATCCCTTTGTCCCCCATCCTGTATTGATACTGGTGATTGCCTTGACCCAGATGTGGGACCTTGCACTTCTCCATCTTGAACTTCATGAGGTTTGCATGGGCCCACTCCTTAAGGCTGTCAAGGTCCCTCTGGATGTCATGCCTTCCCTCAAGAGTAAAAGCTGCACCACTCTCATTTGAGATTAATGACCTTCTATAAAATCAGATACCGAGGATAGAAGTTTGTCTTTAAATGTTGTGTTGTTTGCTAGATGGGTAGTAAATGGATCATAGCAATAACCTTTGTAAGCTGTGTTACCTTCCTTCATTCTTCCCATTTGACATTGTGAATCATACTTGCTACACAACATATTATCATTCTCAGGTTAACTACAACTGCAAATTTCCCGTGGCCTCTCTGGACCTGTGAATAAAGTGAGGTGCTTTTACAACCATGCCATTTTTCAGGGTGGAGCCCTGTGAGGGGACATCTTTAGAACCAAGATTTTAGGCTATAAATCCTGCAGTTTACTGGCATCACTACATCTGCAGTTATGTCCCCTCAGTGGTAATTAAAGGCTTAAGTAGTAAGCAGTAAAACAACAATTGACATGTGTGTGCTTTAGTGTACCACATGAGCCATCCTTTAGAAATTCTTTCTCAGAAACAGGAAAGAAAAACATAAAATGCTAAAAAAAAAAAAAAATAAAAAAAAATTGCGTTGGCTCATATTTGATCTTTACTTTGTAGGGACAGATGCACATGTTGATATTCAAGGAACTACCAGAGAGTAACCGAGCAGACCCAACACAGCACTGGTAAAAATTTCTGTAAGACATTGCTGCAGTAGCATGGAGGATCCCAAATCACGGGCTCCTCAGTACAAGAGAGATATGAAGGTCCTGGAGCAGGTCCAGGGAAAGGCAACAAAGTTGATTAAGGGACAGAAGCATCTCTCTTGTGAGGAAAAGGTGAGGGAGATGGGCCTGTTCAGTCTTGAGAAGAGACAAATGAGAGGTGACCTTATCAATGTCTTTAAGTATCTGAAGGGAAGGTGGCAAGAGGATGGAACCAGGCTCTTTGGTGGTGCCACACAATAGAACAAGAGGCAATGGGCAGCAACTAATGCACAGGAAATTCCACCCAAATATGAGGAAGAACTTCTTTATTGTCAAGATGAGCATGCACTGGAACAGATTGCCTGGAGAGGTTGTGGAGTCCCCCTCACTGGAGATGTACAAGAACCTTCTGGATGCAATCGTGTGCAATGTGCTCTAGGATGACCCTGCTTGAGCAGGGAGGTTGGACCAGATGCCCCACTATGACCCCTTCCAACCTTACCCATTCTGTGATTCTGTAACCAAAACACTGTTACACTAAAATGTTGTGCATGGAAGAAATAAGTGGTTTCCTTCTATCTAAACAAATAAGAAACGTGGATGGGGAATGCCATTCCTGCTAGTGGTGCTAGTACACTTTTGTAGACTTCAAACAGACCAGAGAATACTTTATTAATTCTGTGTTTTATAGTTGAAGACTTTAGCCTCAGTTAAGCCAAAAAGAGCTGTCAAATTAATAAGAATAAAAGGAAACCATCGTAGGCAAGAGTGACAAAAAGAATGAACTTTTTACTTCTGCTAGCATGGATCACAATGTAAGAATATTGATTCTGGTGACTGTAGGCTATAAAAGATTAAATCTACTTTGCCCAGTGGATGAATGATAAATAAGTAGCACAGTGTAATAGTTTTAAGACTACAGCTTTGTATTAGTGATCCATTAGATCTTGGAGAATGTCTGAGGGACTTAACAGCGGAAGTCTCTGTTGCAGTGTGAGTACCACACAGCTGTCCTGGCTTGCAGAAGTAGGTATGCTATGACTTGGAAAGAAAAAAAAAAAAAAACAAAAAAACAAACGCAATGTTCCTGGCCCAGAGATCTTACCATCCAAGTGTAAAAGGGATGATAAGAGATGATGCAGGTGGCAAAATGCAAAGAACTAGTGAGACATTATGGACTTTAAGCCTCAGTATAAAGAGCTCTACAGATGTCTGTGGAGGGATGGATTAAAAAACTTAAAGGCCAAAACAACTGACAGAAACAAAATATTCCTTGAAATCGTCGAAGTGTGGCATATCTATGTTCAACAAAAAGGTGGCAACATCATGTCTTTCAAGGCCATAGGAAAGCAAGTTGAAATGACTGAGATAGATGGTAACAAGTATTTGTTGCCCAGGAAGGCTATTTTGAACATGTAACCTGGATGACAATGCCCAGCTCATTTGTTTTCCAAAAAATGAAATCATAGAATTACATAACAGATGAGGTTGGAATGGACCTTAAAGATCATCTAGTTCCAAACCCCCAGCCACGGGCAGGGACACCTTCCACTAGACCTTCCTAGGCAACCTGATGCAGTGTCTCACCTGCCTCACAGTAAAGAATTTCTTCCTAGTATCTAATATAAACCTACCCTCTTTCAATTTAAAGCCATTCTCCCCTGATCTGTTGCTACATACCCTTGTAAACTGTGAGTGAAATGTGAGTGCATTACAAGGTTCAGTGCAGAGCTGAAGTCCAGCTTTTTCAGCATGTACTGGCTCTGAGCAAAGCCAGCTGGAGTGTCTGTGTCTCATTCTCACATAGCAGAGAGCTGGCCCTAGGCTGGACACATGTAAGAACAGATCAGTGACATTTTCCACTAACCTCTACAGGAAATATTCAGATTTGAAGTAAGGATGGAGGTGGAGCTACTGCTGCTTATCTGGCCTGTATTTTGGTAGGATGCTGATGGTTATAGTGAGAAGGTTAAGGAACAGCATAGAGGAAAGGCAGCAAAGAATTAAGAACTTAATTATAATGAATTACTGTTGCTATCTTAAAGGCAAACCCAAAATGTTTTTATGTAAAGGAAGATGAGGTTACAGAACCACAGAATGTACCACATTGGAAGGGACCCACAAGGATCATCCAGTCCAACAGGACCATCCCCAAGAGTCACACCATGTTCCTGAGTGTCATCCAAATGCTTTTTGAACTCTGTCAGGCTTGGTGATGTGACCACTTCCCTGGGGAACCTGTTTCAGAACCTGACCACTCTCTGGGCAAAGAACCTTTGCCTAATATCCAACCTAAACCTCCCCTGACACAAGTTCTGGCCATTCCCTCGGGTCCTGTCATGCTCATCGCAGAGAAGAGATCAGTGCCTGTCCCTCCTCTTCCCCTCAGGAGGAAGCTGTGGACTGTGAGGAGGTCTCCCCTCAGTCTCCTCTGCTCCAGGCTGAGCAGACCGAGTGCCGTCCAGTTGTAGTAGATGTACTCATTGCATTTGCACTGCCTAAAGGGAAAGAGGGGAGAGTCCATCGACATTGGGATGGGTGCTTGATCGTCCCGCAAAAAAACAAACAAACAAACAAACAAAAGAACAAAACCCACGAAACCAACGCAACCCCTTCACGGTGTCAGCCCCGGTGTCCCTGTACAGAGCCGTGCCCGGGGGCAGAGCACGTTTTTGTGTCGTCAGCGGGGCGAGGGGACAGAGCGGGGCGAGGGGACACAGCGGGGCGAGGGGACACAGCGGGGCGAGGGGACACAGCGGGGCGAGGGGACACANCCTGCGGCGGCCTGGGCCGGGCGGAGGGCGGCGGGGCGGCCTGGGGCCCGCGGTGCCCCGCGTCCCGCCCGGCATCCGGAGCGCTCCATCCGCCCGCGGGAGCGCTTCCTGCGCCCGGGCGCCCTCCGCGGTGCAGAGTCCGCGGTGGCGGGCGGAGCGTGTCCCCTTCCCGCGGGGAGACGGGGCCGGCGCCGTGCCCGGCTGCGCTGAAGGCACCGGCTGTGCTGCACCGGGCTGTGCCTTCCCGAACAAAGCCGAAGGCTGCTCACGCTGAGCCGCAGCCCCTGCGAGCGCGACCCCGAGCTGCCCGACCGCGCATCGGCTGCGCGCTGCTGGGGCCCAGGGATGGGGCCCAGGGATGGGGCCCAGGGATGGGGCCCAGGGATGGGGCCCAGGGATGGGGCACAGGGATGGGGCACAGGGATGGGGCACAGCAGTGGCACACCTGGTACCTGTCCCTGGGCCGAGCAAGCGCCGCTGTGTCCGGCCGAACCCCGTCGGTTCTTGGCGCTGCGAGCTGGTAGAAGCGGGTAGTTTGTAATGTGTTTAAGTTATTCGCAGCAGGACATAATAGACTTACAGAACCTTAAAAGCAGTTTTGTTTTGTTTTTTTAAGTTATGTGACTTGTGCTTAAAAAACACTTTCGTGCATATTTCAGGTGGTGACTTTTTTTAAATGATCCTTTTTTTTTTTGCAACTTTTTGCTTTGTAAAGGGCTTAATGGAAAATTTATGAAGAAAGTTTAACTTTTGCGATTTGCTGGTTTGGAAATATTTAACATAGGTTAATAGTTTGTAACGTGGTAACAAAGCTGTTTATACTTCAGCTTGTGTGCAATAAGAATAGTTCTGATGTACAAAACTGCCAGTGTAAGAAGTTACTGCTGAAAATACCTGAAAAAACCTGAGGTTAACTTCTGAAACTGTCTGCATATCAAACTTTCTACTGTACTTTAAGTGGTACTTTTTCACATCTGAAAATGTGAAATGCCCTTTTTTTCACAGCAGCTGCTGTAGAGTTGAAAACTGCTGTCATCCTCACTTTAGAGGTTGGAGGAACAGAGACAGAGAGAAACTAATAACAGAAAGGCTGACTAGAAGTTTTATCTGAGAAACATTTGAATATAGATGTTTCCAGTCCCAGGCAAGTCTCCAAACTTAAATAGTTCTTCCCTTCTTACCATGTACCTTTGTTAAATAATTTTCTGATTTTATCATAATATCTTATTTGCCTGAGGCCTTTCTGAAGAAGGTGAGGAGAAAAGGAGAAGGAGGACTCAACAAGAATTGTAAGAATTTGGTGTTACAGTTTACATAACTTAGAATTGGTCATGTTTTAAGTATAACCCTTCATATTCATAATATAAAAATAGTTTGTTATCCTTCCCCTGCTCCCATGTGAATAGTTTGACATCATCTAGTTTTTATCAGCAGTACTGATGAAAAAAGTATTTGAAAATTCCTGAACTTTCTTCAGATGTGCAGCTAAATGAACTTAAGATTTTAAAGTCAAATTAATTCTTTAATTCTGCCCAGTTGAATGTATTGGTGTGAAAAATAAGCTGTATACTTTTCAAAATGAAATAAAATCGGTGTAGAGAGAGGTATTTGGATCTCACATTTAAAATACAAACTTTCAAAGCCTTTTGGGATAATTGTGACCACTAGGTAAAGCAGCCTCTGCTTTGGAATTAATTTGGTTGAATTGTGTAAAATCCTTCAAAGAATGCCGTTACAAAATTAGTAGTTGACTGATTACTGTAGAGCAAGATCAAGGGAAGCTCTCTTCTAGTTTGTGATGCCTGCCTTTGGACCACGCAAGAGTGCTACAGAATTACACTAGCTATCTCACCAGCACTCTGAAGTTTACAGCTACTACAGTTGCAAGTTTTTACAACTTTCTAAGTTGTAAGTTTTCTTGACTTGCTCCTGGTACGCCAAACAAAGTATGAACCTGTCCTGAAGCATGTTCCGAATGGATGTCAGAATGCTGGGATTGGTGGAAGGAGAGTGGGATACTGTAAATTAGACTCTTTTTGAGGCAGCTTCCGAAGCAGTACCCTGCTGGAGAGTCTTTAGGAGGCTAGTGTGGTTACTGAGTGTCACTGCCGACCTGTAATGTAGCTGTTTAAAGGATTTTGGAAAACTTGATGTGAAATCAGAAGACAAAAGGGGTGGTGGGAGAAAAAAAAAGAAATGGCTAAATGTTCTGGAGGCAGAGGTATAATTTATGTAGAGAACAGTACAGTAGATGATGTACCTTCTCTTCCTAACACCCTGATTAATTCATGTCTTTCCTGTGCTTGTGCTTTAATACCATCACAGTCTTGTATTGCTGCCCTGTTGTCTCTAAGCTCTTTTAAGACCTCAGATGATTCATTGTGTTCTCTTCAATTATTTTGGAAATATGAGCAGCATACATGACAGTATATAAATAAACTTAATAATATGGGAGATGGTTAGTTAGAACCATATAATTTCAGAGGAGTTGCTTGACCAAGATTGGTATCCTTCTACCATTTAGGCTTTGACTGCGTGAGTACTGTGCATTGTGTCTAAATACAGACTAAATTATGCAGTATTAAAGTGCTATATTTCTTGTTTAATGGGTAGTTATTACAGTGAAGCAGTTGTCAAACTGTAAAAACTCAGGGCTGCTTATTTTCTGAGCATTTATTACTGTCTTGAATTTAGCTATATAAATAAAAAATGTTTGATATATAGTTTTTCAAAGTTTTCAGACTTCGACAGATACGGAACAAGGGCTATAGTTAGGTGTATTGTAGGACTGTTGAAGTATTTACCTTTCCCTGTTCCATCCAAAATCAAGACCAGGTAGGAAGCAACAGAGACTGTCCTGTTGTCCAGGAAAGTGTAGTTTTACAGAATATGGAGCGATTCTTGTGTTTTCTCATCTCTGTACAATGATATTTACATATATATTTGTTTAAATTCCATTCTGTCAAAGGGCAGAAGAAAGAATTCAGGAGAATTATTTTTAATGCTATCATTGAGAAGATACTAAAAATAGCAAAACCATTAAATGTTTGTTCATGTCATGGTATATTTCTAAAACCTAAATTCCTAAATACGATTTATTTCCTACTGCTAGACCTTGTTTATCATCATCATAGTTTCAAGTTCTGTCTTCAGTGTGAAGAGGTTCCCATTTCCTGTTCTTTGGTGGTTAGACATGTGTGAACTTGGACAGAAGAGTTTTACCTGAAAATTTTCTTGTGTTCCTCTGTTACTTTTAGTTACGCATCTTTTTTTCCTAGGCATGCCATCATCTTCAAATGTTCTGAAGAACGTTTTTTTTCAACCTTGTAATGTTTCTTCATGAGATTTAGATGTTAATCATAAATACTGTATGCAAAACTGGTCAGATAAATTATTATTTCCTCATGTTGATGGCACAATCAAGTTTTTCTCAAGTAACACGTGATAAAAATTTTTCTATCAAATTCGTAACATTATGTATTGTCCATGTGTACTTACAGGTATTTTAGAAACATTGGCTCGGATTTTATCGTGCCTGATACTCAGGCATTACAAGTGCAGAATGAGATTCTCCTGTCATTTTGGGGGTTTTTTTTATAATTTCTAAAGTACAAACGTAAAGGGAATGACTAGACCCTGAACTGTATGCATTCACTTCTCTGTGTGCTTTCTTGTAACCTTTGTACTTCTCCCTTCAGAATTCTCCTGTGCATGTCTTTTCCAAAAAACTGCCTGAGGAAGCGTCAGTATTAGTGTTCACAAGACTGGTGCCACTCTGGTGTGGCTTCTGAAGAATGCTCAGTTTGTTAAACATGGTACCGAGACAGCAGAGGGTGGGTCTGCTTGGAAATAAGGTCTGTCCAGCACCTGCTACCTGTAGCGTGTTGGCACATCCTTAGTCAAGGTCATTTTTCATGAGTCATTCCCACTTGGCAAAGGGCATGTGTAGAAATGTGATCCATATTTCTCTATATGCAATTCTGCAACTACAATGAGCGGGTAGGATGTGGGCAATAATTGCTCTAGCAGCCATTGTTTCTTTGGAATGTGTCATCTTCTGGAAAACACATTATTCAAGTATAGATGCACACTACATTAAGTAATACATGTTTTTTAGCATACACCTCTTTGGGGTTTTCTTTTTCCCCCTTAAGGTGAATAAGTGCATCTTATTACCTGCCTTATCATTAAAATATTCATAGTTGAGTGGAAAATACTTAATTTAGAAGTAAAAGAAAAACAATGGGAAGACATTCAATAGTGTGATTTAAATATGAAAATTGCCTCAAGTTCAAATTGGTGTGTTTTGATTCAGATTCATGTGATGTGAAGTAGCAATGTGATCATAGTAGGAACTGGTCTATCCGTTTACAAAGTACTTGAAGATTTACTTTAAAATAAGAGAAGTCAATTTCCTTATGCATGACTGTATATAATGAAATCACAGTCTTTGAATCTTTCTATGACTTTTCCACAGTTTTGAATCAAATCATTTAGTCATGATGCCTTTCTTCTTCCCCCTCCCTTAGGATTTGAACTGTCTGTAATTCTGCACTATATCCCTCCTTCTCTTATTCTGGTGTTTACTAAACACACCTTTCTGCAGTACATGATTGGTACAATGCAGTGTATTTTCAGATAGAAAACATTCCAGTTTTCTTGCATTTAGGTGAAGGCAAAGATTAAACCTTAAACGTTAACCTAACCCTTCAGGTGGTCTCTTAACAGCAAATTAGATTTCAACAAAACCCTCCTTTTTCTTTAAACCTACACCCTAGCTTTTTACTTGTTACTGTTTTTAAGTCACGAGAACACACTAATAGTTTAAATTAATTCTGAATTCCACTGCATCCATGGGCCTCAGCTGAATTTTAAGAATAAGCCAAATGCTGTGATCAGCAATGTTTTTATGCTTGTGCACGTGTCTGTGTTACTTTGAGCTAACACATTTCTGAAGGAGGAATTTGGCCTGTAAGACATGTAGTTGGCAGTGATGAATGAACAAGTCTTGACTGAGATTCTGAGTGAGTTTGCTT
The DNA here is from genome assembly GCA_013396755.1 of Sclerurus mexicanus. NCBI lineage: Eukaryota > Metazoa > Chordata > Aves > Passeriformes > Furnariidae > Sclerurus > Sclerurus mexicanus. Next base: position 479,430 of record VWZF01000016.1, on the reverse strand, counting down.
ATAAACTCAGGAAGTGTTCTGTGGGAGTGGCAGACAGCAATGACGCACTAAAAAGCCTTTCTTAACACAGAAAAACATACTTCATAACTGATAGCTACATTTTTCACAAAGGAAGCCGACTGTTAGTGTGCTTACCTTGTTTGTTTTCTGTGGTTTTTCTCCCCACTCCCACTTACTTAATGAAAGGGAAAAGTAGTGTGCATCTAACCCAGTATTTTGCTGATTTCTCAGTTTGCTCTTAGGAAGAATGTCTGTTAAGATTAAGAGCATTGTGACCCAGAATGAGTAATGACTGGCACAGCCAGAGTGCTGAGAAGAGTGTCACCTGCTCATTGTGTGTTTTGTTCGGGGTTTAATTTTTTTTTTTTTTTGCCATGCCCTTTCATCCTGCTTATCTGAATGGTCAACTCTTTGTCTCTAGTATGCTAGCCATTGAACAACGTGAGGTATGAAAACATAAATGTCTGGAGATTTTTGAGACTAAGCTTAAGAAAAATGATAGGTATTTCAGTATTTCTGAACTCGAAACTCAGTCTCATGAATCTCGATGTGTGTGTTGAAAACATCAGAGTATTTTGCCTGGAATTGTGTCTAGAAACTGTTGTGTTCTACTTGGTTGAGTATCTTGGGTTGAGCCAAGTAAAACTCTTTGTCTGGTGTGGTCTGAGCCCATATTTCAGCTTTTTTTGTTAATGTTGATCTCGTGGTGCTGATATAAGCAACTTTTTGTGGGTGTGTTTCTTTTGTTAATGTGGCCATAAGGTTTGCCATGTTTTGGGAGAAATGCGTAAAGGTGGAGGCCTTTGAGTAAATACCTTTATGTTATGTCAGTGAAATAACTGGCTCATGCTACCTGATAATAGGGTACATGCTACAAAAGAAGGTGTAGGAAAGGACTATAATTAGTACATATGTCAACCTTGTCGAACTGTCAAAAGAAGGTGGGATAGACCTTCTACTTATTTTTATGGGGTGGGTTTTGGTGACTAAATGGCAGATGAGGGCATTGTGTTTATAGGAACAGGATTGTGCTGCTTGTGCTGAAGGTCTCTATTTGATTTCTTCACATTGGAAACTTCCTCCTAGGGAAAAAAGGGAAAGGTGGGACTAAATAGTTGGTTTGCTATGTGATTAAACAATATTGTGTGTAACACCAAGTGGAGTAGTAATAGTCATATTTGGATTGAGAGAAATTCTTGAATTCTATTAAAACACAAGTGTCACTGCATTTGGTTTTGTTTTAAAAGCTTGGGGAATGTTCTGAATAACCCATTTTATTTAAGAAAGCTGTGCATCTTTCTGGCTGTCTCAATTACTGTGTTCAGTAGTGTGTGGTTTTGACTGCCTTAAGATTGAAATATATAGTCTCAGAGCAGTGGAGTTGCTTGATATTTTTATGGTGCTTAGGGGTGTAATTGGCAGAGTTGGTATTCATAGAACAGAAACTTCTCAGACTTTCACCAAACCCAGAGATTTACAGAGGGAAGGTGGGATCACTGTTCTTCACTTTTTTTTGTTTGGTGGTTTGTTTTTTATTTCCTTCAGGAATCTGGTTTTTTCAGATATGTAACTCTGGTGCCTTAAGATTAAAAAACAAAAAAAATGCACACGTATAACTGAAGTATTTACTCTTTGCTTTTTTTTGCCACATCCGTGAAGAGATTTGCTGGAAAATCAAACTTCCAGTCATGCAACTGTCAGAAGAAGAAGAATTAGGAGAGCTTAGAAGTGGTTTTAAGGTCTAGAGTTGTTAGTATATGGTATGTAATATGTGCTAAAATATATACTCCAAAGAAATGCTTTCAGTCATATAGATTTGGAGGTACTTATAAATCTATTAGCTATCTGTGCAGTTGGACAGCTTTATTATATAAAAAAATGCCTAATAAAACAATTACTTCAGTTGCTGCTTCCAACATGCATGCTAATAAATATCCACTATGTAGAATTATTTCCCAAAATGCGCATTACAGCATTGTCATTTAAATTTTGATCTAAATGTGGTTTGTAAATTTTGTAGCCTATCTTTGAGCAGTAACGAAATAGATTACAACTGAAGTGCAATCTTAATAAATGCAGCAAGCTTTCTCTCGTGTTTTGACATATGGATCAGGGGCATAGCCAGGAGAAAAATGAGAAGTAAAAGCAATTTTGGAAAACAAAGAATAAAACCCATGCTTCCTTTCCTTTGTTGTTCTGTCTCTGTTTGGTATTTCTTTTTCCTTGGATAAATGTATAGGTGAGTAATTGTATTGAGATCCCTTATCAGATCTTATATCTGTTAGGAAAACCAAATAACTATTACTATCCAATAGTAGATACTAAAAAAAGTCTTACATGTGCATATGTATGATACACATGTCATATCTCAGAGTTCATCTCTGCTGCTAGATCTTTTTAAAGATATTTTGTGACTGCTGCATTTATCTATCATGCCTTAACTACAGTAAATGCAATTATTATAAGCTGAAATTTGTTTTTAAGTAGATGAAACATTCAAATATAGTCAGATTCCTAAAAGAAAGTGTAAAGTTTGAAATTTGAAGGCTACATTTCTTTTTGAACTATGCTAAAAACCCCTGAGAATACAAAATCACTAAATGAGCATGTCATATCAAATACAAAAACACCTGTAAAGGGGGGAAAAAAACCTTGTGTGAGTAGTGCACAATTTGTCAATAGACATGACAATAGGTAATGTCTCTGTTGACTAAAACTAAATAGTACAAGAAAAAAAATAATAAAATTGAACTAGTGGCAAATGAGTTGTAGCCATTACTGTGAAGAGGTCAGGAAAATTTTGCTGATTTTACATTCCTCCCTTCTACCATTGAACTTCTGCAAAACAGTGAGGAAAATGAAGTGTAGGATAAACCCCATTAACAATGGTACTAGTGTCTGTATTTTATGTGTTTAGTGTCTTTTTATATCTCACTGTCTCTGTGTATAAATGACAGAAACAAGTATAATTGTTATATAAGAGATTATTTACATAAGACTATATTATCATAATAAATCTTTTGTAGCTGTGTTTACAGGGAGCACTTGCTTGTACATAAATAAAAGGCATGCTTTTTTGGTTCCACTCTTTTTGAGATGAGATGAAAACAGAGCAGTGTTGAAATCAGCAATGACAATGAGGCAAAATCCTCAATTTGACAGGAGTTAAGTCTGAGAAGGTGTCCAGGAATTATAAGAGAAAAAAAGATTGAGGGTGGAGGAAATTTTTTTATGGCCTAAGAGCAAGAGGCCTTTAACTCTGAAAAAAAAAGTTTTGAAATTGCTACAAGGGAAATACGTTTAACAGTATGTAAACATAACATCTAGAATTTTCTTCATAGTAGATCCTGAAGTTTAAAAGCTTGGTGGGTTTTAAAACCTTAAGAATTCATATGAATGCCCTTCTTTAATAAGCCAGCTACTTGAGAATAACAAATAGCCTCTGTAGTCTCTGCACTTCATTTGGTTGCACATTCTTTGAAGTGGCTTGTGCTATTCACTGTCAAATATCTGGATGAGGTCTCATTGAAGGGGAAGTCTAATTACTCTGGCATCAATGTTGCTGGATTTTGGCTTCATGCAAAAATATTTTTATACACAGAATACATAATTTTCTGAGAAATCATAAGACATTTAAAATATTATTTGGGATAGTTCATAGGTGATTATGAATTATATGCTTTGACTAGGCAAAAGAAAATTGAAAATATTCCGCAAATTTCTAATTATGCTCTTGGTTGGGCTTATTGAGCAGTTGCTCTAATCATGTGTCTGTATCATATTAGGTGTAGAAACAATCACTTGGGTACTGTTTGAAGATGTTAATATGTAAGATCTTGTGTTCCTACAGAAAACTGGTTTGTACCAATCTCTGAGATCATTGCTGTAGAAGAAACTGAACTTAACAAGAAACAGCATAACATTGGCAAATGGCAAAAAATGGCAAAGCTACATGCTTTCATAGGTAAGGCAAATAACAATGTTTGTGCTAATTACTTTGCTGAAGGCACTTTAAGGCAGACTCAAAATGAATCCTCAGATTTATTTTTTTTTTAACAGAAATCATATGTTTTAAAAAAAACCAACAGAACAACCCTTTCCCCCACCTGACCCCAAAAAAAACCAAAATAATTAAAATAAACCCAAGCAAAAGCCTCACAGAAAAAGACAAAAGAACCCCGAGTAAAAGTCTGTCAGTTTATGTTTAAAGATCCTTGTTTTGGAAAATAAAATGCTTGCTTTAAGAACACATGCTATGTTAGTTATCTAATGAAGTTCAAACTAATGTCTTGTGTTTCTGCTGCTGAATGACTCTACAGTAGCACACTTGCTTTCTACTACTTGACTAGAAAATCAAGAGAGGCTGAAAAAATGAGTCCTAAATGTTTGGGTTGTTTTAAATTATCCCTAACCATCAGAATGTGTGCATGAGAAGGTTCTCTGCATTCGTGACTGCATTTTTAAAATAGAGTGCCTGAAATAAATGTCTATGTTGGGAAAAGAGTGGTGACTTCTGTCCTGCAAAGATGAGGCAAATATGATAGCTCCCGTGCCAAAATTCTGTGTTGTGGAGTACTTTCCTCACATTTAGTCCTCCAGTAAGAGTGATTGTAGGTAAAAATATAAGTATACTTGCTTGTGTCACCAGCCTAGTTCTTAATGCACAAGAAAACTCTAAATATTTTTTTCTGAGATTTCAGCTTGATGAAATTAAATTCACTCTGTTGATTGCATGAGATCTGATGTCAGTCTGGATTATCTTCTTAAACTTGTGGCATTTTATATTATGTAGATATGGCAGACTTTAAGACATAAAATATTATATAAGCTCACTGAACTTTTATACAAATATGTCTGTAATAAGCTTATGAAAAATGGCTTGTATTTGGTTTAAATAGAAGTCAGTGTTTGGGTATCTGATATAAGGCAATGACCTCAGCAAGTGTTTTCATTTATGTTTTCATTTATGTTTTCATTTGGAGTTTTTACAAATGTCCTGTTCACACTCTGAATGCTTCTGTCATTTGCAGAAATGTGCAGTGGACGTTAATTGCCACTTTTTCCAAAGGTTGATAATTTCGTGATCTTTCTGAAATGCATTTGTCATTTCATAGACCTGTTTCATTATGCCTCTTCACTTTTTTTTTTCCTTTCTTTTTCTTTTTAAATTTAAATAGTGTATTATGTGAAGAAAGCCCGAAATCACCGCTGGCGGTGCAGTGATGTGACTTTTTGGTGTGTTGATGAGCACTTATGTAATCAGTGGATACAGGCACTGAAAGAATTACTTGAAATGCAGAGTAAGTTTGAATAAACTGTGAATATTTGCACCATCATTTTTCAGGCTTGTATATCAATCAATCTAATTTTGATATATATGCTTTTTTGAACTCTTAAGAGCAACTTATCCTCAAAAATTGAGGCAGTTGAGAGTTGGAAGTGTCTCCTTATCACTAGTTTTGTGTTTTGCATATTTACTAAGTTGTACTGAGTATTTTATAGGACTGTGTTATACAATTTTGCTCAGATCCAAACTGTTTTCACAAAATAAGGACACGTTACAAGCTTAGCAGAGGCTTTAAATGACTGTAGCTTTGGAGAAAGTAAAGGGCAGGTGTAAGTACCTCAAATCCCTGAGGATTTGAGGTACTCTAGAGATTTAAGGGCAAGGATTGTAGCAATTTTAAGATTTATGGGTGGCATTTTGTGTGTGTTTCACCACCCTCCAGACTCTCTCATCGACAAAATGTGCCTTATGTAGTGAGATCTCTCATTAATCATTTCTGAGACTCTTGGACATCTATGTCTTGAAGGTTAAAAGTAGTTTTGCAGGAATTATTCCTGAAAGACATACCTTGATAGATGTCAGTGACAGGCAGGAGCAGAGTTAACTCCATGGCAGAAGGGAGGTCAAGGATGACCACAGCACAGGCAGTGCCCTCGTTGGCCACGGTGCAGTCCCACTGCATTTGAGCAGGGTGGGCAGAACAGGGATGGGGATAAAAGCAGGTCTGATTTACAGCCCGGGTGAGATAAAGTGATTGGGTCCATCCAGGGAGCTGGGGACAGGACTGGAGATGAGCTACCTACAGCATAGGTCTGAAGTCCATCTGAGATGCAGAGTTGGAGAAGGAATTGGATGCAAACACACCTACAATGTGACTCAAGCGAGTACTTAAGGCTCACAGAATGAAAATGGATATTTAATGAAGACTGTTCTGAGCAGGCAATGGGAAGATGCTTCTTAATGTTTTTGTTTTGCATAGGTTACACAAGGTCTTTCTTAAAAAATGAGGTTTGTGCACCCATTCAGTACACCTGGGAGAAACGTGGCCTGAGCAGTCAACTCTGAGCACAATTGTTACTTTTATTGGTAGCAAGCTATTTCAGAAAAGAGAACATGTTCTCAGAGAGGGTGAATAGTGCTTTGAGTGTGTGGCAGGTTTAAACCATGCAAACAGTCTGCCTTGGGTGGATTTTTTGTAAAAGTGTGATGATCTAATAAGTCTGATATTCTTTGCTTTTAAAATAAAAATTTAGAATGCCATCTGAGGAAGTATGGATGTTACAAGGTTTTTCCTGTTTCATTAGAAAAAAAGGATCTCTAGGTGCAGCAAGTATTACTGTTTTGCATATCTTTCAGTACAGAGGTGTAATAATTGTTTTCATTACCACTACCAATGTAAGTCCATAACTATTTGGACAAACTTGAGATGGTAATATTAGAGGTGTTTTTGGCGGGCGAGGGGAGGGGTTACGCTGTAGGGCAAGCACTTGCTGTGCAGCATGTAATTTTGTGTGGTGTTCTTATTGAGACGATCACAGAAAGGAAATGCATTTTAACTATATTATTAAAGCAAAAAGATATTTTAAATAAATTAATGTAAAAGTATTTTTACGTATGCTTGGCTTGCAAGTGCCTTTCCTATTGCTGCCCTTCTGGCCATGTGTGCTGTGATATTAATGGAATTAGTATTACTAATGTAGTGGGGAGGTACTGCAAGAATGACATGCATAAGAATGTGACATGGAGTTGGAAGAAATGATTCTGAATTTCCTTTGCCATCTTATTAACAATTTGTTCAATACTGTTAGTACTCTCAGTATAATAACGAGGAGGGATGAAGCCAATTTTTAGAGCTCTTTGTTAAAGAACTATAAGAGTTAATAAAAAATTCTAAATCTCTTACTCTGTAATCACTTTGATGTTCATAGGTTTGGTTTTGTATGGCTTGTTGAATTGTTGTTTTGTGTACAAAAGGAGTATACTGTAATATTTTCCCTTACTGCAGAGTCCAGACCAAAGCAGTTGCTTGTGTATATTAATCCCTATGGAGGAAAAAGACAAGGGAAGAGGATTTATGAACAGAAAGTTGCTCCTCTGTTCAATCTGGCTTCTATATCCACTGATGTTGTTGGTGAGTAATGAATGTTTTAGTTTCTTAATAAACACAGTATGAACCCTTTAAAACATCCTCAAGTAGCAAAAGTATTTTCTGTTACCTTTTCTTACTGAGGAAATGGAACAAAATGGTAGAGGATGTTTTCTAATTGTAGCATGGGCAACCAAATGAATGGCAACCTTATATCAACTTTCTGCTTACTAAACTGAAAGTTCTGGTGCTTCTGAGCCATTTGACATCTTAATTTATAAAATACTGCCTTTCTTCTTTTCAGTTTCAATCTTAAACCAATTGTTCATTTGCACATTTTTTAATGAAATATTTTTTCTGTGTGTACTGCAGTGCATGTCTCTTTCAATCTTTTTCCCTGGCAAAATCTTTTGAAACACATCTTAAGGACAGGCTGTTTTATGCACATGTTGTTAACAGAATCATGGTTATTAATTAATTATTTTTTACAATTGTATATTATAAATTATTTTATGGTAGTAGTTTTTAAGAATAAATTTTAATGTGTTTATTTCTCCACAGTAACTGAACATGCTAACCATGCTAAGGACAATTTATTTGAAGTTAATATTTATAAATATGATGGGTAAGTAACTTCACTTGCCTTTTTTTTAATTTCTTTTCAATCTGATATATTATATAATCTGCCTGTTCTCATCTCTAATTTAAAATGGTAGCCTTCATTGCTGATACATTTATTGCATCAACTGAAAGTCCTGGGGCATGCTCCTTTCTGTAGGAGATCCCCATTTAGGAGTATCAAAAGAAAACTAAACTGTTTCAGTAAACTTGTTCAACACACAATATATTCAAGCGTAGTATAACAATGGTGGCATGAGATTTGTGTTCAAAAGATGAATGTAAGATTAATTCTGCTTAGTTGAGCATTCTGTGAAAGCTCAAAAGCTATCCTGAAACATTTTATCTTGATATACGCATGAGTTCAGAACACAGCACCAGTGGCATTCAACCTGTGTGTAAAAAACATGGACTCTTTAGAAATATTTCAGGTAGTTCCTCTTGCTGTGTGTGGCTGTTCAGTAATGGCCACATCACTTGGCTTTATTTGCATTTGTTCTGTTGTGGAGTTATTGTTTTAAAAGAAGACTTGACTGAATGGTGATATTGCAGTCCATTATTAAATCTGCTCTAAAAGCAGAATATTTTAATAAATAAGCTAGTCATTTCAGTTTCCACTTCATAACATGAAATAAGTTATATGTCTGGAAAACCATGAAAATGTATGCAGAGCCTATACAGATAAATGCTCATAATTAGAGTATTTTAAAATAGTATTTTTGTGCCTGTTGACAGGTACATTTAAACTGGTAAGGTGCAAAAATAAAACACATTCTGTCTTTTCAGAGTAGTTTTGCTAGAGGATCAGAGCTACATACATTGTATATATCAAATAAGGGCATGATGTTGAGAAATTTTGTTAGTAAGAAACTACATTCATAGGCTGAATTCCCAGACTTTACCTGCTTTAAAATGTGTTGACTTTAAATAAGCAGTTTTGTTTGTACAGGCATTTTTCTTAATTTTTCAGAAGGGCAAGGAGGGGGCACCTTGATCCTATAAAAACCTACTTAGTTAACATTTTGCCTTTTCATTTGACTTGTGATTTGGGATATGCCAATTGTTAGTGAAATTCCAATACAAAGCAGAAAGGGGGATCAGTGAGCCCATGTCCATTCCTAGCAAATTGTTTTTTGAAACAATTGGCAGTGAGCCAAATGCAGTGGTGTCTGAAGGGCTTTTGGCAGATGTGAGGTCTTGTATTGTAGAATTTTAAAATTTATTTTCTTTGGTGGTTTTTTTTTGTTTTCTCTTTCTAACATGCCAAGATAAACTAATAGGTCAGAGAATTGCTTCTTTTTAGAATCTTATGATTCTTCTATTCCTGGGCTGGGCCTGAATGGCAGTTGGCTTGGGAACTGTCATTCCAAGCCTGATTTTTGTCCATCATGTACAAGTCTTTTTGTGTGGTCAACAGTGATATAAGGAAGAAGATCTTGTACTAAAACTGCTTTTTAAATAACAGATAACATGATCATCTGGAAGATTTAAAAAGTGGTTGAATCACATAAATGTGTTTCTTCAAGTTTGGCTGACTTCTCTCACATGCAGAAACAGGTTCTTTGTGTTCTTGCATCTAATTGTTGTTCAGGTGTCCCCTTAGATTGGTTCTGATAAGTGGCTTTCCCTTTGTTCAGTGAGGAATTTCTTCATTTAATCTCTAGATTTCCTATTTGGCAAAGCCATAGATGGAATTCTGAAACTAGATACAGGTTTTTTTAATGTTAATCACTTCACTGCTTTTCAAATGTTTTTACTTGAGGCAGCTTATTTAAAACTCTCATGAGTGTTTCCTTTTTGTTCTTCCTAGTTCACCTTATAAGAATTTCTTACAGTGAGTGTATTAACCTAATAGCTCAGTGACAGAACTGCTTATCTTTAAGCACAGCAACTTAAAATATTCATTTGGTTAAAATATAGCATGATTTTGTACATCATTGTGCAGAACAATTAGAGCATGTTGTAATATTGTGCAGGAAATAGCCGTGTTTAGAATGAATGACATGTGTCACTGTGGTTCCTTATTCATATGCCTGTTGCACAAGCCTTTGTAGAACTGTTTCTAGTTGGTGCTTTCCTGGTTCTTGAATTAGTTCACAGAATGGTTCAGATTAGAAGGGACAATACTTCTTTTAAAACTCATTTGTCTTACAGACTAGCTTCTCCTGTTAGCATATGTCATTTACTGTTACCATCTCTCTAAAAAGTGAAATGCTAGTCTACTAGTAAAATAAAACCAAACAGTAAGAATCACTTTAAGATCTCTTTCAAACTTTCTTAACGAGGAGTCTTCGCACATGTGTGACTTGTACATTGATCATCTGATGTTTGCAATTAATTTGGTCACGCTGTTATTGCATATGTGAAGTTCTTTATCAATATTTACCCTTCATAGATACAGACATTCATATAACTGCCACCTCAGAGCCTGGATGCAGTATTTGTTCTAGAAGGTGATCACATGGCTGGAGCACCTGTGCTGTGAAGGCAGTTTGAGAGTGCTGGGGTTGTTCAGCCTGGAGAAGAGAGGGTTTTGGGGAGACCTTAAGGCAGCCTTCCAGTACCTATATAGGTCTCACAAGAAGGGTGGAAAGGTACATTTCACAGGGGCATGTAGTGATAGGACAAAGGGTAATGGCTTTAAACTGAAGGAGGGTAAGTTTAGATTAGGTATAATGCAGAAGTTGTTTGCTGTGAGGGTGGTGAGGTGCTGGAACAGGTTGCTCAGAGCAGCTGTGGATGCTTCTTTCCTGGAAGTGTTCAAGGCCAGGCTGGATGGGACTTTGAGTGAACTATACTGAGACAACATTGACCATAAACTGACCTGGAAATTTTTGTCCACTTAGCCTCTATTTGAGTCTCCAGAGAAAGAAGAAAAGCTAAAGTTGAGGAATAATGTAGTTAAGCTATTGGAAGAGAAAAAAGTTATAAAAATGGAAAGCGAATAACCTTCTATCCCTTCTCTCCCAGTCTCCTAGGTCTTGACTTGGAGTTGGACTGTGTATGTTTTTAAGACTGTCCTCTCCATTCATGAAAGCAAATGACTGGGTTTTTTCAAGCTTTTCTTCTGCTGGAAATACAATAATAGCTAAATTTAAACCATCTATACTTAAAAATTATGTAAATTAACTTATCCTATGAAATAAGTGCTCCTTCTGCAATATCTGTTGCTGACGATGTGAAAGAGTCTTAGTTTTTGAGTTGGAAATTATTGCTATAGGTAACAGTAAACATTCCTAAACTTGTATGCTAGGGACTGCACATATAACTTTGGGTTTCTCATGTGTTCCTTTAAAGTGTATTTGAATTAGTTTTTCAGTTAAATAATGTTTATGCTTTAAGAGTTCAGCGTGTGCATTTGATTATTATTCATAAAATGTATAGTGCTGTAAAATAGTCTTTTACTTCCTAGTATTTGCTTGGCTGTGGACTCTCTGCTGAGCTTTTACATATTGAGGATCTGTGTAGCTGCTGCACCAGCTCTGACCTGAATTAAATTTGCAAAACAAAGTTTTGCATCTGGTAACATTTAGAACTCTGTTTCATTATGATGGTTATGTAGATATACATGACTTCTGTCTGTTTGATGGGCTCTCAGCATGCAGGCATGCACTTCTGTTTTTTGACTTTCATATAACATATATCCCTATTAAATTGTGTAAAATATACTTTTGCCTGAAGTGGCAAATATTAACTTTTCCCTTTTTAGTAAAGGTACCCTATTTCCATTTTGTGTACTTAGAAAGTTGTATGTACAGTCCTGTTCAGTGTTTTATTTGTATAGTGAATTTTCACTGATATTTGTCTGTCTGCAAACAGCAGTAGAGGATAAAGATTTTCATAGGTTGCATTCCAACATTTTTTCCCAATATTACAGATACATCTAGGTGCATTTGCAGTTGTGTAGCTTGAAATTTTTTTTCCTGCATTTTGTTAATTGCCAGTTGACTGTGGGCTACTATATACTGTTAAAATAGACGAAGAGAATAAAACAACTATTTTTGATGTGCCCAGTGCATGCCCTAAGTAGAACACTTGCCGTGTTGTTTATTGACTGTTAGTGTGCATTCTAATTTGTGTTTCCTGGCAGTGTTGTTTGTGTTGGTGGGGACGGCATGTTCAGTGAAGTGATGCATGGTCTCATTGGAAGAATTCAGAAGGACTCTGGCATAGACCAAAATAATCCCAAAGCATCGTTAGTCCAGTGCAATATAAGGATTGGCATAATTCCTGCTGGTAAGAAAGGATTAACTTTCATGGGTTTTTTTCATTTCATTCTTGAAATTTCTTCTTATTCATAACTTCTGGAATTTAGGCCTAAGTGTAAGATCTGAGCAATGATATTCCATAAAGGCACTTAACTAAAACTGTCTTCAGATATAATTACTGATCGCATGCAATTTTATTTAGGAAGAGTATTTTGTAAAGGAAATCAAATCTTAATACGTAACTTCAGAATTTAGTTACTACTTCTTTCCTTATGGCTTATTGTGTGTTAAAATGACATAAGATGTTGACAGTAATACTCTTCTCAACACATTAATGAGTGGAATTTACTGAATAGAAATTTACCTGATAAATATTTTTCCAATTCCAAATGCTCTACAAATTTAGTTAGAATTGTAGTGAGAACCTCCCACTGGTCTGGCAAACTCCAAACAAATGCTAAGATTTCTTCTCTTTCTTTTCCTCCATTTGTCATCACAGTAAGTATAAGGCAACTACAACTGAGGAACAATTCTGTTTCCAGACCAAGTTGTTGTTTCTGCCCCTTTTTACAGATGCTATACGTTCACAGTTCTCAATGTCAGCCGCTTCTTCAGGCAGTCTCTCATTTGAGAGAACTCATTCTTCAAATTGAGGTCTTTAGTGATTTTATTATTTTTATTTTTATGGACAATGAAGGTACTCTTTGGATCAATCTTGCTATTTTGAATCTAGTGTCCCAGGTGTTACCTCACCTTGCCCATTTGGTCCTCAAAGGTTCCTTCAAAAGTGGATTTACAAGATGACTCTCTCTTCCAGAACTGAATTAAGTGTTGCAACTCTTTAACAACTCTTTATCTGTAATTTTGAGATCTCTGTAGAGAGACAAATGGACAGTCCAGCGTCTTCTGATTAGAATTAAAATAAAAGTTTGTAAAAAAATTTAGCACAGGCTCTAAAAATACATCAAATGAAGTAGTATGATTCTGTCCTCCAGCTTTAGGTGACTGATTTTATACCCCTTACATTTTTGTGAAGAATGTATCCAAACCCAAGTGATCTGAACTGTTGCTTGGAAGAAGCTTAACCTTTTCTGCTAGCAGTACAATAAATGTTTAAATATCTAAAAGTTGCAATGTGACTATCCCCTTATGGTTTTTCACTATCTTTGTTAGCTAGCACATTAAGGGTTCTGTACAGTAGAATTACTATATTTAAGTATATTCTGATTTTATTTGTTAAAACTTTGTATTAAAGTCAGTTTGTGTAACAAAATTCAAAAAAAAAAGAATTTGAAGTCTTCTCTTCCTTTTCCTTATTTGGGCAAATTTCTTGAACTAAAGGGTTTTTGCTTACATGATTAGTTTCAAAGATTTTGGCTACTGATGATATGCGACTATAAGAAGATACAATTGAAAAAACAGAACCTCAATATTAAAAGCTATTTTTTTGGTCTTAGAAACCACTAACCTTGCTTTTTCAACTATTTCTTAATATATTTTTTCCAACTGCACTCAAAAAGTATGACTTTCACTAATTTTGCTAACATGTATCAAGTCACTTTCTCCCCTTACATATTTTAATGTTTTGTTGGTTTTATTTTGTCCAGTGTATCCTTTTGCTATTTGAATGTATACTGTATGTTCTTCCTCGAACTGAGATAGTGTTGTAATCAGTGCTATAATTCAAATATTTTCTCCAAGTCATTATTCAAATTTCTCAAAAATTATTTATAATGGTGTATAAGGAAGCTGACCTTAGATTTCTATTAATTCATTTTTTGGAAGAGGATAATACATACCTTGATCTTCATGTATATTGTGCAATGTTTAAAATGATTCATTATTGTATATGTGGGAAAGTGCTTATTTGCTGGAAAAAGTAGTCATCACTGAACAAGTCTTAACTCTTTCTTAACACATCTAGTCACTACAGGGACCTTAAACTGAGCATGAAATAGCCAAGCCCACCCTGAAGGCAGCAAGAGTTGGTTGTTTGGTTTGGTTTGGTTTTCTTCCAGCTCTTGGTGAAGTTGTTCTTTTTTCATCTTTGCTTGATCTAATGGAGTTCTAGCCATGTATTGACCCCAACAGATCCCCTAGTTCCATCACAAGTACAAGAAGTCTGTTCCAAAAATAAGTGAAATTCTTAAAAAGACTTTTTTTTTGTAAACTAAACTGACAGTCCTGAAATACAGCAAGCAGAAAGTGATAATGAAATATAAATCATCCATCTAGAAAAACTTCATCCATTATGTTCTTTCCAGTTATTTATAACCAACCTTTATTTAGAAATAGAGCTCATTAATAGATATTGAAAACAAACACTATCCATAGTTTAGAGATTGAAGTCTAAAGCTCTTCTGATACATGGAGCTAGTTTACTCAGTGGTGACAGGAGCCTGGGGTAAGGAAACACTGGATCAGTGTTTTTGCCTTTTTTGTCTTTCAGTTCCTGATGTCGAGATGTGTTAAGAGAAACATGGCAGGTTGTGGTTTGTGGTTGTGATTAAACAGTTTCTGTATTCAAACAGACACTCAATTCAGCAGACTTAATGTTTGCTCCCTGACTGTCAATTTAACTGTACAGAGGTTTAATGCTAAAACACTCCTATCTATATGACTGGGTTTGAGTAATTAGCTTTATTTCATAGCAGAATTCCATTGTGCAGCCTCTTTTTCTAAAATGTTGAATGATACTTGTATATCATGGCTCTAACTTTCTGGAGCAGGTCCCTGCCTGGCTCTGTTTTTCTCTTGAACAGATGTGTCTGTTTCCAGACAGTCTCTTCTTAGTGTGTCTTACAGTTGAGAAATGTCATGATTTCTGATGCTTTATGGAACATTTTTATGAAATCACTTGTGTTTTTATCGACATGAATATAAAGCTTCCTGAATTTCCCTTAGTTGCAGCCATTCTTCAAATCTACAAGTGTAAGTTGACTGATTGCCATTGTAAACAGATTTGCTGTTAAGAGTACTTAGAGGTTGTAATACACCTATGAAAACCTCTCTCTAGTTATTTCTTCCTCCTAGCCTTAAAAACTAATTATTTCTTCCTAGCCTTAAAAGCATGTTCAGCCATGGAGTCTCACTGCATTCAGAGTAGTAGTATGTCTTCACAGAACTTTAGAACAGAGAATCGTTTCTGTTACAGCGTGTGACACTGAGATTTCATCCACATGTTTTACTATTACAATTATACCTTCTGGAGTAAGGCAAAGTAATCTGTTGTTCTTATTAAACTTGGAATAGAATAGGAGGACAAAGCTGTCAACTACTGTCATAGGACTCCTTAGTTAAAAAGAACTTAGTATATTAAATACCCTAATGATCCTAAGCAGGTAGTTAAAAAAAATCCCACTTCACTCTGTGCTGTGACATAATACTATTGCATTCATTCCAAAAACAAAGTCTGCAACCTAGCCTGGAGATAGGGGGAAATTCTTCCAAACACTAGGGAAGATTGAATAAAGTGTAGACATAAGTTAATAACTACAGTGATTATAGACTTCTAGCAAATCCAGATCACGCTCATTTTTGTAGTAGTCAACTCTGTAATGTCTAGGATTGCAGCATGCAGTATGATTATAATCAGCATGTTGATGAGTAGCTGTAGAAGTTAAGAATGCTAAAGATGGAACAGGCTTTCTGTATGAAGTTGTATAGAAAAATGGTGGAGGATTCATTTACAAACTTAAAAAATCAGATTCAAGTCAAATCATGAAACATGACTGGACTCATATACTGCTGTCATCTAGAGTCTGAAAATTCTCTTGAAAAATGTGTTATAGCATAGCAATAAAAGCTATCATTTTTTTATTATTACTCCAAGTGATGTCCACAGCCTTCTCAGTTACAATGCTTGTAATATTTAATGATCTTTGCTGTTTAGTTAGTATCTCATTTCATAGTTCAGTACATCCACTTTGAAATCGGAAGTATAATATGTTTCTCCTTCAGCATTTTAAATCCATTATACTTCTTGAAATGACGGTCTTATTGCTAAATGCTGCATTTAATATAGTGGGCCTGCTGTGGAGACAACCAAGTCAAGATTACTTATTCCTGTGATGTTAATTTCGCCTCTTAAATTTGCAATTATTGGATTAATCCATTTTTGTTGTACTGTGTTGAAGTGCTGAAGTGACTATCTACCAAGAAATCCCAGAACAAAATCCTTCTGAACTCTTTTAAGCCAGTTTGTCATTCTGCAGATGTTAAACTTGGTTTCTCAGTCTCTGGATGCAGAAAGGAAGATGTATAAAACTTTTGAGTAGGAACATGAGTGTAAGCCCAGGCCATTCATTTGTCCCTATAACAGTAGCTTCTGCTCGTGTTTTTGAATGTGCTGTTTGACCCAAGAGTATGCAGTTATTCTGGCAGTAGCATGACTCATCTGATGTTTTGTCTATGAGAGGACTGCATGGATTATAACTTCACAAAAATACTTCACACATATGGGACCCCCACTGAAGTTGCTAATCTCCCCGTTTTCACTATGGAATCTTGTTTACATACTAATTTGTTTGAGGATTCTATGTGTCCTATGGGAGCACATTCCCCTGTCAGGAGTATCTCACATGGAGCAATGCTCATGAGCTCTAAAAGTATTTGTATTTCTTTACCAAATTCACTGTTTTCTATGGGATCAGCATCTAGCTGACTTGCTTCTGTCACCTGCTTAGTTTAGTACTTCCAGTTGTTTGTAATGTGTTTCATTTTCCATCGATAAAAGCATAAAAATAAATATTTATAGCCCACACCATACATGTGTTTTGGTTTAAGAAAACTTAGTTGTAAGTTAGTAGGCTAATCATATTTCAGATGATTAGTTCTAGCATTTTGACTTTTTGTTGGTCCACAGAATCAACGGCATGAACTCTTTCAAACAACCAGGAAATCTTCTGGTTTTGCTTAACACTTTGGTCGTTCTATGATCAATTTAAAGCTTGTGAATTGGTGTCTGAGCATCTGTCTGCATGCCTTGTCTGCTCTCAAATATCCAGCAATATTCACATGTAAAGGGAAAATCTGATGTTTCAACTGTACTACATTCTGTGTGGTGCAGTCTATGATTTTGCTTTCCTTAATATTGCTTTAGTAAAAGTGTTTTATGGGGAGGACATGCTCTTTAATAATTTAAGTACATATCTTCATCATTCCTCCTTGTGATTAATTGAAAGGAAAGATTACCCTGATAGTTTTTAAATCACTAAATTTATTTATATAAAAGATTACATTTTTCATATTTGGGGAGAGAAAAAACATAGAAGAACTTGCCTGTATAACAACTATGTGGCTGTTAGATACCTCCTAATGAAAAACAAGCTTTGGAGAAAATACATATGGTAAAGATTCAAAGTAATTATACTTGAACAAAGACAAGTTGATGTGCCCTCTACATACTTCACAGAATCACAGAATATGCTGAGTTGGAAGGGACCCACAAGGATCATCGAGTCCAGCTCCTGGCCCTGCACAGGACCATCCCCAAGAGTCACACCATGTGCCTGAGAGTGTCATCCAAACACTTCTTGAACTCTGTCAGGCTTGGTCAGGCTTCATGTTTTCAGTAAGCTCTTAATATCAAAATATGTGGGATGAGAGCTTTCTTGAGCAGGGAGAATTTAGATATTCAGTTGTCCATGTGTGGTGCCACCATCATTAAAATGTACTAGCCCGATGCAAGACAATTATTGTACTGGTGTAGCAATTGGAAGCCAACTAGAGTAATCTGCAGCACTTGAACACTGGTGGTTGGTGGCATTTTAGGCAATGGAGTCCCATCTCCTTAGGATGAGTTTCAGTTTGAAATTGACACTCAAATTCTCATGCTTACATTTGATGTCTGAAAGTGAGATGAATATCTAAACTTGTGTTATAGTCAGGAGCCATCTGGTCGATATGGTCAGTAGAGCCTGTTGATCTTCTGTTGCATCTGCCTGTCACATGCAGATGTCTGGTTTCCTAAGGCCCTCCTAGTAGGGCCTGTGTGTGAATACCTTGAATCAAGTTCAAGCTGCCATCAGCTCTTCCTGGCAAAATGTTCTTGACCAGAATGGAAGTTCTGACATACTGTCTGCAATGTTACATGCACACATGTAGCTACATCTAAGTGTCTTAATCTGAAACTTCATCATTCCCTTGCATGATGATTTTCTTCTCTACCAGCACACCAATGCAAAAATTAGTTAGTTTCTATAGTGAAGATCTCTTAGGGTTTTTTTGCTTGTTTGTTTTTCAGGTGGTTTTTTTTTGTTGTTGTTTTAAAGTGAATTACAGCCCACTTAGCAAATGGTCCAACTACTTTCTTCTCATGTGCATGTAGTTCTGTGCAACCCTAAAAACCTCCTATATTTTCCTCCTTTCAGGCTGTTGCCATAAAAAAATCCCCACAGAAAATCTGGCAGAGGATGTATGTAATTTTTCTGTTGGTTTAACCAGAACATACAACAGCCACTACCCAACGTTAGTCAAGATTCTTGCCCTACGAAAGCTTCTTGCACAAACTGGGTGCTCTGGCAATCCTATTAATCAATTAAACTATTATTCATGCTGTATTTGCATTCTAATCCTCTTTTTCATATTAGACTTATACTGATGAAATAACCTGGATTTTGGTGGGGTTTTGCATGTGCATCTCTTCTGAGTGCTGTTTCAGCAGTTATAGATTCCACATCTATTGTAGACCCACCTAATGGTCTAGAATTCTTGTTTGCTTAAGAATATTCAAAAATATTCAAGTCCTTAGTCATCATGAACATTTTTATGACCTTTAAACTCGTCCATTACGTTCATGCTAGGTGTGGTGTTATATTCTCTTGGCAGGTATGTAAGGAGTGCCATACTTACATCCACGTAATTACGTCACTGGTTTTGTTGCTCCATACTACCAGCTCCAAGAGGGAAAAAAATACATTTACTGTTTGTGGTTGACACTCCACTGTGATGTCTGAGAAAGAGGGATCATTTGACACTTGGTAAAAACTGTTATGTCTTCCTCAGTCTCTCATTTCAGAATCACAGAATTAATTTCAGACTTCAGTTTTAATTTTAGCCCTTCCTTGCTAGTTAATGAATAGAAATGAAAATAAGTTCTATGTAATTGCCAAAGAGATTAATCAGCTTTTAATTGACTACAGAAAATCATAGGGAGATAAGCCTCTGCTGTTGAAATGTGGCTTGAATGAATTACCCTCTTCTCCTCCCACCTGTAGTGTAATACTACTTGGAAGCTCTGTTTACATCAAGACAAATGTGATTAAGCAATTCTAGGAGTAGAAGACACACATAGATCTTGAAGAAATTGGAAAGGCTGGATGAAGTGCTAGGCTTGTACATTCAGCAGTAAAAGTTCAGGTCAGATCTTTCAGTAGCTAAGTTTTATTTTGTTTCTCTTTTCAAAAGTAGTGAGAATTTTATTTCTACCTAATTGAAATTCACGAGTGTAGGAGGCAAAATGAAACTGAACAACTTGGCAGTAAAGTAAGCTTCAGTTTCCAAACTCTACTTAATATTTTTTGCTATAAAACTTTAAATGTGACATGAGATCATTATCTGTGTACCTTGTCTATTACAATACTGAAAGTTGGAGTCCTGTTTCCTGTGCAATGGCATATGACTGTAGTCTGTTTCTTTTTTTCTCCAGTTCTGTTATATTTAAATTCTCTTTAATTGGTTCCTGGGGCTGCTGCTTGTTTACTGTGGCAGATTTCTGCATGGCGTTTACTTGGTAGAAGCTTCTGTTCACAGGTAGAGGAAGTATCCATTTTCTGAGAAGTGAATTGGAGAAAAAAGGATTTTCTTTGCTCCTATTCTTAACTGCATATGCCCTATTTTTGAAGTGAATAAGAAGCAAAAGTGGATTTTAAATAGTGATTACTTATTCCTCCATTTTTCTGTTTCAATTTGATTAGGCCTCAGAAATTAAGGACTCTGTATTTGAGCTGCTCTTCAGCTAGTGTATCGATAGCAAATCTGAGAATATGTATGTGGACAAAGTGAGTTTTTCTTTTTAGATATCTAGCCTTGACTTTGAAGGAATTCAATTTCATGAAAGTGATGGGAGAAACTGTAAGATAAATTTGGAGTTAGGTGCTGCAACAAATACACTTCTGTATGTCTGGACCTTACTTCCAAGTCCCTGCTGCAGAGTAAAAAATAGATCCCTAAGTTAGGCTCTTTTTTTTTTATATGGATCAGGGAGAATTGTCCATTTCTAAACAGCACATAGGTGAAACCTAAAGCTTCCCCCCTTTCTTCTTGTAGGTATTTTGCATCAAGACTGTAAAGGTACATCTCTATCCATTTTGCTCCCCTATCCAGAAACTAATTCCTGAAAGCAGATATTTACTAATTTTCAAATAATAGAACTGAGCAGAAATTTCTGATTTAAGACTGAAGGAGGAGAAGATGTTGACACCCTGGAATTTAGATCAGTACCCCAAAAAAGAGGAGACCAGTCAACTTCTCTTCTTTTTATGAGATGTCAATGAGCAAGCAATCATAAGCAAAGGAGAATCAGTGTATGCCTGCCTTAATTGATATAAAAGCTATAATATAATCCTGAAATTTTCCATGTAAATTAACTTACTTCCCTTCACTAACTGCTATATAGTTATTGATTATATTGTGAAAATCTTTGTTATTTGTACAGAGAAAAATAACTTGCACTCACTGGGGAGAAAATGTTGCACCTTAAATAATAATATTTGTATCCCTGTATTTATTTTGTTCCATAAAATAGAATGGGGAAACCAAAGGAACATAATGCTTTTATTTGGAGGACCATGCCCATAATACTTGTTTTGCAAAGATACAAATTGATCTCTAGTTTTTTGTTTTTCAGGATCAACAGATTGCATATGCTATTCAACTGTTGGCATTTCTGATCCAGTAACATCAGCTCTTCATATTATTGTTGGTGAGTGGTCACAGTTTGCTGTTTTGTTACCAAAATAACCCAAAATACTATTTTAATTTAGTTCTTTCTGTATTTCTGTGAAATATAATTTGAACATGATGGCCGAGTTGAAATATGAAGTTTTTGTCTAGGATTTAAGTCTCTAATACAGGAGGTTAAAAATTAATTTCTTTCTCTACACTAATTCATTGTTTTCAAGGGATCATAACATTCTGAAGCCTTGTCTGGTGCTAAAGTTTTCATGCATTCTGGCATTCTTTTGAAAATAGTAAAATGCATTAAGCAGCATCTGTTGTTGGACTATATCTCTCGATATATGTATATCTGTCTTAGAGAAAGCTATGAGAAGTGCGTGTAGTATTTTGTACTAGTCATCCAATTGTCCTGTGCAATTCAATGTTCCCATGCTAAGTTAGCAGTATGGCTTCTACTTGGCTAGAATAAGGTGATCATTCACATTTTTTACCATCTGAAAGTCATATATTTGAGGAGAAACTAGGGAGGAAAACTACTCTTCAAAAATCGCTTTTTGATGATGTTGTCAAAAGCAGAGATGCTGACATTGCCACTTCTAAAAGTCCCCTGGTAATGGAATCCCTGAACTGCATGGGGGCTGAAGGAGACAGCTTGGCATATTCAGTGCATTGTGATTTGTGATGTCCATCTCATCTGCCACATAGTGCAGAAATATGGTCACCCAGTTCTTAATACTGAATTTGAAAAATTGTGCAAGGTGGTCTTCAGTTTTAACAACGCTGTGTAAGTGTGAAGGAGAGAATTTCCAAATGACAATTAGTTCATTATCACTTATTAGTGAGTGTTTAACAGTTTCAGTTTTAGGAGCTGGTGTTACAAAGGTTTACACATGTGCTTCTCTTACTAACCTATGCTTAACTATGTTCAGCATCTGTAGAGTTTTGGCCATTGGCCTAGGATTGCAGAGAGATGTGGCTTTAGTATATCACAATAGTTTAGCTGTGTTATTAAATCGCAGAATCAGAGAATGGATCAGGTTGGAAGGGACCACGACAGGTCATCTGGTCCAACCTCCCTGCAAAAGGAAAGAAAACAAACACCAAAATACCAAACAAGCAAAGAAACAACACCACCACCACCACCACCTCCCCGCCCCAATGCTCACCACTCCAAAGCAAACACTATGAGGACATCAGAGAAGTGGTGTACTCTTTGTTTTTAGGGATTTTCAGGACTGGATAATCCCTGAGTAACCTGATTTGACCTCATAGCTGAACCTACTTTGAGTGGGAGGTTTGATGAGAAACCTCCTAAGGCCCCTTCTAGCCTGAATTATCCTCTGATAGTACGACATAGACATTTAAGTAGTATCCAGTATATGTACAGAAGATACTGCATCAATCTGCTCAGGGAAAGGGTTGTCAAGCATTGACATAGGGTGCCCAGGGAAGTGGTTGAGTCATCATCCCTGGAGGTATTGAGAAGCTGTGTCGATGTGTCACTTAGAGACATGGTTCAGTGGTAGACTTGGCAGTGCTGGGTTGACAGCTGGACTCGATGATCTTAAAGGTCTTTTCCAAACTAAATGGTTCTATGACTCTATCCCTCCTACTGCTACAGGGTAAATGAGTGTAAATTCTTCGTTATATATTTTTAGCATACTGAACCCTTTCTTCTCACTTAGTGGTTACTGTTTTTTAAAGTATGAGATTAAATTACTATTAATTTAAAAATTATTTTTCCTTTTCTGCATATATAAGAAATGTATGCATATATGACATATATATTACGACAAATGCAACATATTTTTTTATTTTTAAAGACTTTGCAATATTAAAGTTACTATCATGTTTGCAGTAGCAAATAGAATGTCTTAATAGAACCTTGCACCTCTAATCTTCATAGGTGACTGTCAGCCTCTGGATGTCTCTTCTGTACATCACAACAACACGTTTTTGAAATACTCCGTATCATTGCTGGGTTATGGTTTTTATGGAGATATATTAAAAGATAGTGAAAAGAAGCGGTGGATGGGTCCGATGAGATATGACTACTCAGGTAACTTGTGCAATTATTACATTTTCTCAGCACATAAACATATTGGAGCAGTTGAGTTATTCTCTCTAAACCAACCTTCTGAAGCTTTTAACCACTAGAAACAGACTAAACCTGATTTTAAACTCCTTGTAGTACCAAGTACATTGGATCACATTATATAAATCTCTGTAACTTTGGGGTTAACTTTGACAGTGTGCTCATTAAAGTTGTCTTGAATATGTGCTACCTAATGGTAACTGCCTAAAAAGTAGTAACTTCTCTATCCTAATCATTTGGAATTTGTTTTTAGTCACTTAGAGGGAGATAGGCATTCCTCTGTCTTAAACATTCAGCTGATGGAATGAATTGTTAATTTTGCCCTTGACTAGCACTGATTACAGAGAAAGATGAGTGATTTAGCCTTGTTAGCTAATATTTGGATAAATCCTATGCTAGTAGAAATTATTTTTTTGCCTTCTTTGATTTATCTTGTGTGAGAGAAGGAAGATGCAGGAGGAAAATTTCAGTGTAGGCCAATTTTAAGATTCAGCAGTAATGTATAACTAAACTTTTTAGTTGTTTTTTAAAGATGTAAAATAAAGTAATGGCACTTGTGGCAAGTGTTAGAAGGCTGGTGTGGTGGTGTGATGTCTCCTTGTTCTTTACAGTCTGAAACACCATAAGGCAAAGAGCTCTGAGCTTGAGGAGGACAACTATTATTTTGCAGTCCTTAGAGAAGGAAAGAGATGACCAATCAAGGAATGTATGCAGAGATGTTTGAAATATGGATTTATAATTACTTAATGCTGCATAATACCTTTTTTTGTGTAGGCTTCAAGACTTTTCTTTCTCACCATTATTATGAAGGAACAATTGCTTATCAACCAGCAAAACACACACTGGGATCTCCACGAGATAAAGATAGCTGCAGAACAGGGTAGGCTAATGTTTACCTCTGGATATTTGGCATGAACTATTTTAAAAGATCTGTACATAAATAGAGGTCACAGAAATGTTGTTTTTCATATCAGAAAATTTGCTCTGAAAGAGACAAGCTTGCAAAAGAAATTATTGACTCATTAAAAAGAACACCTCATTTTATCAGGTCATTAAACAAAAATATAATAAAATTTTGTTGGGTGGTTCTCCACTTCGCTCAATTTTAAGTGAAGCAAAGTGTAACAGCACAGGACCCAGTTACAGGATTCTGGGAATACTATGCTGTGTTACTGTTAAGAAATTAAAAGTTTGGATGCCTTATAGCTTCTACAAATGGAAATAATAATTCAAAAACTCTCAAGTGTTCATATTGTAATTGTATCTAGCGATTTGGGCAATTGCTTTAGTACCATAACAACTGGCATGGCTTGTCCTGAGGATAAGTCCTCTTCAGGAATCAGCCTATTTAGCCTGTTTTTTTATATACTACTATGATGCTGTGTGAATTCTGTGTGATATGCTTCACTTGTTTCTTCAGTCAGAGGGCCTACCTTAATCTCCCAGCGCTCCTTCCTTTCTTTGTGCTTTCACCTGCTTGAAGTTATGCACTAGTACTTCTTCTTTGTATATGAATTTAGCTATCAGAGGTGAAGTAGTTGTTACAGCAGCAAACAGCACAGCAGGATACAGAGGAGCCAGAAACTTTGTCCAGAAATGACATGGAACCTGATGAGAATGCTGTGCTAGTGCTGTGACATGTTACAGATCAGTTTCTAGTATTAGCTGGAGTGACTATCCTGACCCCTCAGTTTCAGGGGAAGCTCCAGATGGAGAAAGCTGTCATCCAGGTCTTAGTAAGGGAGTAAAGAGTGCCTGGTGCCTCACAGGGGATTTCATACATCCTGATAACTGCTGGAAGGGCAGTAGGGCTGAGCACAAGCAATTTAGGAGAATCCTGGAATGTGGTAATGACATTGATCATACAGGTGATGGACAGGCTGGCTAGGACAACTGCTCTGCTAGTCTTGTAACAGAAAATAAAAAGTGGAGGTGTGATGGTTGAGGGTAGTTGTGGCAGTGATGACTGTGAGATTACAGAGTTTCAAATCCTGAGAGAAGTAAGCAAGACAAAATGTAGAATTGCAACCCTGAACTTTAGGAGAGCAGATTTTGGTTTGTTTGGGAATCTTGATAAGATTCCATGGGAGACTGCCCTGGAGAACAAAGAGGCATCAGAGAATTAGTTGGTACCTCCTCAAAGCACAAGAATAATCCATTCTGATATGCAGAAACTTGAATAAGCATGATGGAAAAGCAACGGGGATGAGCAATGAACTGAGTAGTAAAGAGAAGGTGAAAGTGCAATGGGTTACTTTGGAAGAACACAAAAGACATTACTTAAACATGCAGAAATAAAATTGAGAAAGCCAAAGCTCAGGTGGATTTGAAATCAGTGAGGGATATAAAGAGTATTGCTTCTTTCAAAGGGATTATTTAAGTATACCAATCATAAAAAAAGGCTAGAGGAACTGTGGGCCTGCTGCTTAGTGATGTGAGGAACCTAGTGATAAGATATATGGAAAAGACTGCAGAGTTACTCCTTTACCCCATTTTTCACTAATGTAGACTGCCCCCAGGCCACAGAGGTGCCCAAGCCCATGGATGAAGGGGAAACGGTGGACATTACATACCTTGACTTTAGCCAGATTTTATCAAGACCTTTGGCTCTGTTTTCTGTAGTATCCTTAAGACCACATTGATGAGATGTGAACTAGGTAAGTGGGTAGGTGAGAATCTGGCTAGATTATTAGAAAGGTTGGGAATACCAAGTCCTGCTGACAGGCAGTTAGTAATTGTGTCTTTTGGGGGTCAATACTGAGGATAATACTGTGCAATGTCTTTATTAGTGACACGGACAGTTTCAGAAAGTGCACTCAGCAGTTTTATGGATAATCCCAGTTGGGAGAAGTGGGTTATGTTGCAAGTCATGGCTGCTATTCAGAGGGACCTTGGTGGGCTGAAGAAATGGCTGATAGGAACCTGCTGAAGTTCAGGAGAGGTGAACATCCTGTACCTGGAGCGGAGTAGTTTCATGCAAGAGTGTTGACTGGACACTGACTGGCTGGAAGGCAGCTCTGCCAAAAAGAACTTCGTGATCTTGGTGGACAACAGCTGTACCTGAATTACCAGCATGCCCTTGCAGCAAGGCAACCTTATATGAGTTTTCTAAGCAAAAGAGGAGTCAACAGGTGAAGACTGATTCTTCCCCTGCACTCAGCACTTGTGAGTTGGACTGCCTCTGATATGTCAGTGTCTTTCACTGTTCCAGCAGTCAAATATTGGAACAAGGTGCCCAGAGGTCTGTGGACTTTACCCTTGCGGATCCTCAAAACTTGAGTAAGACATTGAACATCCTAATCCTTTAAGACCAACTTTGAGCAGAGGTTTGGATCACATCAGAGGTCCCTTCCAACCTAGGTGATCTTAGGGCTCTCTGGTGCCATTATCTCTGACATCCAGTTATCTTTAGCACTGTATTTAGGCACCTGCATTGTCTCCAGGGCTATGGTGATTCATGCCACATCAGTGTTGTCAGTGCTGTACTGCATCTTGTGATAGGGGAAGATCTTGTAGTGATTGGGTAAAACAAAAAAGTTGAAATGAATAATAGTGGGTTTTTTCAGGAACTGAATGGTATTTTTCTTTTCAGATGTTACATTTGCAAGAAAAGTGAACAACAGCTGGCAGAATGGCACAAGGAATGCAGATTAAAACATGAAGGTAATTTGTCACAAAAAGTAAAATGCTGTAGTATAATACAAATTATTCTTCAGAATATATCAGTTCAAGTGTGTGTATATTTTGGTTTCTAAAACATTTTGAGTTACTAGATAATCCATTGTTTCTTTAAGGAAAATGTGTGTGTCATCATTTCCCTATATTTGGCATTGGTGAGGCCGCACCTCAAATCCTGTGCTCAGTTTTGGGCCCCTCAGTACAGGAAAGAGATTGAGGTGCTGGAGCCTTTCCAGAGAAGAGTAACAGAGCTAGTGAAGGGTTTGGAGCACAAGTGTGATGAGCAGCAGCTGAGGGAGCTGGGGTTGTTTAGCCTGGAGAAAAGGAGGTTTGGGGGAGATGTTATCGCTGTCTACAACTGCCTGAAAGGAGGTTGGACCCAGCTGGGGATTAGGCTCTTCTTCCAGGTTACAAGCAATAGGACAAGAGGAAATGGCCTCAAGTTGTGCCAGGGGAGGTTTAGACTGGATATTAGAAAAGGTTTCTGCACAGAAAGTTGCCAAGCATTGGAAAAGGCAGCCCAGGGAAGCAGTGGAATCACTATCCCTAGAAGAGTTCAGAAGTAACGTGGATGCAGCATTTGGGGATATGCTTTAGTGGTGAACACGATGCCGAGTTGACAGTTGGGCTTAATGATCTCAGAGGTCTTTTCCAACCTGAATGATTCTATGATACTATGATTCTAAGTATGTGAAAAACATGTAAGGTGTCTCCTCCACTCAACCTCAGAAAATTCTGATAAAATTATACTAATTACTTTTATATTTCAATGTTTTGTTTCTTTAGGAAAAGTATATTCTGTAAGCTAGGACTCTCTTCTTTTTGTGGTAAGGACTGAACTGATAAACTGTGAAGTGGTAGAGAAGGAAGCAGTTCATTAAGATAAGTTTTAGAATAAATCAGGATTAAAAATTTGTGCTTGTTAGTGCAAGAGTCACTTTATGTAATTCTGTTTATTTAACGTAACTGAGTAGTGACCTTGGACAACTAATAACTGATCTGGTGGACTTAAGTATTTGTGTACAACATTCCCACTAATACTCAGTACAAATGATAAATGAGATTTCTCTCCTCTTTCTCTGGTTATGCTATCCTTATTATTTTTTTTTGCACTCACTCCAATCCCTGTGCTCACTTCCTTGTTTTGTTTTTTTTAATGGGCATAATTTTTCCTTCCTTTTGTTAAAACAGCTGCTTAATATATTGAATTCTGTGCAGTCATCCTCCAAGTTGTATCTCTTTATGGCTGGCTACTGTGTTGTAATGTGAAGAACTGGTATTCATACACTTGTGACCTTGCTGGAGAAAGATATGTAGATTCAGTTGGTTGAGTTTTGCCTCCAGCCTTGGTTCATCAACTTGGATAAACCCCTCTTAAACAATAGGCAGGTTTCCTGTGAATGCTTGTTTCTGCTTTTACTCTATTTTTACATCTTCTTGTAGAGCATTGTGCATAAAACCATAATTTTCTTGACACAAACATTTGGTCCTTGGTCCTTACAACCTAGGTTATCTTATAATTACTGTTATTTTGCACTGGATCTGTGTTAGGTTCTAGATATTTGTTAGCAAAAAAAAAAAGTGTCATCATAATATGGGGATTGATTGGTAGCATAAAGACTGTATATAGATATCTATCCCAACTTGAATTCCTGTTACACGTGTTTATATGCAGTGCTTTAATCCCAGCCACTGTATCAGAGTTTTGATACAGTCAAGAGATGGCCAAATGGTTAAATTTCTTGAGTTGTTTTAATCTATGCTCAGATTCAGCTAAAGAAATTGCTTTACATAATATAAGTAATTGGTATAAATAATAATATAAATATGATAGTCATTTTTTGGTAGGAAAAAAAAAATTTGTCTGTTTGAGAAGTAACTGTGGTTAAAAATTACCAACCTCTTTTCTTTTCTTTCTGGGGTTTTTTGCTTTTTGGGTTTTGGTTTTTTTTGTTTGTTTGGAGGGGTTTTTTGTTGGTTTCTTTTGTTAGTTTTTTTAATGTTTTGGTTGGTTGGTTGTTTTCTAAATATGCCATTTTGTTACCTTTCATCCAGCAAAGCAGCTACTAGAAAGCTATAAGTTAGTGAGCAATCAAGAATGCTTTAGCCAATATTGCACATGACATTAGGCAGCTGATTATGTAGGATATTGTTTATTCAAATCCCTTTTACTGCTGGTAGCTGGCTTTCTTTGCAGTCCAGTCTCCATGCAGTACTAGTAAGCATACAATACATTCAACTACTCTTGATTTGCAATAAAAAGGATTTTAAATGTTCACCTCAGATAAGCTTTTTATGCAGTGGAGTATATTGGCAGGCTCTTCCATTGTGCCTACTTGGTTTGTGTACAGTTCAGATAAGTTTAGAAAGATGATTGATTGGCTGTCACTGAACATATTTCTTTGCATTGTGCAGAAGTCTTTGTGCATGTGCTGAGTAAATGCTGAGTGTTAGTACTTTATGCTGATTTCAGCGATTTGGAGTCTATCTACACAATAGGCAGTTGCACTGAGTGCCATTTATGTGCTCCCTGCTTATGATTGCACTATTGTAGGAAAGATATTTTGAGCAAATAGTTTGCACTCTTCCAGTGATGTGCCCTGTGGAACGGTTATGAAAACAGTTGATCATTGAAAATATGATAAATACCCTGATTTTGTTCTTACTTGAACAGTGTAGGTTTGGGGTTATTTTAGTAACATGCTGAAATTTATACTGAAAGGTATTTTTCCAGTAGGTGAAAACCATCTATTACAGTAACGTATATAAGCTTTCTACCTTAAGTAATTTGAGGTTTATTTATTACAGTGAGCATACTTCAAAAGTTAATACATATCTACACACACTTATGACTAAAATACTAATGCTTCTTAGATAAACAACAAAGGGATTTATCAGTAAAGTGTGTTGTTTTAATTTTGTTGTTTCTCTGTTGTTTCCAGTTCCACTAGTTTCTTCTTTTCTGTTCAGTTGCCTTCATCTCAGAGCAGGGTCTTGTCATTTACCTGCAAACTGAAAAAGGCATTCTGCAGTCTAACATTTAAGTCTTTCTCATCTCTCTTAAGATACATGTTTTGAATCTGATTGAAATGATTTCTTTCGATAATGTTCAGTTTGAAAGCAACATAAAAAGATCAGCAGTAAAGCAAGAAATACTAAAAGCCATTGTGGCAAATGATGTGAAAATGTTGAATTTAAAAGCTACATTTTTTCTTGCTGTTTCTGACTTGTTTCTCAGAAAATAAGATAGTCTAGATGGAAAAAAGAAAAATATTTATTTTTTTTCTTCAAGTCTTTTGTCACAATATAATCTTATTCACTTTTCCCAGGAATTCTGTTTGTCATGGTTCTGTTGCTAAAGACTGGATAATAAGTTTCAATGAATAAAAATTCCAGGAAGTAAGAGAAGTTCAAAGAGCAAAGAACAACTACAGAATACTTTGCAAACAATTTCTTTTCTTTTTTTCTTTTTTCCCCTGATATGTAAAGTTTGGAACAGTCAATTCAAAATGAATGCATCATAGACTTTAGGTTCAAAATAACCTAGACAATTGTAATAATCACAGTCTTTGAAGGAAGGGAGAAAGCAACTCTGTTAGTATGTGAAAAATACATTTTTTAAAAAGATCTAGTTTATTTTAGGTATTCATTGATAGTACGTGAATATGCCTGGAAAAAACTTTTAAGTTGCCAAGAATGATTGCTTTTTAGTGCTCTTGTGAGTAGATCAAATGACAACCTATCTCCATGTATGTACTGATGTGTTTCAGAAGGCGAAGAAGAATGGAAGGTAATTAAAGGGAAGTTTCTAGCCATCAATGCAGTAAATATGAGCTGTGCCTGTCCACGAAGTCCAAAAGGTCTTTCACCAGCAGCTCATTTGGCAGATGGTTCAGCAGACCTCATTCTAGTTCGTAAATGCTCCAGATTTGATTTTCTACGGTATCTTGTCAGACATACAAACCAAGATGACCAGGTGTGTATTCCCTTTGACAATGAATTCTACAGAGTCCACCTAAGTTGTAAATATTGATATTCTTATATGACAAAAATAGCATCTGCAAAGCAGTTTTGTTTGGTTTTTAAAGTTTATACATTTTGGGTGACATAATCTTAGCATGTATATCATTGAAAAAAAAAAAAAGGCAGCCCAAAACATTTTACCTAAGTCAAGTCTTTGGCCATAGCATTCTAACTTTTGCAAATTGAATTCGATTTTATAACATTTTTCATTTATTTGCTGTTTGGACAGTATTTAGTTATTTTATCATAACTGTGTCCCCATGTAGTTGTCATGAAAAACTACTCACAGCATGAAAAACTACTCACAGCATGACATAGCTGAGGTAGATGTGGTAAAGAATAATAAATCACTTTTGTAAACTGTATAAAAATCTGATGTAGAAGAAAGTTACCAGAACTGCAGTTTGATTGTAAACTGTGGGCTTTTAGCAGAATTTTACTATATATATGTGACCAGGATACAAGCTTTATACATTCAGCTTCAAAATTATTTCTTGCATATATTGTAGCTGTCAGAAGGGAAGATTCATGACTGCTTTGGATTGCAGTATCTGTTGAAACCAGAGCTATGGCTGTGAATGCACACACTTAATATTTGTCACAACCTGGTATCATTAACATATTCTGGAAATTAACTGAACAATGGGCTAATGTCTTATCTAGTGCATAAAAGCAATAACAAATCTCACATGTTTATGATGCTATTCTTCCTCCTCTGTAGAAGAATTAGTATAGATTCTTTTTCCTCTATTTCCTCATTAGGAGTCCCTGAGATGTTGTGTATGTGTTTATATTCCTCCTTCCTGCTCTTCTCAGTCTCCTCTTCTTCCCTTCACTCCTCACTCACTGTTCCCTTGATGTTTTTGGTCATTTGAAGCCATCCCTGGCTACGTATCAAATTGACTTTAACATTTATCAAGGGGTTACATTCTACTTAGGCTTGAGACATGAGAGTATGCACAGGTGACTCTCTCCAGCCATGGACACCTGCTTTTGCACCTGAGCTGTTTGGACTAGCACACTGCTTCGTGAGCCTCAAATCCAAGAGCCACTGCTCCCAAGCATGGGTTTGGTGTCTTCACACTTTGTTTTTGGTTAAAAGCCAAGAGAGCTTAAGACCTAGGAGGTCCCTCCAACTCTGCTTTTTCTGATTGTCACTGTGGCCATTGCCTTTCCAGTGCTTCTGGTTTCTCTCTGGGTTATGCTGGTTCTGGAGTTTAGATTAAATGCAGGGTTGTACATATGTCCTTGCCTCAGGTTAGTGCCCACCATAATAGTGGGAAGCCCTTTTTGAACACTTAAGGAAATGTGAAAAGAAAAAGGAAGAAAAAGGTGTCTGTACATCAATACAGACTGGTCTATAGGTGAACTGTTTCTTTGTTCCCCTTTGCTTCCTTGCCATTCCCTTCCCATAGACACACACAGACATACTCCATTGCCTTTGCTAAATGACTTTATATTTCATTACAGCTTGCTAAATATTTAAGTCCCTATCCATTTAGTTGCTTTCAGGGCAGGTGAGGGAACCCTCTAATTTGATGGGTCCTTTAATTTATGAAGGCTGTTTTAAAGCATTTATTGTAGTGTAAATCTGCAGCCTCTGTTATAAGAGTGATCTTTAATTGACCTGCATTTTCTAGCTGAATTACCTAGTTAAAATTATTTTTTTGTTGGAATTTAATAATATTGCCCTCTATTCTTATTTATATATCCCCAGCTCTGTGATTTGATCACACTGCCATGGAATTCTCACCTTCAGGGTATTGTTCCAAGTGCAAAGGCAGAAGACTTTCATAAAAACCCACGTGTCTTAAGGACTGTAGTTGAATGGGTCCTGAGGATTGTGCAGAGATACAACCTAAGTCTTTTTGACTTTGTTGCCATTATATTTTTATAGGTTATTTTAAATAGTTTTTACACTCCATTTACTCATAGTCTCAGAACCTGTTATGTGGTTATTTATAAAGTGACGCTATTGCAGCTGCTTGAAGAAGACCATTGAGAAGTAAGGTTCCATTTTTACTTTATTGTCTTTCACTTGCATAGTTTTTCAAAAACAAAAATCACTCTATGCCCCAGGTACACTACTTTAGAAAACTGAAGTGAACTGACTTTTCTTGAATACAAAATGCTGCGTGCTGAGTTTCTTTACACATCAAACATATTCAATTGTAATTGCCTGACTTGCCTTTTTTTTTTTTAAATAGTTTGACTTCCCATTTGTAGATGTTTATCGGGTGAAGAGTTTTCAATTTACATCAAAGCTTTCCGAAGACAACGAAAGCAATGTCATGGACATAGGAAAGAAACGTTTTGGCCAGTTCTGCAGAGATCATCCAGCTTGTTGCTGTAATATTGTTAATAGCACCTGGAATTGTGATGGAGAAACTCTGGATAGTTCAGCAATTGAAGTGAGGTGAGCTTTGATTTTTCTCTCTGTATAGCAGAACACATTAAGCTGCCTTCTTGATTTTAAAGATACTCATAAAGGCATCCCGAAAAGGTGCCTGTGCATAGCAAATTTGAGTCTTCTGATAATAAACTTAAATTTTTTTGTTACCTTTTTGAATCCATTCCAAAGAATACTGCGACCATGTATGTTGTAAATGATCACTCTGACTGAGATGGATGGCCCTACCTTTGAAGTCATACTCCTTAGGAACTAGTCTTATGTGCTTCAAGTGCTGAAAGTGAAGGTGGTATGGGGAGGATTCTTTTTAAATTAGTGGAGTGCCTCATGACTGAGCAATAGGTTTTCCTATCAAGTTTAAGTAAGCATCCTTGTCTTACAGAAATACTGAGTATGTCTGTGTTTTTTGACACACAGCACAGAGCCTTATCTCCAGTCTTCACATATGGAGAAAGAATTTTGCATTTGTACAAATAACCAGAAGAGAAGTTTGTGAAATTTGAAGAGGTTTTTGTTTGGTTGGTTTTGATTTTTGGCTCCGTGTTTTTGTTTGTTGTTTTTAGAACGAAGGGAACCAATACCATAATATTTGCACACAAATGTGTTCCATTAAAACATAATCACTTAGCAGTCCAAAAGTGATTTTCATAAATATTGTAGTTGTAAAAGATTGTCTCATCTAAGTGCCCATAGAACTTTTTGTGTAGGCAAGAAGAGTAAATGAGAATCCATGAAGGAGAGGATTGTATCAAGAATGAAAGTGTGGGTTCTGTAGTCTGGAGTAAGGAATTTTGTCCAACTGCTTGAAATGAATGGATTATTAGAATTGAATTATTAGAATGAAAAATGTAGTACCCATTTATTTCTTACTAATTGATTTCCATATTTTTCAGGGTTCACTGCCGGTTAATGAAACTATTTGCAAGGGGAATCGAGGAAAACTGCAAAGACGAAGCTGCCTACAGCCAGAGTAGCACTGAACAATTACTATAGACATTGTTCCTCCAATGGGGAGAAGAAAAAATAAAAGCTCAAGGAAATTGAGTAAATATGCATTTTAGTCAAATTGACAAGTATTTTAAACGTCTAGATTTTTTTTATGGCTTCAGTATAATTTTAGACATCTTACTGCATTGTGTCTTTTTTTTTAAAAAACATTGTAATCATTAAAATATATCTTGGAGCAAGTTAATCTAAGTTATGTTAGAAAAGAGAGGATTAGCCTATATCTATGTATTCATGATGACTGATAAATTCTCTGTGCTTTTCTAGAGAGCTAATTTAGCAATTGTGTTGCAATAATATCTAAATGTTATAAAACATTGGACTTCCTACTGGCATTAAGACAAGACGTTTTCAGTGTTTGAGATGTATTCTGCTGGGAGTGTTATGTAGGTGTATGTGGCTTAAATGCTGGACAACAGTCATTCACATCTGTTTTTTTAATTTCTTTTTTTTAATATCTTTCATAAGTCTGACAATATCTTGCAACTTATCAATGCAATTCAAACACACATTCCTGGCTTTAAGTAATAAGAGTAGGTGTGCAAATACTTTGAAAAATAAAAGCACAACTGTATACAGGTCACACCTCATCCTACATCTATATACAAAGGCTTCCTTGAATCATGGGGTTTGTGATTACAAAGGGTTTTTTGACTGTTTGTATGATACCAAATAACACAGAGTGAGCTCACAAGCAACTCGCAGGAATACATATATAATATCAGGAAGGCAGAGGCATAGGAAAACATAAAAAACTTCTCAAACACCAGCAAGTTGTTTTTTGGTTGTTTTTTTTAAATACCTAATACTAACATCTGAAAAGCTTCCATCTTCAGTATACAATTCTTTGAACATTCTGCTCCATACCTTAAAATGTCTTTGCAAAATAAGGTGTTGAAATGTAAAATTTAGAAATACAATTTGATGATTGAAAATCTTTGAAATAATGTTTATTTAACTAAATGTGAAACAAAATAATTTGTTTTGTGAAGTCAAGGGAAGAAACTGGCATCTGATAAATAATTAATTCACTGTGCTGATTTGTTTTTTATAAAAAACATTAGACTGTCATATAGAGCTATGGAGTGATTATTTAAATTGTGTATGGTTTTGTGTATGGTGCCACACATTTTGTGTTTAGGCTTGGGGCTAAATTTTGCTCTTCTTGTACAGGCTTATTGCTGCTTGAGGATCAGAAGTTAGCCCTTGTTCTCTCTTTCTTTAAATGTTCTTTAAAGTTCTCTTTAAAACTTACTGCATCTGAGAGTTTTTTTTGCATCTGAACAGCTAATGATTCTGTGTTCATGTATATTTATTGGTACTTCTTCCATCCAGTTTAGCTTCATGTCTGTCATATATTTGGTCTGTGTAAGCCATAGCAATTTGTAATTTTATTACTGAAGCACTTGAAAACTGTTATAAATGGCAGGCTATTTTTTTATATTGAAGTTATTTACATTCCAGTTTTGTGTAATATCAAAATCATATGCTATATCTTTGCTACAAGTCTTATTCATACTGCTCTATATGACAAAAAGCATTTGCAAATTATATTTGCCTCAAGTACAATCATACAAAATTTAGGATCCTTTTTTATTACATAGTATTTCAGGGAAATACTTGAATACTTTTCCAAAACTATTGCTCTTTACTTTCCTTATTAATGCAATGAGTTGAAATGTTGATTCATCCAATGTTTTTCAGACATTTGTAACACGGGTGTTATGTTTATGTCTGCTGTATTTTTAAAGCCATGTTTAATAAGTGAAATAGTACTTTTAAACTAAGAACCCCATTGAAAATGAAATCATGCAGTTCTACAAATGTAAATATTTTTTGAAAATATCATTTGTTAAAAAATTTCTAGAGTTATTGTGGTCTGTCCATGAATATTGTGAGAGAACCCAGACTTCAATTACAGTCTTTCTTGTGCAGGATATGATGGTGCACACTCAGGTTACCAGCAATGAGGAAGTTTATGAGGCATTGCAGCTATCCAGAGCATGTTCTCATATAACTGAGAACAGGAGTGAATACTAACCAGCTCTTTCCATTAGTTTACTAGCAAGTCATGAGACCCTTACTTGAAAAATGGAGAGTTAATCTTATAGTGAATGTATATTGAAATGTTTTGAATATT
Organism: Sclerurus mexicanus; assembly: GCA_013396755.1. NCBI lineage: Eukaryota > Metazoa > Chordata > Aves > Passeriformes > Furnariidae > Sclerurus > Sclerurus mexicanus. Next base: position 442,982 of record VWZF01000016.1, on the reverse strand, counting down.
TTAATATCTGAAACTGAGTGCTTGATGTTTCCAAATAAAGCCATAGTGAATGCCCCCTTTCTGAGAAAAAGCCACCAGAAAAGGAGGAGAAAAGATCATTCTGTAGTATGGTAAAGAGGTATGAAGTAAATAATAAAGGTATTGCAACATAATAAAATGAAAAAGTCTTAGGTAATAGAAAAGCTGCATAGTTGCATTTGAATGATTCTATTTGTAGCATATTAAACTAGCAAAGCACCATATGTGAGTTGTATGACATGTCCAGTTTATTTTTAAGAAAAAAAGCTGTGTAAGTAGTGTCTGCTTACATTTTAATTCTAGGTTTGTTTTGTGTCTCGTTTTTTTTTTTTTCTCTGAATGTAGTCTCAGTATGGAAATTATGTATAGGAAAACCAATTTTGATTTTTCTTTTCTCCCAATCTTGCTGGCTTCAAGATTAGAAAATATGTTGTTTTATGATGCTAGGGCATTTCATTGGAAAAATAAAATAGCATTGTACAACAATACAGTGGTTTTCTTCTTTTCACAACTTGATTTGAAAAAGATCCCTCACTTTATTTGACAGAAGTCTGGCAGTAGAGTGCTCAGTGTAACCAATACGGGCAGACCAAACCAGGTGAAGCAATTCATAATCTTCTCTTTGGGATGACCACTGTTTTGTGGCAATTTTAAGTGTGAACAAACACTGAAAGTGAAGGAAAGCTACTAGTGAAGAAGAATGTGGGCTAAAACTAAGCAACTCTGCCAAAGTAAACTAAAGATGGAAATGAGGAGGAGAAACTTAGATATAAGCAGATATTTAGAGTTATTATTATGGAAAAATCTAAACTACAAAAAGTGAAAGGACACTGCTGTTCTAAGAGGCACAAAACATGTATTGTGTTATAAATAGTGTGTGATAAATAGATAGTGAGTTTAGAATTTTGTTGAAATTACAGAAGTAAAACATGTTCGTTGTAGGTAAACAGTGGGCACAGAAGGCAAACATTTTTCAGCACTGTAGAGACTCCCACTTTTGAAGCGTATTGGTTTTAGTTGGTAAGGTTTTGGTAGCTGAGGCTGCTGCAGTGGTGGCTTCTGGAAGAAGACAGCAGAAGCTGCCCCCGTGTCAGAGTCAGTTTCCCAGCCAGCTCCAAGATGGACCTGCCGCTGGCCAGAGCTGAGCTGATGGGACAACATTGCTAGCACTCCTGTAAATTCATATTTAAAAAAGGTAAAACATGCTGCTCAGCAGCTGTGAAAGGAGTGAGAGGAAAATAAACCGCCTGCAGACACCAAGCTCAGTGAAGAAGGGGCAGGAGGTTCTCCAGGCACCAGAGGAGATTTGCTGCAGCCCATGGTGAAGACCATGGTGAGGCAGCTGTGCCCCTGCAGCCCATGTAGGTGCATGGAAAGGAGGCATCCACCTGCAGCCCATGGAGGACCCCACACTGGAGCAGGTGGGTGTGCCCTGAGGGAAGCTGCAACCCATGGGGAGTCCATGCTGGAGCAAGTTTCCTGGCAGGAGCTGCAGCCATGGAGAGGAGCACATACATGAGCAGATATTTCTGGCAGGAACTGTGGCCCATAGGGGACCCTTCCCTCCTCAGGAAGGAGGAAGAAGTGGGAGAGATAAAGTGTTATGAACTCACCAGAACCCCCATTTCCCATTCCCCTGCATTGCTCAGGATGGGGGAAGGAGGCAGAAGAGTCAGGAGCAAAGTTGATCAAAGGAGGAAGACAGAGAGGGATGGATTTTGTTTTGTTTCTATTTCTGTCTTACTCTGGTATTATGTGGCAATAAATTAAATTAATTTCCAAATTGGCTTTCTTTTGCCCCTGACTGTAACTGCTAAAGGAACCTCCAGCTGAACCCATGGGCTTTTCATCATTTCTCACCACTGTGTCCTGAGGAGGGTGGTGTGGAATCAGAAATGTTTCCAAACATATCTGTCTTGCAATTTAAGTACTAGAATAATAGAATCTCAGAACTGTTTAGGTTGGAAAAGACCTTTAGAATCATCAGGTCCAACCCTTAACCCAGCACTGCCAAGTTCACCACTAAACCATGTCCCTAAGTGCCATATCTACAGGTCTTGAAATACCTGCAGGGATGGTGTCCCAACTACTTCCCTGTGCAGCTGGTTCCAGGGCTTGACAACACTTTCCATGAAGAAGTTTTTCCTAATATTGAATTTAAACTTCCCCCGACACAACGTCATAGAAACTTGGATTGGAAGGGACCTTAGAGATCATCTTGAGCCTAAAGTTCATCTTGGTCTCAGCTTGAAGCCATTTCCTCTATTTCCTCTTGTCCTGTTGCTCATTACATGAAAAAGGAGACTGACCCCCAGCTAGTCACAACCTCAGGTAGTTGTAGAGATTAATAAGGTCCTTCGTGAGCCTCTTTTTCTCCAGGATGAACACCCTCAGCTGCTCCTCATCAGACTTGTGCTCCAGACCCTTCAGCTCTGTTGCCCTACTCTGGACATGCTCGAGCACCTCCATGTCCTTCTAGTGAGAGGCCCAGAACCGAAGACAGAATTCATTCCCGTAGAAATCCTGCCTTAATTCCTGTGAAGTAAATGAGTACTAGGAATTCATCATTTTTATTTGCATTAGTGACATTTCTTTTATTTCAAATTTTCAACAAGAGAGTTAAGTAATTTAACAGATTCTAACTGGTGTTTAAGTTGCAGTAAATTAATTCTGTCCATAATTAAGCAACAGTCTTTCCAGACTTCTGTTTTACTGATTGCCACGCACATGATGTACATTTAGCAAAGGCTTATGCATGTTCTTAATTAATGCATGACTAGTCCCATTAATTAGAAGGAGGTGGGGCATTCATTCTTCAGTCATGCCTTTCAAATCCTCTGCAGTGAGAGGATTAACAATTTTTTTTATTCAATTTCCTACTGTTTAGAAATGATTCCTAATATGTACCTGCCAAAATTGCCAATGAGGTTGTCTTCAAAAAACATTTGCTGCTTTAAGGCTCTTACATGTCTGAAAGGGTGATTTGCTCTTGTTGGTAGCTATTTCACCAAAAGTGCAATTTTCTGCCTTATTTCATAGGAATCCTCCAACAATAAATCAATAGGGGTTTTAATATTTTTTTAAGTATTTCAATAGTGTAAAACAGAAAAAAATATAAGGGGAAAAATAATTATCCATACCGGAAAAATACTGGAAGAATAACAGAAGTGATACAAACTAAACAATCAAAATTCTGGAAGGGATGAAAGAGAACAACTGCAAAAGAAATATTAAAAAGAAGAACTAGGAAAACAAAATACAGATTTTTCTTTCCATTTACTTTGCTGGAAAGCATTGCTCAGGTGTGTGTACTGTAACTGCACAGTTACCTTTAGCTAGCACTAAAGGTTTCAATGGATTGCTAGAAGTTTAGTTTGCTAGACTATTTACAACTGAGAAAATAAAAGCTTTATCACTGTTGTGAAGACACATTACTAAACAAATGTTGGGTCGCATGCTAGGTGTTTCAATGCTGCTGAAATTAAGGTGGTGAGATAGCAACTTGTCCCAGGTCAGGGGCTGCCCCGCAGACCTTATAACATCAGGGAAAGTCCTCACAGAAAATGTCTCCCTACACAAATACTGTGCAGTTCCGGGCACATATTTATGTAACCTGTTTTGAGCTTTCAGTGATGTATGCTCTGCAAAGCAGATTAGCCACCAGAACACATTGTTTAAAGATTTTTATTTAGAAACCCTTGGTTACTCACTTAATTGTATCTCCCTCGCTGTATTTACAGGCGGGCACAGAGACCATCTAGCTTTTTGGGGGGAATTCCATCCCTGGGCTATTCTATTCCCTCTCAGTCTCCTGTTCTTTGCCTAAACAGTACTACTGTTCAGACAGAGAAGGAAAAAAAACCACAATATTCAAGCACTATTGATATCAATAAAAACTGCTTGAAGCTGATTTTTGTTTACCACCAAGGAAGGAACTTTATAGAAGAGAGCTGGTATTGACAGGGTGGCTCTGAAAAAGGAATGAGTATCTGCATTAAGTCTTCAATCAAAGCAGATACTGTTAGTTCCTAAATACCATATTTTAACAGAATGCTTTCTAAAGGTCTGATGAACACATTTAAAGCAGATAGATCCTCTCAGCAATACCTATGAGATAAAGAAGTACTCTGAGGATTACTCTGCTGGTAGATGCTGCCCTGCCCCTAGCCCAAAAATCAACCCAGTAAGTAGCTCTCAGATGGTTGGAGCCTCCCATTTTCACTGTGTCTCATAGTGTTTGAATTTTCTATGGAAAACGGGCAAAACCTGAACATCCGGGTATCGTTGTGGTTGCAATTTTCTAGTACAGGCTTTCAGAAAATACTCAACACTTTGGTAGCAGTGTCAGGAGAGAGTAAACATAGGCGTTTTCTCTCTCCAGAACAGCAGATAATACTATTTGCTCTCCTCTGTGTGTAGGCAAACCTTTGAGCTAACAGAGGAAATTATTTTTTTTCCCTGCATAAAAGAGTTACAGACTCAGTGGAGGAAAGTGAGCTGGGGAGGAAGCACAGGTTTGCTGTCACCTGTGCTTGGAGAAGTCTGTCCTGAAGCTGTTGTGGTGGGAACACCAGGCAGCAATGCTTCCTCTGCATGAATTGGTGCAGAAGAGCAATGCCGTGAGCAGGAATATCCAAAGATCAGGGGCTGTGCAGGCTCAGCAGTTTAAACTTACCTGCCCAGTATTCAAAGCATTGCACTGTATTGCTCAGGTTTGGGACTGAAGGCCACTGCTGCCTGCTCTGCCCTCATTTTTTGGAGGAAATTTCACTGGTCTGGGATAAATCTGTCCTATAATACGGTTATGAGAACGCACAGCAGGAATTTAGTAGCAAAGCAGATTTATTAGCATTAGTAGACTGATCAGTGTTTACACTGGAACTAAAGAAGAGGAAAATGGCAGTGAAAGCCTTGTTGATTCACTGTGCTCTTACTGAAGGAATCTGACACAATCCACCTTACCTTGCACATGCAAGGGGAGTGGGAGGCTATGGCTGCTTGCATTGATTTCTGCCAGGGGTTCTGATTTCTAACTTTGAACAAAGGCGACTGAGATACCAGAACTCTGTTCTCCACCTGGAATAGGTGGGGGCTAAGGGAATTAATATTATTCCCATTTGAAAGCACAAATAGCTGTATTTGAACTCCCTTCAGTTCTAGGACACAGCATAAATCCTTCAGTGGTGACAGCTAAGGCTTCCTGTGGAGTGGAAAATGCCTTCCTATGCTCTTAATGCAAGGCAGTGGTGAAAGGCACTACACTTACCGTGGTTTTAGTGTTTCTCTTGAAGCTACTTAGATGGGAATGCATCTCTGCTGTCGTCCGACGCACTGGGAAATTCACATCAGGCCACAATTACCCCTGCAGTGCCCTTTCTACTGACATTGACTGATGCCTTAGACTACCCACAGGCTGTGGGCTGTGTGAAGGCGTAATCAGAATATGCACCAGAGAATGAGGTTCCCTCTACCTTTGAGCTATGGCCACAGACATTTTAGCAGATGAGCAGGTGTTGTTGATGACTGTGCAGTTGTTGTCTCTCATATATGTTGAAATGTGTACTGGAAAAACCTTTATCTGTACCAGGAAAAAGAGGCAGGTATCTCCATGGCTGGACAGCCAATACAGGTGAGCAAGGTTGACCTGTAGTCCTCAAGAGCACTGATGTGGAGCATGCCTGGCAAAGGACCTTGGGTTAGGATGTGAGTTGATGGCTCTGACACAAGTCATGCTCTGCCTCTAGAATGCAGAAGTGACAGTGGGAGCAACAACCAAAGGGGAGTAAACAAAACAGCTTATACAAAATAGAGGAGATGGCAGAGATGGTGTTAACAATGTCTGTAATGGTCTTGCTGCCTGTGAACTGCTGTGCCAACAGAGTTGCAGGGGCTGGGCACAGCCAGCTCACTGAAGGTGATGATCCCTGGAAGCAGGGGCGCTGCCACGTTAGATCTCAGCCAAAGATCTAAAAATTAAGCACTTGCAGGTGGTTATGTCATTCCAGGAAGGTTGAAAGGTCCTGATGCAAGTCCCAGTTCTCTAAGACACAGTAAGCCTGATCTCATGAATGGTGACCTCCAGCAACTTACTCATGTTCCCTTGTTTAAACAATGGCTGGGGCAGTATGGCTCCTGAGATGCTCTGGGGCACAGCGTGGTGGCTTTACTACCTACCTAAAGCTCTCTCCAAGCTACTGTTTGCTCTTCTGCCCTTCTCTCCTCTCATGAATACCAGCCTATTAAAGCCTTCTAACGAGCAGGAAGAATATAGACACCAAGAGGTTACCACATCATGTCCTTTCATACAGGGCAGCAATATTTATGTGGTGCAGAAGAATTCAGATGGAAGAGCACAGCCTTGTCATTTGGGTTTGTGTCACATGCCAGGTGGCATGGATGTGCCATGGAGAGAACCGCTGCAGTGAAGCATCCATCAGGAGTGACTGAAGAGCAGCCCTACTGCTGCTGTCCCCATGCTACAGCATATTTGTGATTGTGAATATTTGGGAGTCATTTGACATGATGAAATAATTTTGAAATAGGTGTATTTATTTTCAAGGCCTCTTCATACAGGCCCCCTGGAGGACATATTTGGATTCTTGGATGTAGTCCGAGACTTGTAAATAACATCAAATATTTTGCTGTAACCTCATTTTTCTCTGTTCAAGAACCTGTCAAGATCTTGTTTTTCCATCTTGGCTGACACTGCCAGCACAGTGGTGTCAGTACAGAGAAGGCTCGCTAGCACTGAGCAGTGCTAAACAACTGTGAACGGCACAGATGTCACTGACTGGCCTGTCTGGGTAGGGCTGTGTTGAAGGAAAAAGGCTCAGTGTGTGCTGAGTGTAAAGGATAACCCTCGAAAATGACACATCTAGAGAAAATTTGCCTTTGGGTAGAAGCAGATTGTTTTGCATACAAATATGAGTGGATGGAGACAGCACAGATAACTGCCTATTGCTCTTGTGTGCACTGATTGAATCTCTGAACCTGCCGTCTATAGTTACCATATCAGAAATATTGCCACTAGCTTTCAATAAGGAAAGAAATATAGCTTTGTTTTGCTTTTGGAGTCTTTGTATCACAAGTCAGTGCCTATAATCCAGGAAAAGAGAAGATTATTTTTCAGTAAAACCTCAAACAATGCTTTTAGATGCAGTTACATGCATCACTTGTTTTTCCACACCCTAAGATACAGTGGAGAGTTCTAAAGTTTAAATAATTTTATGATAATAAACTCTCTGGTACACTGTTTAATAATTCTGCATGTTAACATAAATACTTTTTAATCTACCTTACTGCAGTGACTGCTATTCAGTGTTTTAATTCTGACCTGGTCCTGCAGCTCCCTCTACTGAAAATTAGTTCTCTTGAAAATAACTCCACATTTCAAAATACAGCAGTCATTTTTAAGGTAGTCTGGCAAATCCATTTCCTATGGCTCCCTACAGATGAGGTCTGCAGTAACGTGCTTCAGTTCAAATTACATGTCACTTCACACCAGTGATTTCTACTTTTAATTTTCTTTATAGGATTCAGTGTGATCAAACAGTGATAGATGCTACAAAGTGGTATTTTGTCTCAAACAACTGAACAACTTGAATAATGTCTTCATTAGAAAAAGACAGAAACATAGGTCAAATAGGGGAAAAGTATAATTGCAAATTTTAGCATCTGGGACCCTTGGATCCTTGTTCATGTACCAACTTTCTCATCTCAGGAGAGTTTGCCTGTGCTGCATGTTGGGCACACTATTAATAGTGGCTTAAATATTTATTTCAGCCTGGTCTCAGGTAGTTCCAGTTCTCATTGAATGAGAGTTCATGGTGCTCTGCCTTAAGCAAGCATGGACGAATGTCATAAATAGAGCAAATAAGCTTCCATATCTGTTAAGCAGGTAGCAAAGACAAACCACATCGTCTATCAATTTCAGTCAGTGCCACATGGTGTATTGGAGGCAGGGGGCAGACCTGACTAGATCTGGTTTGTTTTTTCCTCTCCCTGACAGTTTCTGGCTCTCGGGCTCAGCCGTGTTTGCTCCTTTTATAGCCATAGCAGCATTTCTGAGCACTTCCAGTCTCCCCAGGCTTTTCCTCTTCCTTATTGCTGTCCTGACTTTTCACCATTTCCACCGTTTTCTTTTACTGGCCCCTTATGGAGTTCAAGTATGGTACCAGGTAGTACTGGCCAGAAAATACTGCCCTGTGTTCCTTTGGTCTCCTTTGCTCCACCTGTGGCACTCCCTCAGTCTGGCTGCCTGCTGCTCCAGAACAAAGGCTATCAAGCTCTCCTCTGTGTTATTTCACTCCTGGAACTTTTCTGTTTGATTTTGTGATGCAGACATACATCTGAAACAAGAGACTTGTACATCTCTGAGAAGAGACGTTTGGCATCGGTCTTTGGGCACCCAAGGGTTTTACCTTACAGAATATCCAAGCCATACTGATCAGCTTTGGTTTTGTGGCTTTGTGAGTGTTTTTCTGTCTGAGCATTTGAAAATTCTCCAAAACTCCTTTCCTTGAGCTGAAATATTGATGTGTAATAAATGAATGACAATAGCAATAGGAAAATATTCGTTATGTATAATTCAATTGCAAATAAGTGCATGTTGCCCAAGGGAGCTTTTAAAAGCTGAGCATCACTGACATGAGGCTACATAATGTCACCATTGGGGTAAGGCACTGCCATATTCATACTTCCTTTCTCTCTAAAAGGCTAGGTAAAACAGCACGTCACTGGGAACCATGAGCTCTTCTTATTTATTTCTACATTAAAAGGAATCTCCAAGGAAACAGAAGTACTGTGTGGCACTGCTAAGGTGTTTGTTCCCTCTCTTAACCTTCCAACAGCCATCTTTATCAAAAGCTTTTAAAAAATAATGATTTCTTCAGCATGTAAAGTATGAACAATATAAATGTCAATATTTATGCTCTACATATTTTCCTCTGTATAGCAGAGCAATGATATACGTGTAAGAGCAATTTTGCAGAAAATAGGATGGAGTGATTTCAGTGCAAATGTTCCTTGCATTTCTTGCTATGAGCTGGCTTGTTTACAATGGGATCTATAATCCACACAATACTCAATTGAAGTGCATCCTAATGTTTGTAACTGGATTTCATCAGAAACCATAAGCTGGAAAATGGTTGTTCCTATGGTCAAAAGGGCTGTGTAGTCTGTGCTACGTGTGAACGTCTTTTAATCCAGGAGTATTAACACCCCTGGGATCTGTAGTGGAAAATGATAAGAAAAGACACAATGCTATTGAAAAGGTAGCAGGAGAAGTACCAAGCTCCAGGGGAGCAATGGGGGAATGATAGAGAGCAGAAAAAAGCACAAATTGAAGCCAGACCTCTGCATGTTGATGTATCCCAGGACAGGTTGCTGGCTCAGCCAACGGCAGGGTGATTACAAAATCCAAAGTGACTGTGCTTTGGAGCCTTTGGCATATGACCATTCCTCTTCAACAGCCTTACATAAACGTTTTGAAATTCAGTTGCTCCTCAACAGAGCCTGTGGCAATAAGTACCGTGCTGAACACAAGAGGGTTTCCTCCTCTTTTAAAGGGCAAAGGGACAAGACATGAGTGGCAGGTCAGCTGTGTCCTCAGCTGATGGAAATCGGGTCCTTTGACCTTTAATAGAGCCACATCAGTTTACCATAGATGGAGATGTGCTGCTCTGCTTAGCTGATATATATCTGCTTAATTAAAGCACATATCAGGAAGTATTGCACCAAAAATCTGAACAGACTTTGCACCCATGGTGTGACCTCTGGAATTGTGCTCTGTCAGCTCTAGCAAAGAAGTTTCCTCTTATTCTGCTTCAGTGTCCTCTGAACCAGAGGAACAAGACTAATAGGAGTGTTAGTTTTACTTCCAGCTGAGTTTCAAGTAAGGCAAATTTGCATTTTCTATTGAATACGCAAGACCATCCAAACAAGAGGTGAGGAGAAGACGGTCTATTGACATTATGTAAAGGCGGCATATCAGTTTAAAGGGTTCTGTTTGCTTAGAAGAGTGTGAAGGAGACTATTTAATTACCTGTCTAGGGTTGACAAAGATAAACACCCTGTTATTATTCGATGTATTTGCTTGTAACTCAATTAAGGATGTGTACTTAATTGTATCACCAATATGAAGAAATAAGTGTTAGGGTGTTTGAAAGCTAGAGGAAATGAGATGTCCCTCAAGAAACATGAAAGGTCAGGGAGTAGAGAAAGCAAGGAAGCATAAAATTATAGCATTGGTATTCAGCTAAGATCAGAAGTGAAGGGCTGTGTTATCTGAATTCCCAATTGTAAAGTTGAATTGAGGAGTTAACCGAAAAAGCAGAGCAACACGGCACAGCAGCATGAACTAAATCAAACATGTCTAGTTATTCTGACATGGGTAAAGGAGAGCTTATGTTCTCAAGTTATTTGAGTAACATTGAATCATCCCTGACATATCTACAATATTTGCTGTCTTCTGTGTACAACGCTCTTGAATAACATTCAACACATGGCACTAAGTGATCAACCTGTTTCCCCATATTAATTTTGCCATTAAAAATACAGAAACAACCAAGGAAATGAGTTTGGGTTACGTTTTTTTAAAATTTAAGATTAACGCATGGGCTGTCCAATCATCTCCCTGCCTTTCCCTTTTAATGTGCCTACCCCTTGGACACTGGCTGCTCCTGCTATCATCAGCACAACAGCGTGATCCCAGACCACCAGCACCAAGGTGGTGAGAGGAGGGGTGATACAATACCATGGCAGAGCACAGCCACAGATTGGCCCTGTTGTATGGCCCCACAGCAGGACAGACAGTGCCAGACAAGGTCCCGTAATTGCACCCAGAGCTGTCATTTTTGGAGCACACTAAGAAGAGTAAGTCATTAGGTGACTTCTTACTATTTCTGATTCTTTCTGTGGAATCAAGTGTTCTCATGGGTGCAAGTCTGAGGAGGACAGAAAGCAGGCAGGGGACATCACTTGAACATATCGGGTCACAGATGGCACTCCTGGGATGCTCCAACAGCAAAGAACTGAGGGAAAACATTTTCCCTGCTTCTCTCCTGCCATTACGTCTCCATCTAATCTTCCTTTTGACACACCTGACAATATAAACATGTTCTTTGCAACCCCAGGGGACTTTCACAGATGTAATTTGTCATTGAAATAGTTTGATTAAATTAATTTTGCTCTTTGTAATTTTTTTCTTAAATTACCTCATCACTTTCAGAGGAAAATGTAGGGGGTTTTAATCAATATGACAGACGATTGTTTTGAGGTTTTTTTACAGCATCTGACACAGCTGACACCACTGCTCTTTTCATAAATATCTGCCACATTAGTTTAAAACTGTGATTAAAGCTGCTCTGCATGCTGCTGGCAAGGCAGCTGGACCTGCACGAATTATGATAATAACAAGAGAAGCTCCTTCCTGAGAAGAGTGCTGTTTCTGTAGCCGTGTCAGACAAGTGCTGCCTTTTAAGAATGATTGCTCTGCTCTAAATGACATTTTTGGCTTTCTCTTAGAAAAGTAAGTTATTTATTTTCCTGTGATTTTAACTAAAGAACACTATCATCCCTAGAGAACAATTTTGTTTTTCAGCACTGGAGCAATTACTTTCAGCTGTATCAAGTGCCTAAAGTATAAAAGTCTGTGGTTTCATGGGTTTGAAAAATGCCTGCTCTTAAGGACTCCTAAGCTAGTTTCTCTGTGGCCCTCACCAGTCCCACAACCTCAGATGATAGTTGTATATCACGTGGCCAATGCTCCCTTACCATTTGCCATTTGTGAGAAAATACATACATAACCAGGAGATGGTTATACTGAAAGTTGAAGTAGGAAATGAATGTACATGGTTATAATGCTATCACTAAAACAGCAGACTTTTGTCTGGAAAAGCTGGTTTTGTCCAGGAGAACAACCGGAGTCATAGAACTGCCCAGGTTGGAAAGGACCTCGAAAGACCATCTTGTCCAACCTTTTGTGTGAGAGGGAACCTAGATGACATTAGCTCACATCCTAACTGATTGCATCTTGAGAACCTCTGACAATGGGGACTTTACCCCATCCCTGTACCCCACCCCATATCCACTGTAAAAAATTTCTTTCTTATGTAGAGATGAAACCTCTCCTGGTGCAACCTGTACCTGTTACCCCTTGTCTACTCCATGTGCCTCCTTGTGAAGAGAGAGGAGGACCTTCATCCTCTTTGCAGCTGCCCTTTAAGTACCAGAATACTGTGAGGAGATCCACTCTGAGCCTCCTCTTCCCTTGGAACTAAAAGCCTAACTCCTTCGGTATTCCTCAAAGGGCAGGTTCTCCAGTTCTTTGGTCATCTTTATAACCTTCCTTCAGTTTTTCCATGTTTCTCTTGAATTACAGGGACCAGAAATGAACATGGTACTCCAGCTGTGGCCTGACAAGTGCTGGGGGCAGTCATAGACACCAGAGGAGGGCACCAGATGGGGAAATTACAAACTCATCAGGAACTAAAGAGTTTCTGCCTTGCACAGAGGCAACGTACCACTGACTGACAGCAGCTTGTCTCTCTGAGAGACAACATCTCCCACCTCTAACTAATTTCTACCAGCCAGCTTTTCCTGCATTTGGGGAGGCTCCACCTGCCACCGTGCTGGCAGGACTCTGGCATGCGTGGAAGGGAAGAGAGTGATGGCACCAGCTGCCCTCTCAGCAACCAGAACAGAGCAGGAGCTGTACTGCTGCACTGCCCAGAGCAAGGAGGTAAGCAATGAGACCTTTGGAGACCAAGTTGTGTGTGGCCATGGCCACAGTCTAGGTAGCACATATATATATTCTTTGAATGAAGCTACTCCATGATGCTGGAGCAAGGAGAGCAGAACCACAGAGCTGAAGGCTAGATGCCTTGTCAATGGCAAAGTGTACACCTGCACTAATGGTTGATTACTGATATGAATCAGAATTATATTAATGAACAATCCACTGAGGGAAATTATTAAAAGTGCAACTTATAAGAGCAAAACATGTATATGTACTGATCAATCTATAATTCATGATTACCAGAGGCATTTTAACACTCAGTTCTTGCCACACTGAATAATTAATATATTATTTGTGCTAGAATTAAATAATGTACATGAAACATATCATCCACAAAATGTTATGAAATACATAACAGCATGCTATTGCCATCTTCTCATGCCAACAGCTAGGGGAAAAAAAAAAGGGCAACAACTCCCAAATGATAATCACAAAACAAAAAATAATGATACTTGTAATCTGGGTCATTCTTCAGTTCTTACTGGTTTCAGACAAAACACACAGTCACCAGCTAGAGTCAACATTCATGGCTTGTGTTCTGTTTCAAATACATCTGTTGCCATGCCCTCCTATCCTTTAGTGGTATCACACACCAGTAAGAGCCTCCCAGTGCCACAGAGCCCACCCAGTGTTCAGGCCCAGATGGAGTCCGCAGCACTGGAGCCCACAGTTCTTGCCAGAGCAGCTGCTTGGTTTGATTCTTGTACTAAGCTAAAATCTCAGTCATCATTGTCTCAGTCTGTTTAGGCCACTTGAATTAGAAAGTATTGGAGATAAAAATAACAGCAAATTGTTTTGATCAAATAAAGTCAATAGGATTGGTGTAAATAATCTGGTTGACTGTGCTGACAGGGATCCATTGCACTGGGGAAAGCACTAACACTGTGGGGCAGGACAGTGGTTTATGGTCTGGTGGGTCTGGCCAGGAAAGGGTGGCAACCTGGGCTGGGAAGCAGGAGAAGTTGTACCTGGAGACACACATGGCAGGAGATAGAAAACAGATCCTGAATGCAAGCTGCCACACTTGGCCTGGTGCATTTATCAGTAGTTTCCTCTCAGAGGATAAAAGGAGCAGGTTTGGGCATTGCAAGAGGCTGTCTGGTTGCTAAATCCTCTGACTTTCATCTGCAATCAAGTTTTCAGGTCTCATGGACAAGGTCTGCTTCAAAAACCTCAGGTCAAGCAGGGCATGCGCATTATGCAGTGCATTTGCAATGGCCTTTAGACAGGCTGTCAGCAGAATTGCTGTCACCACCTCTCCTGAGATGTCTGTGAAACCTACTGTAACTATTCTGGCCGCTGGCTCTTTTCCGTGCATGCCCAGGCTGATGACTAGTACCAGTTAGTGCATGGTCTCTGAGGGAATTTGTGAACGTGCTCTGAAAATACATCAGGCAACTAATTTGTTAGCCTACCCTCTAGTATGAGGCCAAAATTAGACCATGAGTTCCCTCACATCCCATTAACCTGAGGCTGAGGGATGGAAAGGACTGGTGAGCCAGCCCCATGGTGCTGTTTCCACCTTTGGACACTGACAGCAATGCCCAACTGCTGTGACCAGTGGTACTGCACACACACACCAAATTCCTGCTCACGACTCCCGCCCTGTGGCGTTAGTCCCAGCCCACTGTCACTGACTCAGTCTGAGTGATAGCTGCCATTGCTTCTCCTCCATGTGTACCCTCTCTGCCCTTCGCTCCTCACCTCCTCCAAACTCTCTGGCACGGCACCCACTGCTTCCTGGGGGTGCATGCAGGGAACACAAAGCTGACCATCTCCCATCAATTCCATCCTGGAGGGATCCACTGGTTGTGTGGGTGGCTTGTTAGTGTGTCTGGGAAGGCAAACACATGGATCCTTTTGCCAAATGGGGAAAAGAATTCCAGTGTGATCTGTAATGGCAGAATATTTCATGATATAGCACAGGTGGGGAAAGGCATGCTAGTCATGCAGCTGGGTTGGGGTATGAAGCTTCTGTGTGACTCTGATGCATCTGGGAATGCTGCCAAGGAGGACTTCAGCCTCTGTGGGATCTTCTGCGAAGAGTGGGAAGCTGAGTATGGGAAACTGTTTTCTCCATAACCTCCAAATGTCCTCTGTATTTTTCTTCTTCTCTTCGACTTATTCCAGGAGAGTAAAAGTCCACAGTGTGAACATGTTCCCATCAAAAAATATGGGAAGGCTGAAAACATAGAAATTTCAATTTGGATGAAGGACAGGATCCCAGTAACCCAAGCTGAAATATGTTCACTGGGGACTGCTTGCCTCTACAGACTTGTGCTGGAGTAGCACTTGTGGCTGGGGAAAACAGCTTATCAGGCAGCCCTGTTCCTTAATCAGGCTTTCCAAGAGATGAATAACTATGACATGGCTCTCAGGTCTGTGGCCAGTCCCTTTTCCAACCATGCTCTGCACCTTCACTGCCTGCTGGCCACTTGTGGCACAAAGGAGCAAGTCTGTGCATGAGGCTGGTAAAGGCAGGGGATGAGAGTGCTGGGTGATGGATGGCATGTCTTGCAGTCATCTCTCGAGCATGAAGGTGTGAGCTAGCAAATGAGCCTAAATGAGGCTGAGTGCTTGAAATGAGTGCCTGGACAGCTGGGGTGTTATTAGCAATCCAGGGGAATTAGACCTGCTGTCTGGGGCAATTGCATCATTACTCAGTGTAGGCTCGCTAGGGGAGGGGGAATTTCACTCTTTGGGAGCCTAAACTAGGGCAGATGAAACTCAGGCACTGGGCCTATAGATAATTAATAATGCTCTCAATACATTCAGGTTATTTTTCTCTTTGTCTTTTATTCCAGAACAGACACTTTATTACTTTATTAATTTGCTTGTATTGCTTAAAAAGTAATTCATGAACAGGGTAGATTGCTTGTGATATTTCTTCAGTGTCAATATGGCTTCATGAAATGGCTATGAAAGCTTGCCCAGAGCGTGGAGAGCAACGTGAGTCTGAACAACAGTGCTGCCTGCCCCACCCATACCATAGGAAGGTGCCAGCATTGCCCTGGCACATACCTAGCCTGGGGCCAAAATCTGCCCTTAGAAGGAACACAGCAGAATTATATTCTCTCAAAATACTACAAATATCAATGGGCTTTCATTGCTTCTGTGAGTTCATATAAATCATAAAAATAATTCTATTTCCAATGCATTCTACCATGTCTTGAGGGGACTGTGCCATTTGAAGGCAAAAGGGTCAGGATTTTACTCCTTGTTTTAGGGTATATTATTTCAGCTCATCAATTTTCATGACTTTGTTTCTGCTCTTAAAAAACATTTCATGTGGGTATTTTGACCTCACAAACCAGCAGTCAGTATTATTCCCTGAAGTGTCATGGGAAGGGTGAAGGGCTGCTGTTTTCTGGGGTTATTGTAGGAGTTTATTACTTGACTACAGTTTGTGTCTGGCTAATGCACATTTTCTCCACATCCATCACTTTCAAAGCATCTTTTTAGTTCGTTCCTCTTCCTTAAAACCTGCACTGAGAGGTTTCTATTTATGCTTTCTGTCTTCCACTGAATGTGCAGGCCAGTTCCCAAAATAAAGTCAAGCTTCTCACTGGACATAGACCGCACTGGTCTACAGGTGTCCAGCTGTGGTCTGTTTTGTGCAAGAACCATAATTTAAGCTTCTTTAAAGTAATTTAATTTTTTTTTTTATTTAAAGAATACAGGGAAATGCATCATCACTCCTTTTTTTTTTTTCTTTCTAAATACTTTCAAGTGACAGGTCATGAAACAAAGCAATTATAAAATTACACAGTACTATAATAACAAAAAACCAAATATTTATAATTACTTAAAAGTAACAAAGGAAGGATTAGAATCTAAAACAAGAGCTGAGATGTCGTTTGCAGGAGCTGGGCGGGGTGCACTGCTCCTCTCTCAGCGTGAGACCCTCAGAGCGTGCTGGGTGTGGATTGTGAGTGCCCTTCCCTGTGGTGCACTCCGGGAGGGGAAAATTCAATGTATTGTCAGACACAATTAAAAACTGCAAATGTTTATCCTTCTTAATTAGACTGTAGAACACTTATTGCCAACCTCCCCAAAAGCTTACTGTTGAAAACAAATTATTATGAGAGCATTTTTAATGTAGCTATTTTGCAACTCGCTGAAATTTCTCCATCTTCTTTAGTAAGGCTGGTGGCTTGAGACTGACCAATAGACCCTATCCATGGAAGAAGGCTCACATAGAATTTAAACTAGACAACTAGCAAAAGTATTTTGAAGTGAGCAATGACGTTGAGCTGGCTTCAATCTACACGTTCCTCCTCAGTGATTGAGAACGTCCCCCATTGTGACAGTGAGCATATTATAGACTCTGGTAACGGGAATCACGTTGGTTGGTGATTGATTGAACTGTGGCAATTGCTATATTCTGGTAAAAGTAGTTTACATTTGTATTATGTTTTCAGTATATTTTGTATCACTCTGCTAAATAAGAAATCCTAATAACACCTTCAAACGAGTATCTTTGACATTAAGCCTCACACCCTTCACCCATGGCATATCCAAAAGAAGCTGGGCAGAGAGTACTGGACTCCAACATGACTGTTCAATAATAAGACCGTTTTGGAATTATGTTGAATTTATATGTCTTTGAGTTTTGTCAGAGAGTTTCTCATCAGAGAAACTTATTTAAGTAAACGCTAGCAGCAATGACAACTGGCAACTCTAATTACACTTGACAGAGTACAAGACAGTCTTTTTTCTTTCTACCAGATGCTTCCACTGCTGCGTGCTCCCTCATCTACTAATTCCTGCCCCCGGTAGAACTTATTAAGACACGCACCTGTCATTTGGTATATCACAAATATCTGGCAAGACATGTAAAGTTTAGCAATGTGCAGCAGAAGTGCCAGCGTAAACAGCCTCCCTCTGTCATAGAAGACTACCTTCAGAAGTGAAGAGTGACGTGGGATAAATGCTTGTCACCAAGGTGAAGTGATGAATCGGCAGCGGAGGCAGTCAGGGGGTTGCATCCAAAAAGGTATCAGGGTGCATCCCTACCCACACACTTCAGGGCTGATATGCTCTTGTGATCCTCACACAGCCATGTCTGCGCCTTCACTGCTCAAGTGTTCTCTCAGACTCACGCTTGATTAAGTCGAGGAGGCAGGTGGGATGATCTGATGACTGCTGCAGCACGATACGGCGAGGTAGACTGGCATGATGTTTCCATTCCAGATAAATGGCAGCATAATAATCTGTCAGCATGCACAGATATATTCTCCCATTTTTCTTCATTCATGTAAGAATTTTTGTTTAATATCACATTACTTTGCTTTCAATGTATAGAATAAACAGACCTAATTTTTGCTGCCAGGCACAAGGAAGGCAGAGCAAAAAGGTGTTCTGTGGGGGAAGGAAACACACCAAATTTCAAAGATCCTGAAACAACATTCCTGATGTGGAGCAAGATGATAAGAACAAGAAATGGCTGTACACGGACAAGGAGGTTGGTAGTGAAACCCTGGCAAGTTAAAATATCACATTATTGGGAAAACACCCAAGCAATGGCTCACCAGCTGATTGTGAAATATTTTCCACTTGTCCCAGCTGCTGCAAGTTCTTACTAATGAATTCTAGAAAGCATGAAGGCATACAGATCTTTAGATCAAATCTGCCCAGTGTTGTGTGCATACAAATCCACCATGATCTGGGGAAGAGACACACATTCTGATGCTGTGGAGAGGCAAAATTCCCATACTTCATACTTCTTCCTAATAAACCTACTCCAGAAACATATTCACAATGCAAAAATTTATATTGGACTTCAAAGCATTATGGGCTGCTGTTTGTTCTGCTTTATAGAGAATAAGAATTTGGGAATTCTAATTGAGCTATTTTATGCCTTCTGGGGAAGAAACATCAGCACATCTTCTCTTATTTATGTGCTGCAGGAAAAAATCAGGAGGTTCCTGACTGTTGTGAGAACTAACCCAGTGCATGAGCTTGTTATGGAGGAACAATGAACTGACAAGAAAGCAAAAAACAACCTACTTAGAAAGTTTTGGAGAGATCTTGGTAGTCTAGAGGTTATATTTTTTATATCTTCCCATCTCAAGAACTAAGAGCTTTTATGATTACTAGCCCACATATTTTGAGCCAAGAAGTACCTGTAACATTTCAAAAATAGGTTTTATATGCTAAAAAATAATTCATGCTTTAAGGGTCAGATATCTCAAACTCTTCTAAAATTGGGAGACTGGGAATTTTTCCTTTTCATTGGCATAAAGGTTTCTATTTCTAGCGATATCCAATATAGTATATATGGGGCATTAAAGCTCTGACATTTCTAGGCAAATAAAATTTGTCACTGTTGTAGCACTGATTGTTACCTTTCTAATAGCTCACACAGGTGTCATTTTAGGAGAAATTCTGTGTCTGAAATAAAGAAAAGGAAATATTAGCTACAGGGAGCTGTTCCTATTTGTGGACTGTTGGAATAAAAGCTAGGTGATCAGGTTTGAGAAGTAGGTAAAGTGGTTAAAGGTATATGATAAATTCCAATATAAGGTATCACTGTAATTCAACCCCCCATCTCAAAATATGCCACTATATATCATCAGTCAGAGATCTGTGTGTGAGCTCCGTTGATTGAGTATCGAGGGGCTGGGAGAGGCAGCAAAGACAAAGCTATAACAGGGAAAAATTACGGGCAGATTGGTCTAGGGCAGTTGAGTGGTAGGCCCTGCATCCCCATGCCCATGTCCCTCCCCCAGGACATGAGTGATGTCCCCAGGTCTCACTCCATGATGCTGAAATCATGGGGTGCGGAACCAGGTCATGTCAGTGCTTTGCCTGTCCCACCACCACACCAGTCCCTGGGAACTCAGCAAAAAAACATGCTGGAGTTCCACAACATCCTCTTTCTTCCTCCAACCATTTCACTAATTTTTACTAATAGCCTCATCAGTCAGGAAGGGTTTGAGTAACTATTAAGAGATGTGCCAAAAGGGTTTTCCTGGCTCAGGACTGAATGAGTTTGGACAACAAAATCTCTGCCCCAAATCACACCCAAGAGAGCTCAGTTGCTGCATTGAGTATTTGTTTACCCTGCCAGAACATGCTTCCACTGTGGAGGGGAGGAAGAAAATACAGATGGGTTTTCTTATGCACCAGATGATGCAAATTCCCAGAGACAGTCAGGGTAAAATGACAGAAATTATTTTTTTTTT
This sequence comes from Sclerurus mexicanus, assembly GCA_013396755.1. NCBI lineage: Eukaryota > Metazoa > Chordata > Aves > Passeriformes > Furnariidae > Sclerurus > Sclerurus mexicanus. The sequence goes on along the minus strand of VWZF01000016.1, from coordinate 422,981 downwards.
TGGTGATAGCTTTTATTTTGAGTGCTAAATGCGTACAGAATGCACCTAGGTTTTTAACTTTGGGTAATTAGATTCCTAAGTTGCTATGACATCAAAAAGCGAACACCTATAAGTATATATAAATATATTCTATGGGTATATATTATATAAAAATATGTATTATATATAACTTTTATAAACATACATAAATGCATATAAACGAGTATATAATATTTAACAGTTATTTCTCTGGACTTTTTGTACATGTAACTACAGCCCAGCCTCCAGAGCCTTTACATTATCTACATGAACATACTGCTTTTGATGATAATGTACTCCCTAGTTTGTTCTCCCACTGGTTCACATTTCCTATAGCTAGTTTTTCAAACACGAAACGGCACCATAGAGCTTAGCAATTATTTCCAACGTCTAGGCATATTTATCAAGTGGAATCAAGTATTGATCATCTGTAGAGAAGGTCTCAGCATTCCCTCACATTTTCCAGCTGGCCAGCTGGAGGGGAAGTGTATTCTTATCAGTGAATTGAAAGTTGGGTTTGTATTCCTGTTTTTAGACAAAACTCATCAGGCTCTGTTGTTCCAGGTTTGTAACAAAAACCAGTCAAACTGCCTGCTTTTCTCAACTGTTGCCATTGATTTGTTTGGCTGTTATGTTTCAAATTTGGCACATCATGTTTTTATAATGCTTAGATCAAAAGAGTTGGTGTGAAAGGAGATAACTGCTTTTCGTGCCAAAGATTATTTTAAGATTCTAAGACTAAGTACTTAATATATGTTCTGTTCAATTTTTATCTGCATGTCAGCTAACTCAGTCAGAAAAAATTTCTGTCACCTAAACATCTCTTGCCAGGAGAATCCTGCTACTTTCAAGGATGAAAATATCCTTCCCAGCATGATTCGCAGGCCCAGCATCACACCACTATAAAGAACCAGTGCTGGCTCTGCTCTTCAGCCTTCACTGCTGAGGTCCTTATTGCCAGAGGGTTTTGAAGAACTGTGAAATCACTGCAGACTTGTGTCACTCTAATACAGCAAACGTGTATTACTACTTCTGCTGTACAGATGAAAGACACAAAACTAGAGGAAAATAGCAAATTAACCCAATACCTTACTGCATAACCTGTGGGGAAACCATGAGACTGTCTCCTGGTCTCCTTACTAACCACAGATCCATCATTACCATGTATTTCAAGGATGTGTTTGTACTATTACTGCTTCTAATACCACTATTCCAGCAGATGCCCTGTTTAACTGATGGAAGAAATCCTTCTATTACCAAATTTTCCCCACTCTGTTCTGTGTGTTGCAACACAAAGGACTTTTCGGGTGAAAAAAGCTATCTAAGAAGAAGTGTAACCAACTCCTTGGGCCATTCACAAGGACAAACTGTCATTTCCTTAACATGCATTCCATGTGATAATTGATCACATATTTTCATTGAAAAACCTCCTGTGCAGCAGACTGTTTGCAGGAATGAAGCATAAAACGCACAGAGAATTCATGGAAAACTAAAACTACACTTTCATACTGATTTCCTCACATTTGTTGTTTGTTTTGTGCATATGTAACCCCATGCTATGAGGTGGGGGAGTTCGTAAGAACAAACCAGAAGCCACAACAGAGCACCTCGCAGCTGGGAGGTGTCTAGCAGAGTAACTGGTGAGCTGGGGGCCAGGTCCTCAGCACCCCTTGGGCACTGCTGCTCCTTTCAGTACAAGGACTGCGCTGCCACCACTCAGCCTTGGCCAAGGTGCACAGGCTCCCCTTACAGACAATTTATCACATTCAGTCAATTACCTAATATTTAAGCAACACAGTCATCCTTTTTGGCTGGTAAATGTCTGGCTATGTGTTCCTTTGCCAGCTGGAGGGGCAGGGTGTTGCACAGGAGCAGTGGTGGGTGATGCACCTGCAGCATGGCAGCAGGAAGGGAGGAAGCCAAATTGGACACAACCAGAGGGACTGCACAACCCAAAACCTAGAAATACACTGTGAGCCACTTCTATATCCTCCATCCATTACCTTATCACATGATGTGACCGGTCTGCTTCTAAATCATTTCAGAGATGTGACTTCTAACACTTTTTCTGGGGAAGCTATTTCACAGTCAATTAGACATCCTTATTAAAATTTTGGCTGGATAGTCAAGTCAAATCTCTATTTGGTCACTTTCTTACCTTTATATGCAATTATTCCCCTGAGAAGTGTTCTAAACAATCTCCTAATGCCTCCTTGTTTGTATTTTTCTAGCACATGTAAACAGTTATACCAGTTTTGGACATCACGTGGGGCATTTTACATATTTAGCTCTCAGGATCTTTCTCGATGGATCATCCCCTATAGCCCTTATGTTAGGTATTTTATCCTAAAAATTCCTTATAATTTGTCACCATCTTCCTAGGCAGGCTGATGCCCGTACCTGCATGCAAGCTGTAATTTGTACAACAAAGATTTCATATTCATAATCCTTCTAGGCTACACATAATTTTAAATTCTGCTCAGTGTCCTACTTTCACCAGTAATTGTACCTTTTTTTTCCCTACCTTATAGAGAAAGAGAAGTGAGCAGCTTTTCGATTTAATTAGTTTGGTTTCTGACAGCCTAAATATGCAACACTGTAAAGAACTGCAAGGTTAAAAGATTTGCCTGGGGTCTCTAGAACTGCAAAGAAAAATAAACATATTTTGCTTATAAAACAGAAGCAATGCTACAAATGATATTAAAATATTTCCCTCCCTTTGTTTTCTTAAAGCACAGAACTGCTTTAGGAACATGTGTTTGTCATACTCACTCCTAAAATAAACTACACACAAATGTATTCATAGTACTATCCAGATATTTTTCATGACAACATGATAGTCAGATATCACAGACAAGATGTTGGCTGTTGGTACTCAGAACATTTGGTGTCACTGCATGATAGGAGCTCTCTCCGCATAACAAAATGCACAGAGGTCTCTATAGGTGCTACTTGTAATGGTTTGGTAGAAAAGTTCTTTCTGGGAATCAATAAATGACACTTTTTATTTTTAAAAAAAAAAATATGTGCATGAATTGATAACAATACCCAATTTCAGTTTCTTAATAGGCCCATTCTTAATGTGAAAAACTATGAAAATTTTGGAAATGTACATAATTGTGCTAAAAATGAGCACACCAATACCCTACGGACTTCAGGATGGCTTAGAGCAGTCAGGATGAAAATAACCTGGGATGATTCCTTATTAATTCTTAATTAGAAAACCTGTGATGAATATATAAAATAAAAGTTATTAATAATAATTTGGACAAAAATTATGCAGAAACTCAAGTCAGGACCTTGTTAAAGAACCAAACAAGTAAAACAAGCAGTCTGTCAAACAAGTCAGGACATGCTAAAAAATACAAAATCGTTGTCATATACCTATCACAGGATCACCTGGACTCTCCAATTTTTCACAAAGAGAAGGATAGCTATTTTTTGCCTTTGCCTGAGAAGCATTTTTTAAGTGCTCTAATTAGAGCTGGTATCATATCCATCTTCTCCCCTCATTCAGTACAGTAAGATTAAAAATATGAACAAGCACGTGAGCAAAAAATATATGAAAAGCCATAGATGATATCTTTCTATGAATAGCATGGTAAAATTTAACTTTTGAAAGACATGGCTTTATTACCTTTTTCTATTGTACTATCACTTGAGGATATTTCCACCTCTGGCTTTTTCAGCAAAATTTTACTCTCCTCAATATTTATTTCCTGATGTCTGGTTTCCATCTTGCTGTTGATTGACAACCCGAAACCTAAAACACTGCCTGCAAACTGCAGCTCACTTAGAGCTACCGATCTGTCTTGCCTCTTTCACCCAAGCTCTTCCCCACTGAAATGTGGCAGGACACAGAGGAAGGTTCTTTAGATTAGGCATATGCTGCACAATAAAAGCTGAATGCAGGTCACATCGTGGTCTGAGCTGTTTCTGTGAGAGAATGAGCAGGAGCTGCAATTTTAGGAGATGGTCTGATTAAAGCAGATAAGCCTTTCATCTCTGTTTTGATACTTGTTTTTAGATTGCAGTGCACTAGGCTGCTCTGGACAGCATGTGGACAACAGAGACCCAAGCACCTTTAAGGCAGAAGACAAGGATGAGTTTGAAGAAGAAAAGAAGACTTCAATTTTTTTATTTCAAGTGGAGAAAAGTAGACTTTTTGTTTGTTGGTTTTCGTGGGGTTTTTTTGGGTTTGGTTTGGGTTTTTTTGGGGTTTAGGGTTTTTTTGGAAAGTAGAGGAGAAAAATATTGACATGGGTCCATAACCCAAAAAACAAGAGAGATTCACAGAGGCTGTGTCTTTGAGGTTTGTTATTAAACAAATCCCCTGACAACTCTTACCTTTGCATGATGTTCCACATGGGTCATACCTGCTTACAAACTGCCAGAACCCATACACGAGAAGACAAGCACCTGAATGGGCCTCTTCTGAATGAGGATTGCCTCAAGACCTTTTTCTGGGTGTTTCTTTTAAGTACTTTGGAATGCCAGAAGGAACTTGTTAATGAGAATCATCCTCAATGTGTAGCAATCATAGACAGAAGGCTGCAGGCAACTCCTGATGTAGCGCTGGCAGCAACAGCAATGCAATGCCATCATTTTTCCTAAGTGATGCGGTGTAAGGCTGGATTCTGGCAGGATCTGGTGTTCCTTGATACTTGGCTTGGTTAATTTGAATGGGATAAAAATTCAGCCATTTCTACAGATGGAAAACATTGAAGCATTTGTTCTTCCCATAGAAATTATTTATGTTATATTTGAGTGAATTTACCTTGGCAAAATTCCTGCTTCCTCCTGCTTTCTGTAAACTTTCCAGTTATTAAATCTGATGCAGGTGTTCACAGACAGTATGTTTCAGTACCAGTTTTGTTCTATATCAGCTCTTACATCTCACTCAGCAGCGTCAAAAGACTTCGTACAGTGCATGAAGCAATTTGATGACTATCTATCCATCACATTCTCACTGTCCATCTTTCTCCAAAGTCCAGCCCATGTACTGCTGCACACACAACCCATCCGTGCTGCTGACAAGCTGTGCTGGCTGGCAGTCAGAACTTCTAGGGAGGGCTCAGAGAATGGGTCTCCCTTCCCTGTCCACTGGCAGGAAGAGATCTTCTGTCAGCAACACTTCAGTTCCACACTCCCAGATAAATCCAAATTCCACTGAATCTTAGATATAAGGTAGCAGTTGACAGCAATGTTTTCATAAGCAGATCTATATGCTGGGTGGTTCAGAAAGAGCATCGTGGTCATCAGTGAACAAATCCTTCAAAATAGTGTATCAATTACAACTAAAAGCTGCCTAAAATGAACACTTAAAAGGTTTGGATATTTAGAATAGAAGGAAATGTCTTCCTCTAAGTCTGTGAGTGTTTGACTGCTTGCATTTTGTGCAAGGTCAGAATTAAAGAAACCTGAATATTGTCTTAAATTGTGAAAAAGGTGAATCTATAGGTCAGAACTAAGATGAAACTGCTCTTCTGTGAAGATTTTGTCTAATATGCAATTTGTATTCTTTCCAATACTGCTTACTTCCTAATCTTTACCATAGAAAAGTTAGCATTAGAGGAAAGCTTCATGATCCACTGAGATGGACACTCAGAAAATAATAACCATTAATTCAGAAAATTAATTAGCCCATAATTCACCATAACTTCTCAACTCTAAATAGTTAAGAGAACTCTATACTCTCAGTCCACCTCTTTTTTTTCTCTCCTTAGTTTTCATTAAAGTGACTTCTATTTCCCTTTAAAACCTTCAGGTTGTGTTTAGCAAAGTAGATGCTTTATATATAGGGCTCCTTGTGTAACCCAGAATGGCCAGGAGCTCTCCTGTAATTAGCTCTGCCAGCATGACTGTGCATTTTAATTTGAATACTTGACTGATCTTCATCCACTTCTGAGAGGTGGCCTTCACACCCACTTATTGCAAATACGGAGAAAAAAAAAAATTAAAAAAATTTCCTGCCTCTATTTTCTCTTTACCTTAGAGTATTGTTTTGGCTTCAAATGAACTACCAGCTTTTAAGAATCCTCAATGTGTTCTGTGTTTGACTTCCAGTGTTTAACACTGCCATGAGATCAAGGATTGAATACACCAGGGAACAGTGGAGCCCTCTTTGTGCCAGTTTTCCCAGTTTTCTGGATTCTGTCCAGGGGCTATGCAGGTGACAGCCACTAACACGTGCACACAGAAACACTGATGTCGCTGGTGTTTGGCTGGTGTGCAGTTCCCTATCTATGGGCACAGTGCTGATAACCCTGAGGCTGGTGTGTTTCCCACAGCAGTGCATGGGAGTCTGGAGCTGCTAGCAAGGAGCACTGTCCAGCTCTCAAGAAACACACCATGTATTTCAAACATACACGGCATGCAAAGTTGCTGAGAGAAATCAGTATCAGTAGGTGTGCAATACCATGCATTTTAATGTAAATTTACTCTCTCACTGATTTTGTGGCAGTGATCATGAAAGATGGGATAGAACTAGATTGCCAGTAACCTTTCACCTCCCAGCAGCTAACATGGAGCTAACACACATTTAAACAGTTCCTCCTTCTGGAACTGCAGTCGCTTGGAGAGATAGGTGCAAATATGCTGACAGATAATGCTGTCATCACTGACTAGCAGGGCTGCCCTGAGCTGAGAGAGCAAAGTGCTGGAGTCAATAGGCCCTGTGAAGTCACGGGGCTGGAATAAAGCCAGGATAATCTAAGATGTGCTTTAATGGTGGCTTAACATCAAAAAGCAACCTTTCTGTGCCTCAGAAAGGTAGCTGCTGTGGGTTAAAGCACTGTCAGACCCTGCAGGAGCGGCGGTGATGTCACCCATGGCAGTGAGAGCTAGACTGGGTACACACCAACTACCCAGAGTGTGGAGCAGTCCATGTCACTGACACACAGTGGTGTGGTGCAGCACAGGAAAAGGCTTCCCAAGTCTCTGCCAACCATCTTCCTCTGTATCCACCAGCCCGTGCCAAGCCCATATTCAACTTTAAGAATAGGACAGCCACTTGGTACCAGAGGAAGGTGAAGGAAGCTCCCATGAGTTTGGCTATATTCTGAAAAAGGAGAATCAAACCTGTACAGGCAAAATGTAAAATCTTCCTTACTTGGCCAGCTACCCTCTGACTTGCTTACAGAGCATCACAGGAGTGTGGAGCAGGTAGCTAACAGTGTCTAATCCAGCAGCCTTTGGGCGTCCTTTGAGCATGGAATCTCTCCCCACTGCAGAGCTCTTGTACTCATGCCTTTTGTCTCTGCTAAACCTTGACCTGTCATGTACCCGCCATGTGCTCAGGAGCAGCATGCTGTGACTCCAGCTGTACTCTGCCCTGCTGTGGAATAAACTATTGTGATTTAGAAAACCATGATTCCTATGCTGGGTCTGACATATGGCAAAGCAATAAATTACTTCCTTCTCATTATTGACACCCATAGGGTTGTTGCACAGGTCCAGCCCATTACCCAGCATATGTCTTTGACTGCTCACAGACACAAACACCAGGAAAGTAGCTTTCAGCTCAACCTGGATCCTGTCCCAGGAATGGGATAATCCTGATCATTTGATACTGTGGACAGACTTCACTTACTTGTCAAACAAGCTCTGCTGCTTAATGAAATGAACAAATCCACTTCCAGCCTCAGAGGGAAGTTTAACTTGCTTTTTCTTTAAATTAAGCCTGCACTGCCTCAAACTTCTACTGAGATGTCAGCAGGTATATTCCAAAAATGACATCTGTAAAAATGACTGCCTTCCTCTCCTGCTATTCTCTGTTCATCCATGTAGAATCTAATTCTGAAAAATAAAGTTATCTGCTAATAATGGTGATCTAATCTCTATTCTGAGATCTGACAATCCGCAGAGCTGGCTCTAACAGCCTGGACAAAGTGATTACCACTCGGTAATGTACTAAAACATGAGGCAGATCCACACTTTGTCCAGCTGTTTTGATCCAGACTACTCATCAAAAGCAAAGATTTGTGATGTGGGATTGTCCAGTCATGTAGCAAAAAATCCTAGATATTTTTTTTCATAGTGCTCTGAAAATTAGTTGCATAATGTGCTGAAAATATCAAACCTGTCTTTATTTGAAGGGTTGTGTCCATTTTTCAATTGTTGTCCTTATGCTGGTGACACCTGAATAATAATTACAGCAAACATCAGCCTTGGCCAGCAACCAAGTCCCACACAGCCGCTCACTCACTGCTCTTCCAGGACCATTAGAGAGAATGGGAAGAGTAAAAGTCAGAAAACTCATGGGTTGGAATAATGACAGTTTAATGGGACATGGAAGGAATAGAATAATAATAATTATAAAAGAATTCAAATACACAAAACGAGTGATGCTCCACATAATTACTCATCACCTGTCCAACCAGTTCCTCAGCAGTGGCCCCTGGCCAAGNAGGGTTGTGTCCATTTTTCAATTGTTGTCCTTATGCTGGTGACACCTGAATAATAATTACAGCAAACATCAGCCTTGGCCAGCAACCAAGTCCCACACAGCCGCTCACTCACTGCTCTTCCAGGACCATTAGAGAGAATGGGAAGAGTAAAAGTCAGAAAACTCATGGGTTGGAATAATGACAGTTTAATGGGACATGGAAGGAATAGAATAATAATAATTATAAAAGAATTCAAATACACAAAACGAGTGATGCTCCACATAATTACTCATCACCTGTCCAACCAGTTCCTCAGCAGTGGCCCCTGGCCAAGTTCCCCCAGTTTTATATGCTGAGCGTGACACCACATGGTATGGAATATCCCTTGGGTCACCTGGGTTCAGCTGTTCTGGCTCTGTTCCTTCACAACACCTTGAGCCTCTCCAGTCTTCTCACTAGCAGGGCATCAGAAGATGAGAAGTCCTTGACTTAGTATAAACACTACTTAGCAGCAACTAAAACATCAGTGTGTTATCAACGTTAACCTCATACTAAAACCAAAATATAGCCCTGTATCAGCTACTAGCAAGAAAGTGAACTCTATCCCAGGCAAAAACAGGACACCATCTTTCAGCAAGACCATTTGGCTTTGGAATACATTTCACGTCAATTAAATGCCCTTCACCTGGTTCCTGCAGGAGACATGCTACTCTGAACACCCCTCGGCACTCAGGGAGGCTTGCAATACTGCTTTCCATGAGATTGTGTCAGAAATCTCTCAATAGAAACAAAAATTCCTCATCAGGTTTGTTAAACTAGGAAAAGGGGTGGTGAGCAAACAGATGTTGGAAGGTGTGGTGCGTCCTTGCGTTCTCCCAGCCCAGGGTGTGCCCAGCACTGGCTCTCCTGGCTACCCAAGCTGCTGTGTCAGCACTTGGAGGCATCTGCTGGTGGGGTCCCCTCTGTACCAGGACCATGGTTATCTCCTGGAGGCCTGGAGTGGGAAAGTCCTTTTCTGGGCACAGCACAGAGCCACTCTGTTTCACAGGTCCTACTACTGTTAAAGGGATGAGAAACTAATTTTTTAAGAGGTTGAATTTCTTTGTAGTTTTGTTTCATTTTTTTCCCCATCAAATAAAAATTACATCTCCACTCTAAATGCAGTGAATATCTGTTTTTCCTGAATAAGTATAAATCTACGCGTGATTTTGTGTCTTTAGAGATCTCTGTTCTGAAGTGTTTTCCAGCTGTATGCAAATTTTGGTTTATAACTTTATTTAGTTTCTGTTAAATTCTGCAGTTATATCTTAAAAACAAAATCCAAACTCTTTTGGGAATGAGCTGTATTTATAGGTTTCTACTACTCATAAACTATTTAATGACATATGCTAGATGGTACAAAGAGATGATCACTTCAATAACTAAATTTTCTGAAGAAAGCTATTCTACACTACTCCTGCATGACAACTTAAAACAGTTTCTAAGAAGGAAATTTATGATGATTTGAAAAGACTAAAATGTTGTTTTATAGGAAAGGTAAATTGATCTGTCTTTCAATTTACTTAATGCTATGAAGCTCTATAGCTCTCCTCATTTCCACTTTTTAAAATATCAGTCAGTAAGAAAAGCGAGAAATAAATGGCTGCTGTTTAAGAAATTATGACTTTACTGAGGCTTCAGTTCTCCCTGGGGGCTGCTCAATGTGTAAAGCTGAAGTCAGTGGCTCAAGGAGGGTCTCAGCACCTGGTACCTCATCCTGCCAGAGGCAGTGCTTGACACAGACACAGACACCAGCACCGACGCCACCTGAGCTCGAAGGCAGGAGGCAGAGCTGGACCAAGAGCAGGTAAAGCCAAGATGGATCTCTGGAGCAAAGTCTGCTGCTGGAGAACTGCAGCACAGACTGCAGGATCAACTGAGGCTGAGAACACAGACAACTAGTTTGCAAGTAAGTTGTGTGTGTGGCCATCCATCACCTCACGAAATACAGCAGATCCAGATTGGAGGTATGAGGTCCCTTGGATACAGAATGAAAACCCCATCAGTACAGCAGCTACAGTCAGAAAAAGAAATTTACTGATGACATTTTATAGTGCAGTGAAGAAAATAAAAACTATTTTCCCCCCAAAGATGGATATATTGCAATCTTCCTTTACTAGATATGGAATGCAGCTTGGATAAAGTTTATCAGAGCACTGAACTGCTTGGTGAAACTGGATATGCACAGGTTTAAAGAAAACTATTTTCAGACATTTATGGGGTTGATAGCTATCTGTGAAAAACTGGTACAGTAGCAAAATACACTAATCTGGATGGATTCCACTTTCCTATATGTATTGAGAATGTATCTGAGATTACTTGAAAAATCCTTAAAAATTGCCTGGGTGTTGTGCTTTCAATAAATGCAGAACTTTTTCTTCACTGATTTGTGTTCATCATGTCCTGGATAAGAAAGTTACTGCTGCTTCTGCTGATTTGTGTAATTCAGTTTTAAATTCAAAACACAGATACAAACTCATCTTTTTTAACAGAAGTTTTAACTAAAATCAGGCAACAAAGGGTTGATCTTCCATGACTGAATATATTAAAGTTATATCCATAGCAGTCTATTATTATCTTCCAGAGATTAAGTACTATGTTGTGCTCATCCTCCTGTCATAGAATCACAGAATAGTTGAGGTTGGAAAGAACCTCTGATCAAGCTCAAGCAGAACCACCTAGAGCTGGTTGCCCAGACCCATGGCCAGAGGGCTTTTGAATATCTCCAAGAATAGAGACTGCACAACCTCCCAGGCCAGCCTGTGCCAGTACTTGGTCACTCCCTTAGTGAAAAGGTGTTTCCCAATGTTCAGAGGGAACCTCCTGCATTTCAGTATGTGCCCATTGCCTCTGGTCCTGTCACTGGGCACCACTGAGAAGAGCCTGGCTCTGTCCTCTCTGCACCTTCAGATATTTATATTTAGATTTAGATTCAGATATTTATATGGATGAGATCCTCCTGAGGCTCTTTTTCTCCAGGCTGAACAGTCACAACTCTCAGACTTCAATCACAGGAGGGATGCTCCAGCCCCATCATCATCTTCATGCTCTGTGCTGGACTCTCCTGTATGTCCATGTCTCTCTTGTACTGGGGAGCCCAGAGCTAGACAAAGGACTCCACATGTGCCTCAATAGCATTGAATAAAGCAGAAGGATCACCTCCTTCACTCTGCTGGCAATACTTTCCTAAATGAATCCCAGGATATGGTTAGCCTTCTTTAGGCTGAGAGCATGTTGCTAACTCTTGTTGAGCTTGCTGTCCAACAAGACCCACAGGTCGATTTTTGCCAAGCTACTTTCCAGCTAGGTGGACCTGGCATGTACTGGTGCCTGGGGTTGTTCCTCCTCTGGTGCAGGACTCTCAGCTTTCTTGTTGAACTTCATGCTGTTCGCTCCAGCCCACTTCTCCAGCGTGTTGACCTCTCTCTGAGTGGCAGCAAATCCCTCTGGCATGTCAGCCACTCCTCCCAGTTTTATGTAATCAGCAAGTTTGGTGAGGGCACACTTTGTTCCATCACCCAAATCATTAATGGAATTGTGAACAGTGTAGGATGCACTACTGACCCCTGGGTATACCACAAGTGACTGACCTCCAGCTGCACTCGGTGCCACCGATCACTACTCTCTGGGCATTGCCGTACAGCCAGTTTGTAACCCACCTCGCTGCCTGCTCATCCAGCCCATAACTCATCAGCTTCTTTATCACAGTCTTGCAGCTGTGCTCAAAGACTCACTGAGGTCCAGGCAGACACATACACTGCTCTCCCATCACCTACCAGGATAATCCTTTAATCACAGAAGGTTATCAAATTTGCCAAGTATGACTACCCCTTGGAAAATCCATTCTGACTGCTCCCACTGTCATTGGAGATGTTTGTCTCATGTTTTCTCATGTAGGACTACGACTGGCACCTTCATCTTTGCATACCTTCTTATTTGCAACAGTTTATACCACTGACATGAAATGTTCTACTAGTCTTGTACTAGTGATGATACTGTGTATTTCTTCTCATTTTCTTTATGTGGTCTTCATTTGTGGTGGCCTATCACAGTTCCTAATCAGCATTTCTTGTACCTGTTTTATATACACAGCTACTTCAGAAAGAACACTGTTTATATTCAGCATATTTAAGGCACTGCAGCAATGTATGTTGCAGTAAAGACTAATCCAATTAATGAAATGGATCTTAGGTTGAATTACAACTGCCCAAGTATCAATGGATTTGTTGTACCGGTACATCACAGGCTGGACACAGGTCTCCTCTCAAAGCACCTGCTTATGGGACTGGCATTTACAGCCACATGACAACTGCACTTTATAAACCCATAACCAACACCCTGGGTCTTAAATTTCACTACTGCTTTCCATGTAGCTTATTGCTGTACAGTTTCTGTATTTCGCTTTCATTGTTCCCTGCCTGCTTTTTTTTCCAGAATGAACCTCATTTTATTGCCTACTTACAGCTCTAAATTCTGCAGGTCTCTTTTTATTATTTTGCCATCTGTCCTGGGTTTTGAAACACCTTACTATTTAGTATGATCTGTAAATTTAATTACTGCCATGTTTGCCAAAAACCATAAGAAGCCAAGTCAAATATATGTCCAAAAAAAGAAAAAAAAGAAAGCCTTTATTATACTATAAACACTCTGTTAAAAATCCAGCTCAAAAAGGAAATATACATTTCTTGGCCTCCATAGATGTAATTGCAAAGGGATCTAGATGTTTTTCCCACATTATTTGTGTCATTAAAAAAAAATAAAATGCATTATTACCGAAGTAAGCATTAAAGAGATGAAAAATGGCAACTTAATTCCTTTCTATGCAACTAAAATGTGCTGGACAGGGTAAGACAAGCATTCATAGTCCACACTTTGCTATTAAATTAAACTTACCACAGTATTACTAAAGTAGAATTGCCTCAATTTGGTTCACACATTAAGGGCAAATGCAGGCAACCAATTATTAACTGATTTTATTTATTGTCTGCTTTTTTATTATTATTTTTGCTTCTTAGGATTTCCAACACGTGTTATGTGCATAGTGCAACTATGTAATGCCTCAGGCCAGTCTGACAACATTTGAGCAAAGTCTATAATTCTATGTCATTTTTATCTCTGAGCTATTATGAAACTGGTAAGAATTAGAGCAGAGTAACCTCCATCATTTGACCAGGAACAACAGCAATTACAATTTAGTCTCTGACTGAGGTTAAAATAGATAAATTGAGCTAGATAATTATTATCATTTCTCAAATTCATCATTAGCTGTAACTGCATTTTTAATGTAGAAGACCAGATTATTATGCCTGACCGTGATAGCTGCTCCTGGCTTATGCTACAGCAACATTACTAAGCTCACTTCTCTTTAATCAGGCCTCTTGTTCTTAAAGAGCACCACCTGAGATACACTAATAGGTATTAACTTTTACGAAGTAATTCAAGAGTTTGAAAACCCATTTTCAATGTTCAGCCTGAATACCTGATTTTCAGGCAGGGCTGTTCTCCATTGCAAGGGAAGAGAAAATCCCTTTTTCAAGCAAAACATATGCAGTATGTAATTTGGTTAATGAAAGAATGTAAATTAAGATGTGCAATTTAGTAAGTTATGAATGTGCCTTAGCCCCACTAACATCAATGTCTTGCCCATAAATTCAGAGTGCATACAAATTTCTCCATGGACAAGTTGATTTTATATCCTTGGTTTAACTATAATTAGGATTTATTTTCTCAACTGATTTTGCCTGTAACTAGATTCCAAACACGAGTGTCCTATTGACAGACAGAGGCAAAGTTATGAGTGTGAGAGAAGACAGCCAAGTGTTACAAGCTGAGAGAGGTCAGGGCACTGGTGAGCCATCTTAGAAGCCTGAGCCCCTATAGCTGCTCATGTCAATGTCTATCTGTCCTGCAAAGACTGTTGGAAACCACTCCCATATTGCCTGGTGTGAAATGTAAGACTTTAGTGGCTCGATCCACTTGCCCAAACACAGGTATCCAGTGCCATGTAGAAAACCCAAGGGTTTGGGTGTCATTCGTACAGAGCCCATGGGGATGACACAAGATTCCCTTTCCCTTAGAGATTTGTGCTCCTCTGTGGAGGCAGCTGGATGGTGTAATGTGGATATCCAAATGTAGCACAAAGGATGTTTCGTGGCTACACATAGAGCTTTCAGCAGTGCTCCAGACATCATGATGGCTGCAAAGATTCAGAGCACTCAGGCACATTAATTTTACATTTTTGGTAAATGTTTTTATCCTGTTTTTTTAGAAAGACATAGCTGACACAGACATAGAATTAGCAAATTGTCCTAATCAATACAAGCGCCTACTATCAGCTTAAAAACCACTAGGTGTTAATTATGAGACACCACAAACACATCACTCAAGGCAGCTCTTCAGCAGTTCTTGTGCTCTGCTCAGCTCCCAGCCCACGCTCCCTCCCTCCTTCCTCTGCTCCCTCCCTCCATCTCACTTCTCAGTCGGTAACAATTGCTTTTGTGAGACATTTATCATTCCACAGTTTCAAGCTTCTCACTTGAAGTTCTGCCCTTCAAACTCTCAGATGAAGTGACAGCTAATTTCTGCTCTCACCCACCTGGGTACCATGTAATGGTGCTTCTTCCTCCAGAAGTATTCGAGGAGATTTGTGATGGACTTTGACTTGTGCATGTTTATTAGGCTCCCATGGAAGGTAGTACAGATGTTAGGTACTGGGGAAAAAGATATGTGTGAGGAGGAAATTGTATAGAAAACTACAGCACAGTGGCCTCCAGGAAAGGAGACACCTTGTGGGAAATATTAAGTGAAATGATACAGGTGAGAGAGAGGGGGAGACACAGTGAAACCCATGAAAGACACACACTGACTTTATCATACACTGTTTTACTCAGATGCTGTGGTGATAGGTATGATGATCAGTGTAGATTACAGAAAGTTGTAGACTAAACCCAGTCTTTCTGCAGGTGCAACCTGCTCTGGAGGGTCCTGGAGGGCTCTGGTGTGTTCAGAGGCTTGAAGAGCACCTGGGGATGGGCGATGGCCAGAGGCTGGGTGAGACCTACCAAAAGGCGTTCACAGAACACAAATCAAGCACTTATTTCTGTCCTTCATATGCAGGCAGAAGACACATGAGAGACAATAGAAAAACTGGTGTGTTATGGAGTGGTCTGATGAAAATGCTGCAGCTGTCACTCAAATATCTCCTCTCTGCTTGGACACGCACTGGTTGTGGTCAGTGGTTGTGCTGAGCTGCTGCCATGCGTGAGGGGGTTGCAGGTAAAGTTCAGTATAAGCTGACTGAAATGTATTTTCAGAAATTAGCATCTAGGTGTAGCACGACCAGAGCCACAGGAATGTTCTGTGACTTGCCCAGTTCTTCAGCTCTGGCATGTGAAAGTTAGACAAGGTCCTGAAAGCCTGAGCCCTCCCTGTCACCTGCTGAGCAAATAAAAATGATTGAAAATGATTTATGCATTGAGAGAGCTGACTTGTTTGGTTTTGTAGATAACAATATTTTAGCTATTCTAATTACAAGTAGTAATTAGGCAGCTGGACCAAATCAGTGTTGAAGTATAAACACCTGCTTATGCATTTCCAGCTGTTCTCCACTGGAGTTATTAACACTGTCTACGTTGCATAGACAATTTTACAGGCATTTTAAGATCATTGCCATTTTCTTTCTCATTTCTGAAGAACAGGCTGTGCTCCAGAGCTTACGAGAGAAAGAAAGTGGGTGCCAGGGCAATGATAACATTTAAGAATTCACCACCCTTTCATTCTTTGGTGTAATCGCTTTTCACACCTGAAGGAAACACAACATGAAAAGAAGACAGAGGTAGCAGATAATGAAACAACAGCTTAATTCAAATGGATGAAGGCAGTTTATTCATTTCTAAAGGAGAGAAGATGCCAAAAGTCTGCTGTAAATCTGAATGTCAAAATTGCTCAGAGCTCGGTCTACTTCCACAGCAGCAGCAAGCTTTATGTGCAGCTTTCTGACACTTACAATGCTGTTCACAAATATTTCTAAGCAAAGGTTGCAGTCACCTATTATCCTGCTTATTCCAGAAGTGCTCAGGGGCTGGCTGAAAGCAGAGCCCTGTTGTGCCAGGCTTTGTGCAAACAAAGCCACGGAGACAGCCACTGTCTCACTGGCTTTGCTTGGCTATTGTTTTGCTGAAATGCAATTTAAAATGTGATGCAATTCTCCTGGCTATTTACAAGAGGAGCAAATACTGTCTTGATTTGTGCCAGTATGTTAGATGGGTTTAGAGCAAGCAAATACAAATGAAGCTACATATTTTTACATATTTAGGACAAATGTTTAGTTAAAACCAATAACTGATATGAGACACTCCATTCATTTGAGGTTAGAAGCATTTATTCAGAGAGCTTCAAGCGGAGAGGTAATGGAGGTATCGGGGAGTGATGATGATGTGCAGCCCTGTGCCTGACGACTCCCCATTTATTCTGCCTCAGGGAGAGCTCTCAGACATTTCACTTGAAATCTTTGCAAATCATTTCTTCACTAAAATACAAATATTTTTCTACTCTTCTTTTGCACTAGGACCAGGGGTCCTGGTACTGAAGGAGAACAATGTCACTGTGGCTAGATCCCACCTCTCTGACGTGCCTCCCAGAAGTGTCACAGCCATGCATCTTTCAGAGATGGTCCTGTGTTTCCCTGAAACTAATAATCCTATGTCCTAGCATGAAAATGAGCATAGCATTTAAGAATTCTAGAATATGCTAAGATATATTTAAGAGTATCTAGAATGCTAGAATATGAATATGAGCAGTAAATATCAGGTTCATTACCTCCTGAGGAACCTGAATATATGTAAGTCTATGGCACCTGATGAAACACATCCCAGAGTCCTGAGGGAATTGGATGATGTAGTTGCCAAGCCACTCTTCACAATATTTGAAAAGTCATGGCAGTCAGGTGAAGTCCCAGCTGACTGGAAAAGGGGAAATATTTTAACCATATTTATAAAGGGTAGAAAGAAGAACCCTGAGAACTATCAACCTGTGAGCCTCAGCTCTGTGCCTGGGAAGATCATGGAACAGATCCTCCTGGAAGTTCTTCTAAGGCACATGGAGGACAGGGAGGTGATTTGAGACCGCCAGCATGGCTTCAGCTAGGGCAAGTCCTGTCTGACCAATCTAGTGGCCTTCTATGATGGAGTGACTTCTGTAAAGCTTTTGGCATGGTCCCCCATGACATCCTTTTCTCTAAACTGAAAAGAGATGGATTTGATGAGAGGACTGTTAGATGGATAAGAAAGCGGTTGGATGGTAACATCCAGAGGGCAGCAGTCAATGGCTCTGTGTCCCAGTGGACATCAGTGACAAGTGGTGTCCCTCAGTGGGGTCTGTATTTGGACCAGTGTTATTTAATTTCTTTAATAATGACAAAGACAAAGGAATTGAGTGCACCCTCAGCAAATTTGCAGATGACACCAAGCTGAGTGGTGTGGTTGACACACCTGAAGGATGGAATGCCATTTAGAGAGACCTGGACAAGTGCAAGAAATGGGTCTATAGGAATCTCATGGGGTTTAATAAGATCAAGTGCAAGGTGCTGCATCTGGGTCAGGACAACCCCTGCTATCAGTACAGGCTGGGGGAGGAACAGATCAAGAGCAGTCCTGGCAAGGGGACTTGGGGTGCTGCTGGATGAGAGGCTGGACATGACCTGGCAATGTGACTTGCAGCCCAGAAAGTCAAACGTGTCCTGGGCTGCATCAAAAGAAGGGTGGCCAGCAGGTTGAGGGAGGTGATTCTGCCTCAAGACTCCCTGATAGTTAATAGGCATTTAAATGTATTTGAGAGAAGCACTCAAATGTCTGTCAAACTATAGGAAAAGAAACTGGTACAGTCTAATTATCTGGAGACACAGATATCTACATGGCCATGAGACAATGAATGGCCATCACTTCTAATTAACTGAAGCCACATCCCAGTGGGATCTCCTGGTCAAATCAGCACAAGGCACTAATTCTGGTGCCAATACCCTGACAATGCATATCCAGGATAGGAAGTTTCTCTTAGTTTAGAGGGCAAGGCACCAGAGTGAATGGTGTGAGCCTGTGGTGGCTCAGTCATGGCTGTTTCAAGCCATGAAGAAATCAATACTCTCCTCTGTGCCATAAGCAAGAACAAGACCTGAGATGACTGGATATTGGCCAGGACACTCCAGGAGAGACAATTCTTAGGATGACAAAACTCACTGCAATTCATCACTTTTCATTACTTTTTAAAATATCTGCCAATGGCACAATATCATTATACGGCTTCTTAAAATCTCTACAATGCAATTTCTGTCACAGTAGTGACCCTGGCAAGTTTCTCAGACAGAAGGATTTTGTTCAATATCTCTCTGCTGTGTATCAGTTTGTCATGAAATGCTGAGCATGTGTTGTTTAATGTCAGGCAGAAGCACAGCTTGGCTACTGCTTATTCTTCTTTACCATTTCCCTTCCCATCAAAGCCTGCTCATTTCCAGAGCAAGTGTTCATTTCTTCTGTGTGCTTGCAGTAAGCATCAAGCAAAACCTACCCATTCTAACAGAACTTCTTGGGGAAAACCAACACAATTATAATTTTATGACTAATGAATTTAAAATTACCCTAGGAGAAGTTGCTGGCAACATCAAAAGGAAAACCGTGATGTATGATGACTTTCTGTTTACCTGCCTCTGCAAAGTGTGTTGGGATACGTCCTCCAGCAGAGGTATCATCTCCTTTGAGATCATGGAGGAGACATGCTAAACGCTTACTTCAGATTTAACAGAGATGGAAGCTTTTCCCAGGTAGCAGATCTCATATATATATAAAGTACTTGTCTGTAGCCACCAGAAGCAATGATTTCTATACTTGTGGGATTTCTGTATGCTTTAATTCTTTCAGAATAAGGGAAACAGAAAATGTTTTGGATTGCAAACATCCAGGAATACAGGCATCTGTGACACTGGTGAAGGATGAGTTCTAAATATAACCCTCACAGAACTAGAGAGGGATAATCATGACAAGCAAAGATTTTTGTTTTCTAAAACAAATGGCAGCTGCATTAAGACATTGGGTCACCCATGCCTGGAGCACTAACTCAAGTTTTTCATTTCCTAAAGTTCAACTGGCAGCAAGGGCCTCTGAGTTATTTTGATGTCTTTGGTATTAATCCTTGTGGCATGCAGTAAATATTCTTTTTAGAAATGCAGTTCAAATTTTTCATCCACCAAAAGAATACTCAAACCCCAGTTCTCATAATCTGCAAAGTATTTGATGTGTCTTGGAGTCATGTGACAAATTGTCTTCCAAAAACATCTGTGCTTCAATTGCCCACTAAGGTAACACCTGCTGCTTCTTATCAACAACTTCTGAAAATTGCTTTCTTGCATTAAGAAACCAAAATCAAAGAAATGCCAGTCATACTAAATATGAAAGACATTGCAAAAACACATTATGCAAAATGACAATTAGATAGTAGGGCTTTATTTATCATCGTGAAATAAGTATCAGTTAATCAGCACCAGGAGCACCAATTTCCATCTTCCATTTAGGTGAAATTTCAGCTGCCTAACTCATTATCAGCTTTCAGCAATGCCTGCTCATCAGTTGCAGTCGCATTAGACAAAATACAATGCATCCGATATGGCAGTAATTAAATCATACTCCAGAGAAGAGATAACAGTGAATTATAAGATATCTTGAGAAGTGATAATAATTACTCCATAAGAGTTCTATTCTATTAGGGCTTAAATACTTCTAAGACTTTGTAGAAAATACTTGATTTGAAAAAAACCCTGCTAAAGATAAAAGTAAACAAAAACTAAACGTTGTTAATCTTAGCCATCACACATACCTCTGGCCTCATTGAACATCTTCTGCTTTACCTTTAGCCCCAAAGCTTGTCTCGGGAAGCCACTGGATTATTCACCAAAATTGAAGCAGACACGCGACTATTTAATTGATTGTGGCTTGATAGCTCTTGTGCAGATGAGAAGCTTGACCAAGACCAAGAACACTGAGCCAAAGGAAGAAGCTCCACCAGGGAGTGGAGTGAGGAGCCCAATATCTAGAAAGGGGATCTAAAGTACAGAGAGCAATAAAGAGCTATGAAAATCCAGAGTTTGGGAGATGGAAGCAGACCCAAATTTGACATTTCTTAATAAAATTTAAGTTATTGCAACCTGCAAAAAGGATGAGATTTGAGTCACAGCTCCATTGAACAGCACTGGATCTCTAGGATCAGCACTGGCGTTCAGGATGTCAGTAGGCATTATGGGTCTCATCCTGCTCTGTTAGCATCAGTTGTTTGGGGGTTTCATTTCCTCTTGGTTTCTTTCAAAGCAACACTAAATGCTTAAGATAACCTGAAAATTAGATAAGACATTCCTACTCCTGCAATTTACGCAATGTTCTAATATAAAGCAACTGCACTGGATTCATATTAGTATTTGATGTATCATATAAAGTGTAAAATGAATGTGAAAGAAAAAATACGTGTCTTCTGTCAGTGTTTATTGGAATGAATTTGAGAAGCTCAGATATTAACACACCTCATTTGGTCTTTTTCATAGAGTCTTTTTCTGGTAAAGAAGTCAGACTTGAGTGTTTCAAAGATCTAGAGCCCTGAACATATTTCCCACCTTTTCTTTCTCTGGTACAATGGGCAATTTGTGATAGTAACTGCATAACTTTTGGATACACACTTTGTGACCCTGATGATTCACTACCACTAACTCCAGCAGTTTAGTTTAAAATCTCTTCAGTTAGCCTTTCTGTTAGTGAGATGATCCCCCTTACATGGTAAACTCTGACGCAAATAATCCATTTTGCTCTTCTGCTGTGTTATCACTTACCCTGAATGAACTTTTACATTTTGACTATCCATCAGACCCTCCACTTCTTTGGTTGTTGAAGGGTAAAAAAGGGCAAAAGAGAGTTAGAATAGATAGTCCCAAAAATGTGTAAGCACTCTTTCTCCAACTGTTTGCTTTCCAGCTTTATGAAGTAATGTGTTTCTGTGGGACTATTTGCACATAATTTAAGTGTATTTTCAACCTGTAAAGACCTGTTAACTCAAAATTATACCATTTTCTTATGAGGGATTGAACTCACCTAATCTTCTTTTATAACAAATAAAAATAGAGATAAACTTAAAATGAAAGAAAATATAGTAGAGTCCAAACAGTGTTGAATATAGGATATTAAATGAATAAAAATTCTATGCCATGACTTTTTTTTTTTAAGAATATGAAAGACATACTGCACACTTTTTTCTGAGGGTCTCCTCAGGAGATGAGCATTTTGTAAATCACATTCCCCTGACAATACAGGAGCATTTCACATTGCCAGCAGCTAGGCTGGACCTGGCTTATTAATATGGCATGATAATAGGTAAGTTCTAAAACAAGCTCATCATTGTGTAGGTGTAACTCTGTGCAACTTAGCAGCACCTATGAGGTCTGTGAGACAGCACCAACTATATGCCATAACACTGCAATGCCAGCCAAGTAATGGACATCCAAGAAGCCTAGGTAGATAACAAACAGATTTGGGGCAAAGAGAGGACAGCACCTGTCACAACTGAGGCGTCAGACAAATGCTGTCTTACTTCCACTGCCAGCATTTTGATGCCAACTGCAGATCTTTGTGCACTAGTGGTGCCAGCACTTAGGCTTCTTCTCAGCTCTACAGCTACACTAAGCAGTTTTCTGACAACTCTGAGGAGAGACACGTCTAACACTGTAAGGAATACAGAGCCATGTATACACCTATTCTGGGTACTGTGGACAGTCCAGGCATGTACTTCTTTCAAAGGGTCTTCTGCTGCCATCTAAAAAAGATTTAATTTTTTTTTTTTGAATTAATGGTGCTGTTCTTCAGGCTCATGCATGATTCCAAACTGCTGTAACTATGCTAAGATGCCAGGCCATCAAAATGCATTTGCACCTGAAGAGATGGTTATTGGTTGTACCGCACAGAGAATAATGAAGTATTTTAAATTCTGAGGAGATGAACAAATTTTTTCACTCCTTAAACCCACACTAGAGAAGACCCAGGAAAGGATGGGCACAGCAAACACTGGATAGCTCATACAGAGGTATCCAGAGATGTTGAGGTTTGTTCCTCACATTTCTTGGGTCTGCTCATTTAATGACTGTTTAGAAGCACAAGTATCAAAATGCAGAGAGAAATCATTTGCTTGAATATTTTTGACTCAAGAAACTTCAAAAGAAAACCTGATCAAAGCAGCACAGATAAATGTCTGTAATATTACCCTGACTGATCTCCCTCTGAATTGCCAACATACACATTACGAGCTATCTGAGCACACCCTTCTGCCTTGAGTAGATCTAATATATATTCATACATACTTTCAGATTGTCAAATCTGATTTTTCCTTAGTCTTTTTTCATTAAATAGATACTTTGCCCCAACTGATACTGAGTTGCATTCACTGTTCTGGGAAGATCACCAGATCAGAAGGTCTGAGGACTGAATGAAATGTTGGCTGCATTGCTTGCAGCAGATCCCACTTGCCCTGGTGCCCACCCTGCACACTCAACAGGAATGGGTTCATCATTCAACCTTTCAACCATTTAAATCCTAACTGGAATTGCTTTATATTTTGAGGGGGTTTGTGGATGACACATGCATTAAGACATTTATCTTCTTTTGGATATGAGGCATCAGGTAGCAACACTGATGTGGGATAGGTGTGAACTTTCACTTGCAAATGAAGTCTCTGTCATCTATTGCCAGTGACTCCATACCACTGATTCATGTTTTCCCTATTTTCAGATATTCTTTTAATTTTTAAATGCCAGTCCGGCTGAATTCTCAGTACCACTTCTGTACATCTGACCTGCCTATAAACAGCCACCCATCATTCAGTCCTAGCAGCCAGTTCTCTACTTTTACAGCTCTTCCTTTATTCAATTTTATATTAACTTTGGTAGCTGCCATGGTTCAAAGCCGTGGTGGCTGTCCAGCATGGGCCTGTTGCCCCAGCTGGCTGGGCAGGTCCCACGGTACTAGGCACCAGCTCTGGCCCACAGCTCAGTGGAGAGCACAAGCTGCTTCATTTTTTCATCCTTCTGCAATGCTCTAATAAATAAACCTGGACTTCCAAATGAGAACCTCTGTGCACTGTTGAGAAGCAGAAGAAAACCAAGCCCAGGCATATGAATCACATCTGCTTTCACCCCAGCAATGGGAGCAGGCTGGAGAGGAGACTGCCAGGATGCACTCAGCAGATTTAACATGTGAGGGTAAGATCAGGTTTCTCCTTCATGGTGGGATCAGCCATGGCTTTCCATACCCTCCTCCAGAGTTCATGAAAATGGCATCTCTTCCCCTTCCTCCCCACATCAAAGTGCCAAAATCTGTCTCTTTGAATCCTGGTATGTCTCTGTTGCCAGCCAAGCAGTGCCAGCAAGTGTCTTCATTGGCGCTGCTTTGTGCTGGGCAGCCTCCCAGGCAGGGGGCTTCCCCAGCATGCCTGGGGCTTTGCTGGGCCCATTGAATCACAGCTCCCTTTGCAGAGGGTCAGAAATTTCAGCTGAGCATTTGTTCCACATGTGACCCAGGCTTCATCCTCCACATCTCTGTACCCATCTTCCTTCATCAAAAGCAAAATGAGCATCACTGGAAAGGCTCTTATGTTCAGGTGGCCATAGTGGCTGGTTCTGGGATGTGTGGGTTGTCAGTCAAAGGTTAACAAGGCTTGTTGGCCAAATCATCTGCTATTTAGTGTATTTCTGGATCTTTGTCTGGCTGCAGCCCAGCCTGGTATGGCACTGGGTTCTGCCCTTGCCTGTTCACCTGTGAGAGAGCAGGGACTGCACCTTTCTGCCAGATCAGAGGCAGGCCTGCCATCCCCATCCCCATCCCCAGAGGGAAGCTCAGCCTGTCTAGGAATGCAGAGATTTCAGTGCAGAGAGTCCAGTCCCCAGCCGAGCTCAGAGGTGTGCTGAGCTATTCTTGCCAGCAGCAGCCTTGTTTTACTTCGAATATGAACATTAGACAAAAAGAAA
This sequence comes from Sclerurus mexicanus, assembly GCA_013396755.1. NCBI lineage: Eukaryota > Metazoa > Chordata > Aves > Passeriformes > Furnariidae > Sclerurus > Sclerurus mexicanus. The sequence continues at coordinate 398,495 of VWZF01000016.1, read as the reverse complement.
TCCTGAACACCTTATCTTCAAATTCTCACTGTTTACCTTAGGTTTAAATTTTGTGTTTCGTCTCTCCCATAAGACAGCTTCATCCAGGCAGAAGCAGCAACTTCTTATTTCTGTTAAAAAGTTGCTGGAGCACTTTCAGGAGCTGGGAAATGGTGACAGTCAGGGCTAGCCCCTGTGCAGGGCCAGCTGGAGCAGCAGATTGCTGAGGGACCTCTGCAAACAGAGGAGCACAGTCCCGTGGCTGATGCCAGGAGAACCTGCGCCCAAACCTGCTCAGCCTGTGGCCTGCATGTGATCCTGGAGATCTCTATTTTGCTGTTCTGCAATGGAGTTTTTCCAGCCATAAAATGAAGATAAATGACATTTTTGCAGATGGCCAACTACACATGCATAAAGAGCAGTCATCACTCTTAGCCCTCCCCTGCACTCGACTAACACGTATTTTAAAGGCAACATTAACATCTGTTCACTGCCTCACTCCCACTCTCCAACGCTTTCGTGACCATCTTCAGGACACTGTTTCTCAAAATCACCTTTCTTAAAGAAAACTCCTGGGTTTTGGGGAAGACACAGACAGGCTTGTGGGTTGCTGCAGTCACTTCCATCCCCACATCCCCTCAGTTCCCCACACACTCCCCTCGGTTCCCCACACCACCAGCTGCTTATTCATATGGGCCATATCGACTGAGTACATTTGTTCACATCTCTACGCTCACAACAAGGGCTATTTATCAAGCCTACAAGATTCAAAACTGCAAGACCCTGAATTTCATAGTAATTTGCAACGTCAGAAGCTGCTAATGGCCCATAAAATTTAGCAACTTCTCCATAAGCTGCTGGTTAATGAAAAATCGGTTAAATTGTTCACAGATCAGCTGGCACGGTGCCCTCTGATTCACGGGATGCTTTCCCTGGCAAAGGTTACATTAACTGTACTGGGGAAGCAGAGAGAGGACGTGCGGCATTTTGCTGGAGGCTGTGACTTTTCCTGGGTGGAATGAGGGCAAAGAACCCCCACAGCAGCCGTGCAGGATGGGACCCGCTGAGACATGCGGCTGAGCGCTCCCCGGCACTGCCCCAGTCTGGGTGCCCGAATTGCCGCTGTCGGGGTTAAAGTCCGGCTGCGTGAGAGGGGAGATGTTCAACGTAGTGAGGCAGCTTTGTAGAGATGGATGTACACTCAGAGGATCCCTATTCTGATTTTAAACTGAAACCACAAGGCAGAGCTGATTCTCCCCTCTCTGGGACAGCTGCATAGCGAGCAATGGTGAGTCCCAGCCTGCACACTCCTGCAGCTCTTTGGGTTATGGGGGCTGAGTGAAAGGACATCACAGCACTTAGCTGGCCTCCAGCAGAGCCTGTTTTGCCTTGTGTTGCTCCTGCTGCTGCTGCTGTTGCCTTTCACAGCAGCTGCTGCTGCACCTTGGGCCAGTTTCACATGACTGTCCTGCGTCTGGGTGCAGAACTCCGGCTGCAGCACAGAGTAAGGATTTGGCATCCGTACTGAGATAGCAGTCTGATGTCAGCACAAATTAACGCTGCTCACCATACTGACATTGCAAGGCCTCAGCTGTCAACGCTGGCATTTATGTTGCTGTGTATTTTAACTAATTAGGCACTCACAGCCCAGCCGGTGCAACCCATCCATCTTACAAACGCTGGATGTTTTTGCACTGGCATATGCTACAATAATGAGAATCAATGTTGCTAATGACTTTCCACAGCCCATTTTTGAGTCACCTTTGCAAATTCACATTATGTTGGGAATGCACAGAGGAGAAAACACTGGCTTTAAAATACCAAAGATGCATTTCTGCAGGACAAACCCCAATCTCGGCTTGCTCTGGCACAGCCAGAGCCCTATGGCAGAGAAGCTGCTCCCACAAAACAGACATGCAATTCTGAGAAAGCAAATCCTATTGCAGGCACTAGAACAGATGAGATTTCTGAGGTTAGAGCGCTTAGTGTTTGACTGAATTTTCTCACAGTCTTGGGCAAGCTTTCAGATTTTCTCTTGAAGAGTAGCTGCCCGTTTTTCTCACTCCAATCTCCAAATTAAATCTTTCTGCTTTCCCCGGTGGGGGACCAGACGTGGGGCCAGACCATCGGGTGGTGAGGATGCTGGCTACCTTTCAGCATTAGGGGCTTGGAAAAGCATCAGCTGCCTGCAGCAGTCAAGGGAAGAGAATTCCTTCCATCGCCTTCTGAAGAGCCATCCCCTCCTCAAGAGATTTACCAGATGTTCTGATTAAGGCAGTTCAATTGCAGTGTTTAAAAGCTTTTTCCACCTGCTCGCTGCAAGCTCCCCTCTGTGGGCAAGAGTAGCTCTAATTAAAAATTCCCTCCTGCTGGGAGGACTCCTCCCTCACCTTTCCAGAAACCAGCGTTGCACAGACACCCCCGCGGGACTGCTCTGCAGAGGCTAACTTCTCTCCCTCTCGTTTTTCCTGCCCAGCAGTGGAAATCAAAATCGGGGAACCTGAAACCTGTGCAGCACAGAATAGGAAAGCTCCTTCCCAAAGCTCTCTCTCCAGCACTGACCACCATTCGAAACCCCTTGGCCCTGCCTTGGATAGCACCTTCTCTACGTCTTTTCATCAGTCACCACCCCCTGGAAATGCTCTCAGAGTGCAGAGAGAACTCTGCAACTCCACAACCCTTCCCTATCCAGTGTGCGCTCTGACTCACCAGAGTGGAGACTTCATGGCAGTCCCCAGCTCACAGCAAAGTGCCATACTCAGGTCGGGGGTCTTCAGAGACCAGGATCTCACTCTAGCTGGCTCCTTTGGAGCTGATTCTGAGGGGAGGTACCAGACTGTGCGGCGGGCATCAAAATGTAGCATATGAGCAAGGGAGGCAGACAACTCAGGTGCAAAATTTGCTGGTACAAAACCCAGGCTTACTCTTGCACTTGTAGGGGCTTCCCTGCTCTGGCACTGTCAGGAAGAAAAGCTCTAGCCCTTCCCTCGTCCAGAGCCCCATGGCTCTAATGAACAGATATAGACGATCCTACTCCTTTTGCTAAAATAAATGGGTATTTACCCTGAGTCAGAGCATTCAGGGGGACCACCCCATAAAGCCCTCCATGCCCATCAGTCCCTTTTCTCTCATATTCCAACAGAAATCAGACACTGGTTTGCTTTAGACGTGGACTGGAAATCCTGGCGCTTTGCCTCTAAGTGTCCCCATAGCACAGAGAAGGGTCTGGCAGGATCAGTAAGATGCCATTCCTGTCCTCATTCCCCACCACCGCCCTAACCCACAGCCAGGCAGCCTCTCACCTCCACGCACATCTGCTGGTGCCTTCTCACTAGCTGAGCCTCCATTTTTATTTCTCTCGACGGGCAGACTTCCCCAAGCTGCCCACCAGCTGCTGAAGCAGCCTTACCCCTCCTTGAAAAGGCCAAGATAGAAAATCTTCTTAAGCAAATCCTCTGCTGCTAAGTGCTATTCAGATGATGGGATTAATATTTTCCCTATTTTGGAGGCACTCGAGCATGCATGTGAATATATGCCCATTTAGCATGTTTTTGAGCAGTAAATATGCTTTCCCTCTCCAAAGGGCTCTCTGCCTTTTAACCCTCCCTGGATGACTAGATGCAAGCCTGGGATTTTACTGTCACAGGACTCAGCGGAGCCAATCCCCATAGTAACGGGGCATCCACGCATGAATCCAGAACTGCAGCAGGTCCGAGCACTGCAGTGTTCAGTCTAGGCACATATTCAGCATCGGGGTATACACATGCATAAGTATATACACAACTAGTCTGTGCCTGCTCAGCCAATACAGTATGTGCCCAAGACAGGTAAATGCTGGTAAGAACGCAGCCCCCTTGATGTGCAGAGCTTGCACACATGCTGTGTCCAGAAGCCGTAAAAACGGCTAAGGGATTGAATACTGTTCCATCAAACGTGCCTATCACAGCCCTAAAACGATCAGAGGATGATTTCCCAAGTTGTGTTGTTCAAACAGTTTATATTTGCATATTTTCCTCAGAAAAACATAATCCTTTAAAATGGGACCTGCTGTAGCCTTGCCATTAATTTTCCTGGAAGGGCTACAAAACTGTGCAGCTAGCACCACTTACTGGCAAAGCTACTGACACAGGTGTTCAACAATTTTACTTCACAAGCTTCTCACACACAAATACTGAATACAAATCTTAGTGATAGTGTTTGAGTAAAATAAACAAATGTAGGACATGATTTTTCCTTTTTCCTGTTGGGGGAAAAAAAAAAAAAAGAAAGAAAAAAGGAAACTGACATTACTTTCTAAAGCAGCCTTCAAATAGCTTCCAGTAACCACAATCCTTGCAATACAGAGCTATAATTTGACTCAATTCATTATACCTTTGCATGCTGATAACACATCTACTTTTAGTCCTACCTCTACAGCAATGGGCAAAAATCAATGGCCAATTTGGCAGCAAGGAGGATGGGTCTGCGTATTTTCTTTTGATACTTCAAAGGAGTGGTGTGTGTTGCTCAGGTGCATATATATATTTTATATATTTGCGTGTGTGTTCATCTGCCGCAGACATGGATGGGCAACTGTGTCCATCATTTCTAAAACCCCAAGACAAAAAAAACCTATTTTTAAACCCTCAAGGAAATCAACCCCATTTTGAGACATTCTCCTCCCCTGAACTCTTCCTCGGGAGTGATAAGCTGATGAGTGGCTTCACAGTCCCATGTGTTCTTTTAATTAAGAACAGTTTCTGCTTCTTAACAGAGGGTCTTTACAGCCACCCTCTAAGATGTCTCCTTCTTCACTATCTGTGATTTATTGGGGGAAAAAAGCATCAGTTCAAAGGCACTGCAGTGACTTCAATGCAAAGGTCCCTCTATTGGACTTGGCTGCATCTCTGTTTTGCTTTACAAATCCCTTTTCTTTCACCCTATGCTGTCTATATTAGATTAATTTATTTAAATTCAGAAAAACAGGGTAGCACAATGGCAAAAGGTTTAAGTTTCTGGAAAGTTTTTGCTTAGGACAGAACTTATCTCAGTGTTGTATTCTTTTAGGCAGCAGCTGTACCTGTTGTTTTAGACCAACATACATAACAGTGGTCCACAGTCACCTGCTCTCCAGCCTAGCTGGACCCCTACACCTTGATTAGGCCCACCCTGCAGGGTGTTAGTCATGGTGCAAGTGTCATTATTTTTGTTCTCTAACTGGAAAAGGGGTTTAGGTGCCTGATATCCAATAAATATGAAAAAGTCACAGTTTAGAGCCTTGTGGTTTGGAACAATCGTCTTGAAAGAGAAGTTTCATTAATTAGTTACACTGGCAGTCTTTAATTAGGTGTTGCTGAGTAGCTTCAGTCTTTGTGATCTTTAGCATTCCTAGCTTGTTATACTTTATTTACATATTTTTTTGGACATGTACGTAATTTCTAATTAACACTGTAGAGTCTACTCCAGTTATTTCAAGATGTCACGTACAGTAGATCTTTAGACATGCTTTCTGGATATATGCTGAATTTAAATTACTTCTTTAATCAGACCAGAAAACCCGCATCCTTCTATTGGGGCACAAGAACACCCACCAGAGACATCCAGGGGAAAGTAATCTAGTTTCCAGGAGGTTTCAGTATGGGAGCAAATGAAAGGCACTTACAAAATGAAACCTTTCAAAAGACATTTCTGTCAGGAATTTTAAAAAGAGAATTTGCCTGCAGGGAAATCCTCTGACAGCAGGCTGTCAAAGGCACATCCCACCAGGGTGGTCTGCAGGAGAGAACAGAACAGCACAGATCGTGTTGGGATTTCAGGAGACTCGGGCAAGCACGATGTTTCTTAAAGGAAGTGGAAGCTTTGTATCCTGATGGAAGAGCAAGCATTCGTATATCAGACATAAGCCACAGCCCTTGAACAATCATTTCAGCAAGGCAGTACATGAGGAAATACAGGGTGCTTCTCTACTTTTGTGGCATATCCCTGTATTGAACTAAGCAGCACTTTAAAGAAAGAATGTTCTCTTCCTCAAAGTGGGACCCTATTCTGCATTAGTTTGGCCAAATGCATTTTTGTTAATGCCTCCACCCTTATATCCAGTCTCTATGTGCTCAACTTCTATTTTTAGAGGCAGCAGAGAGGGTATTTTGCAGGGGAGAATACTACAGAGACAGAAAACTTGTAGAGAGGACAAGAATATCATGTCTCCTCCCTGTCTAGCTTATCTGATCCTATCAAAACTCTGTTTTATCCATGCTAGGTTGCTTCGATCTATCAGCCCCAGTGTTATCCATCAGTGTAGTACTCTCTGGTCTTTACACTTATTGGTAATGGTGATCAATACACAACTGTCACAGCATCTTTCTGAAAACTCTGTGCTCTCTGTTTCTCAAGACTTGTTCCCACTGCTTTCTGCAGATTTAACCTTTTCTTTCATAGGTGTTTATCTCCCTCGGGGATAAGGCTTGAGCTTGTACCTTACAGTGGTCGGGTACTGCCCTTACACTAACAGATAATCATATAAATAAAATGGGTGCGTATTTCTGTGCCACTTCCACATCTTGCAATCCCCCCCCCCGCCCCAATTCATAAGTGCTTTATAAAGCCCAATGAACAGTCCTAGCAAAAGCACTTTCTCTTATCCTCAGAACTAAAAGAAGGAAAGAGAATGTGATTAAGGTGTACAATTGATAAATTCTGCCTGGGTGTTCATGCCGAACAGAGCTGGAAGGTCTGGACCTGGCAATCTCATTGCTGAAAGAAACGAGGTCCTGATTAGCGTGGGAAGGTAAGAGACAGTGTGACACGACCCCCCTCAGGTTACTGGGGTGAGTCAGCACCACTGGGGCTGCAGTACTCCACAATTAATCATGCTGAGGCCGTTCTTCGTCTGACTTGTTAGCCATAAAATATAGCTCTTTACTGCAACAATTTTTTTAATTCTGTAAAAAAAAATAAAAAAATCAAGCTCAGGTTTCTCACATATACACAGAGCTGCACCTGCCAGTCACTTGGCTGAAAACACTGGCTTAGCATACAAGTGCTGTAGGGAAGGGGCCATCCTTTTATCTTAGCCTTTTTGCAGCATCGTGCATTGGGAAGTCTGGTCTGTGAGTGCAATGATAACGCAAATATGTAAATAATGGTGACAGGAGCAATAAGAATATTTCTTGTGTCTGGTGCATGGAGACACAAGGGTTTGGCAGCTGACAGAGTGCTTCTCCAGCTTGGCTTGGCACTGTGAAACCAAAACAAGGTCTTGTTTGAATCAGATAAGTCTTTTCTCAGAAACGGCAAAATCTAGGGTGACAAAGACTGATTGCTATAGCTGACTGCTTGTGCTTGGCAAACACCTGTCTCTAGGAGGAGATAAGTGCTGGACTTGGTTTTAATTTCTTCACTGTGATGAAAGGTTTTCACATCCTTAAAGTCTTCGGAGGAACAGGGTGCAGATTTGTTCCCCTTCATGTCCTTCCCAATGGAGAAGGGAGTGCTGCATCTTCTGTACTTTCTGGAGGCACATATGACGTTCTGTAAGAGACTTCATCTGATAAAAGGCAAAGGCTAGAGGAAGAAAGGCAAATCACTGATGACCAGCCTGATAGCCCCTGTCCTGCAATGTCTAGCTCTGCAATACAGGGGGACAGTGGGTGTTGATTTTAGCAGAGCTTTCAACATTCTGCACCAGAGATGATAACTTTGCAGTCAGGTAAGAAGGGTATGGACTAGATGGATGGACAAGAAGGGACATAATAATTGACCAGACTATTGAGCTTAAAGGACTGTGGCTTATGTTTCAGTGTCCATCCAGAAGCCAGTCACAGGTGGTGCTCCTTGGGGCTTCTTGGTGATCCTGGAGCTGGTGCTCTGTGATGCCTTTGTCAGTGACCTGACTGCTGGAAGGGGATGTACTCTCAGCAAGGTAACACTGAGTTAGGGGGTAGGTGGGTAGGCAGGAGAGCAGGAAGGACATTCAGAGCAGCCTCAACAAGCTGAAAGAATGTAAGTATGGACTAACTGAAAGAAGTCCAGCATAGGGCCACTGAGCGGGCTAAGCGTCAGGAACACATGATCTGTGATAGGAGTCTGAGGAAACAGGCTTAGTTGAGTCTTGAGGAAAGCAGACCAAGTGGGAGTTCACTGCTGTTTTCACCTGTCTGAAATGGAAGTGCTGGCTTCCAGTACCACAGAGGAGACAAATCCAGACTCTTTCCAGTGATACACAGTCAACTATGAATGGTTGCAAACGGGGAATGACAGATTGTCACAAGGAAAGAGATGCTTACAGTGACAATGGTTACACACCCGAAAAGGATGTCCAAACTGATTTGGAACCTCTGTTTGTGGAGATGTTCAAAGCTCAGCTGCACAAGGCCCTGAGCAACCTGCTCTCCTTTAACATTTGCTCCACTCTGAGATGTTCAGACGTCCCTTCCAACCTCAATCATTCTATGTTTTTTATGAACTGATTTTCCCTTCCCATTAGAAATAATTCTTTAATTAAATTATAGGTCCAGCCTGTCACATCTCAATATTGGATGTACCTCACAGGGTGACACCAACCTAAGAGTGCAGCGGTTGTACAGCCAGGCTTTCACACAACTTCATCTCACAGTAAAGAGCACCACTCTATCTTAGTCATCTGTAAGTGCCACTAAACATAAACCTGTGTAAAAATGATACATAGCAGTGAATCTCAGAAGACAGCTTCTCCCCATAACATTCGCACATGACACGTTGTCACAAGAGTTATATATGAAGACAATAGTAAGCCTTTTTTGAGACTGATAAACTACACTGGTTGTCCTGCAGAGCTGAAGTATTATTCAGTTTGTTATCAGCATCCTACAGTCTTGGAAAAACTCAGCTGATGCTAAATGTCATACTGCAATATATAAACCCCAGCTCCCTAGCTTGTCTTTACATTATAGTGCTCATAATTGTCAATGAAGGAGAAGACCACTGGAAAAATTAACCATCTGTATCAAGATGAGACCCATTATTTTAACATGGAATAGTTGCATATTGTAAAGAATACTCTGTCTAACAGAGAATTGCTCAGTGGAAGAGCTTTTCTGATCACAAGAGCCCAGACCTCAGCATGCAGCGTGGCTGCTCGGGTCTGCACTATCTGGCACCTTCAGTGAGTGACACAACACTGCCTCCTGGTTTTCCTTAAGGAAAATGAAGTCAGTGACATAGGGTCAAATTGCTTCAAGTGAAGTGTAGTTGAACTACAACTGTCTGCAGGAATCCCATTTCTTTGATACTTATTTTCTTTGAAGGGTTTCCCTTGATTACTAGTTCATCTGTAGTGAAAGAAATCTCCCCAGGGAAATGTGGGTTCTCTAGGGGGAGTGGGTTCTCTCCCCTCCAGTCCACCTTCCTCAAAGGGCAAAAGCCTCTCTCCCAGAGATTTGTTTAACCTACCTGTAAAATAAACATGACTTTAAACTGTCAGCAGCATAGGTACTAAATCAGGGAAGAGGACAGCCGTTGCTAGGAAAAGTGATTTTACAGTCTATGAAAACATTGTCCGTATCAGGAAACAGAATATGTTGCTTAATTGTCGTGCTGTCAGCTCCCCACTCATCCCACTGCCAGTTGCTGGCTGTACCCATCACAGTGTCCTGTCCCTGTTGTGACCACTGTGCCACCTCTGCCTGAAATGTCACCACACTTTCAAAACGGGGATGCAGGATGACAGGGTAGTTGCTCTTGTTCAAATCTTCCAGGATGTCTGTTATCTGTGGTAGAGAGGGTGAACACGAGTGCAGTTGTTGCCGTAGGGGCACAGTGATGAATTCATGTGCTGCTATAAACATCTCGGGCACCTGGGGCAACTGTGAGAGGTGGCTCCAAGGGGACATATGCATTTATTGTCTGAAATGCAGTATGAAGCAATATGGTCAGAGAAGTTAGCGCCCTAATCACATTACTGTGTGCTAGAGCTGCTGGGGAGTTATTTAAAACGACTTGAGATTGCAGATGAGAAAAACAGCTCTGGCGGAATAGCCTGAGGAAAAGGCTGTGTGTCATAGCTGTCAACCCTCTCCTCTTATAGCGGGTGAAAAATAGGAAAAAAAACCCCTGAAATAAGCACAGCCACCTGGAGCATCTGTCTGCAGGACAAATGTGACCCAGGTGCCACCACTTGTGTGGTGACCAGCCACTTTCACCCTTCCCTGTGCCATCAGGGCTGCAGGGTTGTGAGAGGCAGAGATTGTCAGGAGCTGCTGATGGCTGGAAACCCTCCAGCTTTCAGACCCTGCTGCCTGAAAAATATGGATACAGAAGGGACAAGTCCCTAGGGAACACTCTACCACACCATGGAAAAGGACCAGGTTTTTCAGGTCCCAATCTACTATATTTGTGACCCAGGGAAGGCTCTCAGAGGTTGCTCTGGGCCCTGGCTGCACTGTCTCTGAGGTAGAGGTGACAGTATTTTTGAAGTATGATGCTAAACATCTATGCAAGTGTAACAGCTTGGAGATATTCAGATGGGAGGGGAAAGAAAGATGTTATTTTTACTAGACTTCAATTCCACTGTAAAGACCTATAAAACAGGCACCAGGAAAGTAAGATCAAGAATATTTGTTTTCTATACGTTACCTTCCAGAGAAATTTTGCTTCATACCAGTGCTGACGCTCATTTACTAGCCAAGGATGACCAACTGGGAGTGCCCTAAACCAGTCAGGAGATTTGGAGTGCTTCTGCTTTTTCCCTTGAGCAGCTGAAAGCACATGCAACTTCGTATTTTTCTTGGGACATGATAGAAATGGTAAATCATATGCAAATTATTTAGCTATTATTATTTACTAATAGAATTTCAGAACTCCACATACATACACAAAAAAGGGTGTAACACCACCTCAGGTTGCCCTAGTATTTAAATAACAACATGTGAATTAACAGAAGACTAAAGCATCCCTTTTCATATACCAATTAAAAAAAAAAAAAAGAGACCATATCATACTATACCAAAAAAATATGTTACCTTTCATGCTCTATGGTCCTGACTCTGCAAGGACATCAAGATGTGGCCCACCTGAGTGAGCAGGGAGCCCTGGGTTATGCTTGTATAATGTAGTCTTTCTGGTATTGCATTTTTATCCATTTTACAATACTCTCAGTGCATAGTTTGCTTCTTTCAAGCTCTATAAATCCCTGATGATTGTGAAAACAGAGGAGAGCCTAGAATTATTTATACCCAGAGATATTGTTAGGAGGAAAATTAATGAGAATGACATTATGGGTAGGAAAGCTGAAACTGAAGGAGTACTTCCTGCCATGGAGACTTGATTTGTTTGTTCATCTCCTAAAAGGACTCTCCTGATGTGAGCACTGGCAACTTCATCCCTCAAGACAATGAAAACTAAACCAGACAGTAAGAAACTGTGGAAAAGTATTTTTTATACTATGTGTCCCTCCTGCTGGGGAATGATATCTATGCCTGCTGGGGACAACTGTCCCCATGCCCTAGAGCAGTGGCAGGGATGGCCAGTGGCACCCATATGCCTTCTGTGCCTGCTTGCAGCCCTGGTGGGAGACCAGCTGAGGTGGGAGAGCAATCAGCATTCAAAATAACCACTGCCAGTCAGCGCATCACCAAGCAGGCTGAGATACCAAGTCACCATGGATGCGTTTTTGAGGCTGAAAACTGCCTGATGGTTACTTTCCAAGAAAACTGCATTCCCTATAAGACCCACAGTATTCACAGGACACTTCTCAGCTTGAAGGGGGTTATTTCAATTCCAAGGTGATGTTTGTGAAAGCAGGAGGAAATAGAGTATGATGAAGTACATTTTTCCTAGTAACTCAGAAATATTGATGAACTAGTTCAAGGTCTACAGAATCCCAAAGAAAAGGCAGCAGATGGAAAGCCTGAGTATTGCTTTTCATGGAAGTTTGTATGAAAGGGAGTTTGCCAGACCCTTAAAAATTGTGAACTGTAAGGAAAAAAAAGTAGTACTGAAGGTACTGTTCTCATATACTTCCATCCAAACTCATAATGCGTAAATGAAGTAAGTCAAATAGCTTACCATCAGAGCACTTCCATAGTCTTCTCCCGATATACTCTGAAACAAGGTACTCTGAAACAGATGCCTAAGCTTTTCTCCTGAAAAATCAGCTATTGCCCCTGTCCTTCAAGTGCTGATTCAGTTGCAGTAAGCAGGAAGGTTATTCCAGCTTGGGCTCAGCTGCTGGCAGGACAGCAGGTTTCTGGGAAGTGGCTGCCCTCTGGCTTGTGCTATCGATTCACCTTGACACCGGGGGCCTGCGCTGGGCACTGCTCCTTGACGAGCAGGGATGAGGTGTCCTGCAGGGACAGGCTGCCTGACATTGGCACCCTCTGCAATGACCAACCTTGACGTGACATGCAAAGCCTTTCATTTCTGATTAGCGTGTAGTCATGTGCACACCATCGTTTACACTTTTAAGAAGATGCCATCAAATACTGGGAAGCACTTCTGTGTCCGGGTAATTGAATTCAGAGCAACCCATTTCTCAATGGAAAATTAATAACTTGGCAACCTCGGACTTTACTTTTGTTAACTCTTTCACTAACACTCATGAAACAATCCTCTTAAATTTTACAAAATAAAGAAACCTCTTAGTACTTGCAAGAATTATATTACTTGTGCCTGTTCCCAGTTCATACACATATCACACTTAGGTTCATATTTTATGTCCAGCATATTTGGCCTAGAAGTGTCCTAAAAAACCTGCCTTTAAGATGAACAATACCGCTCACATGGAGCACTATTTGCATAAAGCACATAAGCCATCCAGCCTGGAGAATTTCAGCATAAGTTGATCATATAGAAGCTCAAACAAAAAAAAGTTGCAAGTCATGTTGCATTAATGGGTGAAGTGGGTGAATATGCCTGGGTTGCCATTAATACAGTAACGGTGTTGCCAGTGCTGTCACTAATGCAGTAGTAGGGACGTCGCTCTTCATCATAACATCTCTTCAGCATCTTAGATGAGCCATGTGTGTGTGGGAAAAAAAAAAAAAAAAGCCAAAATCCTCCCAGCTCTTACCTCAGAAGAAAGTTCACGGAAAGTTAAGGAGTTTTCTACTGGAAAAATTGTTTAAAGCTCTTATCTCAGCATTCAGATAGGTCCTGCAGTCTTGCGAAGGATCCTTTTTTTGTCTGCTCTGTACAACTAGAGATGGTGTAGGAAAGGTACATGGCAAATAAGTAGAAATATGTATAAGGGTAGTAAAAAAATAAATTGCTTGATTCGCTCTCTTGGAATTTATTCCCGGCATTTATAGCAAACCGAATAATCAAGTGAGTAAAGCTGTACTTCACACTCAGTATAAATTCAGCACTAATCTGATTATAGAAATAATTCTTTTTCAGGGGGAGGTAATATGTTGACTGAGATATAAAACCTGAATATACTGGGAAACAGAAACATAGTACAAGAAAGCATATATCTGTGCTACAGATTAATTATAGGGAAGTGCATTAAAAACAAAACAAAACCAAAAAAACCACTTTACCTTTCTGAAAAAAAACCCAACCAAATATGCAAACTGAGCATGAAATGGGAGTAATCCTCTTTGTCTGAGAAGTAACACAGCAGGAAATCGAGAAAAAGTGGTTGACGTGGCTGTCTTCACCAAGCAATCTTGCAGCCAGGGTTGCCCTGTGCATGTCACCCTGCTGCAGCAAGATTGCCCCCTATGGCTTCAGCAATGATAATGGAGAACTGGTCCAAACTCAGCAGTCTGTGTTTATAGGATTTCATCTCTTTTAGATTTGGGATTGTTGATGGATTTTTTTTTTTTTACTGCTATTTTAAGAAACCTCAGACATCATGCAAAAGTGCCTTCAGGGACATAGGTTTGAGTCAGTATTAGCTGGGGTGAAAACCAGGTTAAAGCCAGTAAGGGGAGAGGTGTTGCTTTTCTCAACTGGGCAACTTCCATCCTGATTTGAATGGTGTCCTTTGGCTTTTGGCACAAAGCCAGACCCTGCTGGTATCCTTCAACTTAGGGTGTGAAACCAGACCACACTGGATGCCTTTTCTGCAGATCCCATGCTGCCTTGTGGACAAGCAGGTCCACATGCTCTGGACGGTGCAACACCTCCAACTGCACACACATCCATCCCAAAAACTTCTGACTCAAGATTTTTGTTCATCACCTTGCACTTGGTCTCTGAACAGCTTTGGGCAATGGCAGCATCCTCACAGTTTGAACCTTACGTTGTCATAGGCTGGGCAGTGAAAGAAAGAAACAGGAACAGCTTTTGAAAATGCCAGCATGGGTGGACCATGCCTTCTGGTTGTGTGGGCAAAAGAACAAACCCACTTTCTGGAACCCGTATGCTTCCTTCAATCTTATACTTACTTCATTTTCTATAAATTTAAGCATATATATATATATATATATATATATATATATATAAAAATACTCTGTTTACCCTTAATCACAGTTATTTTCAGTCCCTCTGGCGTTGTGAATCAAAAATCCCTGTTTGTAGGCTGGGAATTGTAACACTGGTGTGGGGGGTGTATAAGAAAAGTCCAGTCCAGGATAGCTCAGCCAGGTATGGTGTAGCTCATACTTCTCTGTGAGTGTTACCTCTGTACAGAGCACAGTTGGGCTCTGATGTGCTGGAAAACAGTCCTCAGACACCTACCAAGAGTGCATCACAGCCAAAAGACTGGGAAGCGTGCAAATCAAATCAGAAAAGGATAGCTCAGATCACAGATCTGCCAGCTGATAGGGAGGCAGCTGAGCTGATGGCAGCATGTAAGCTTAAAACCTCAACCCACTTAGTGATTGATAGACATGGAGCAATCTCCAGAGAAACTGAAATGGTTGGATGGATGGCAGCATCACTTTGAGAGTCCCAATCTCACTGCTGATTTTTTTGCAGCACAGAAAAAACTGAGAAAGTAATACAATAGAGTAGAGGAGACTGCATTCATTAAAGCATCTGTATCTGCTCTGCATTTTTCAGACCTTGAGGAAATCTCTGTCAGGGAAATCTGAGACTTTTGGAAAATGTATCTCATAATGGTGGAAAAGAGGCCACAATTTCACAGTAAGGCAGAATCGGATGATCTTGTATTAAATGTTATTTAACTTAAATTATCTCATTAAATGCTTTTATTATTATTGCCCATTGTCAAGCAGATATCTGGGGCACTGCTGCATGGTTCCCCAGGAAGAACTCAGTGATGCAGAAAATCTTTGTATATTTTTAGTGCAATATCTTTTAATGACACATTTACTGTAGTCCTTGAGTACAGAATCATAGCACATGAACCAGGCTTGTTTGCCTGCATGGCTCTTTCGTTCCATCTTGTCCTGTACCTACCTGGCAGGGATCATACCAGTCTCAGGAACTGACTCTGGTCACAGACCCTCTTCAGAAACATGATTTACAGCTGTTGGGAATCCATATTACCAAAAACAATCACCCACAACATGACTTTCCAAGACATTTTAGACTTTTGCATACCTGTCAAGGAAGCAAACTGTAGTTTATCCCAAATTCAAATGCTACCTAAAACTTTGAGAGGTCTCTACATTAAGTAAGTTTTACTGACATCTAATAGACAATATAGGAGTCATCCATTAAACATTCATGTAAAATGCTTTCCTATACATAACTGAATATCCTAAAGGCTATTTAAATTGGGCTTAACTAATTTTCAGTTTTGTTGGTCTCCCCAATTCAAAGGAAGTGTCTGTTTATGACTAGGATCTATATAGGGGCTTTTTTTAAACTCTCAAGGTTTTCTTATGTCTTCTGTGTTACTCAGAATATTTCTGGTGTGAATTGGATTAAATTACACCTGAACTGTGCAAGAAAATACATTGCAATAGAAATAATGAATGTCTCACTGTAAAAAAAGTTTAAAACCTGTTTGGATCCGGCTAGCATCTGCCCAGAGCCCCAGTTTACTCTGCTCTGTGCCTGCTCACCCAAAGCACAGACTAAAAGAGCAAACTGGGAAGCACTGAACCACTGCAGGGAGGGGCAGCTGGGCCGCCACCCTCATTTTCACAAGCTGAGATGCACAGCAGGACTTGGTGAGTTTGCAGGGCACCTGCAGGAAGAATGCAGATGAATTTGTCGTTTATATCTGTTGCCTTTAGTCCTGCTTTGGGCTGGCTCCTCAGGAAAATCCCTGCCCCAAGCCTTGCTCTTCATCCCATTGGAGTGCTCAGCAAGGTGATGGCAACACAAGTAGCCCTGGTACTTTGCAGGCCTCCCTGATGTGGTTTGCAGGATGAGCAGGAGAGGGCACAGGGTGGTGAAAACCAGACTGCCATCTGTCAGAGTCAGCTCCCAGTGGAAGGATGAGAGTATCTTCCACAGTTCTCCAAAAGCAGTCACTAATTCAGAGTCAAAACCAGGCTCACCTATGAAGGACGTTGCTGTTTGGTCCTCAAAAATCACAAGCCGTCAGGAGCCAAAGAGGGAAAGTGAGCTGAGCCCCTTTGCCTGTTGGAAAGGGAGTTTGAGTGTCTTGAAGGGACCTGTCTCTCAAACTGAAGGCTTGCTGCACCTGACCTACGCAAGTGTTTCAAGACCTTGTTAAAGCCTGGGGGGCAGCTCTTCTCCCATCAAATCACCTCACAAGCTCTGGTATATCCAAGAGATGCAAGGGTTCTCTTGACAGAATTATTTATTTTTCTTTATAAACAGGTCAGAAAAGTGAAAAAACAACAGGTACAAAAATCCCATGACAGTAAGTGAGCTAAGCAATTAATCACGTTTTTGTATTTATACAGCTCTGCAATAGTACCACAAAGAGGAAAGATAAAAAGCAGTTTGTATAATTCACATGTTAATAGCCCACATATTCCAGAAAGGGAAAAAAAAGAAAGGATAACATTGGCAGAGCACAGACATGAAAGGTCAAGGCAGATCAAAGGTCAAGTTGCTGGCAATCATCAAACACTAAAGAAGCACTGTAGAAATTTGTATTTAAAGAAGAAGAAAACAATAAAGAATTTTAATGAAAACCGGGTGAGCATTTCATTTCCCTGAATGAAAAGTGCTTTTCAAATGTGTTCCAAATGTATGTCCACAGATAAAAAGATGAGAGAGAGCAAAGAAGTGATGTCCCTGCAAAACACCAGCAGAGCTCAGACCACAATGTTGGCCCCTGGGATGGACTCTGAAGTTAAAGCAGGATGGGGGGGCCGAATTCTGCCTCCTTTCTCACCTTTACCTTTTACCTTTTGCTCACATTCTTTTTTTTTTGTGTAAGTCCCAGGAAGCATCTGTGGAGAAAACCAGAAGGATGTAAAGTTGCTTCTAAGGACAACCTCTGCTTGTTTCATCTTTTGCGACCTGATTTTGCAGGGCTGCGTCCAAACCATCGGCATTGCTATTCATCTCACAGCTGTGCTTCAGAACTTTCACCTGCAAATGGGATTACAAATGCAATCATTAGTACAGATTCCCCAAGAAGCTTTCACAGTATTACAATTAGATTTCCCTTTCTAGCAGCATCTAAATCAATATGATATGATTAGTTACTCTCGTGGATTACATGCTGCTGTACAAAACCTTCACACACAGAAATCTGAGTAATTTAATCAGGCAGTAATGGATTCTGGGAATGCTCCCACTGTCTAGAAACTTAAAATCATTCTGTCTCTATAATAATTTGCCATTATGCACCTGAAGCTAAATTGCCTGACATACCTGACAGTGGACAGCAGTGATTAAAACAGGTCACATCTCATCAGCCAAAGTGGCAACTCCCTCTGAATTCACTTTGAAAACTGAATTTGAGGGAGGAAAAAAAAATCACCTTTAGTTGTTTTTCCTGGACTATAACTTAAGTTTTAAGCTGTCTCTTTAAATACATCTATGTATGTATTTTTGTGTATGTGTGTGAGAAAGATGGAGTGTAAGTGCTATCCATTTCTCATCATTTTAGTCAAGGCAAGAGGAATATATGAACTAATGCTCCTGGGGAAATGCAGCAGACCAAGGCAGAAATGAGCACATAATTTTATTTCTCTGAAGGTGCTCAGCACTGCTGAGCAAGATATCGGGAAGGAGGAACCTTTCTGAAAGGGTCTTGAAAGCAGAAAGTCCTTGGCTGCCATTGTCAGCAGCTCACAGGAGAGAGCAATGCTGTGTGATGGAACCTGAGCTGCTGATAGCTGCTTTTCGGGAAAGGATTTTCACCTCATGTTTCCCCAGCTTGGGTAAACAGCTCAGCCCTACACCCCTGAGCTGCAGCAGCTCTCTTCTGCAACCACCCAGGGATTGCAAACAGCCCTGAACAACAAAGCACTGTGCTCAGCACTGCAAAGGCGGCTGACAGTGATGTGGGGAAAGCACACAAACCCACACATGGAGGAACAGCTACAGCCTCATTTGAAAAATTTGGCCTGTGTGTTTATAGGCAGAAAATACTCAGAAATATGCTACTGTTCATCTCGTATCCTACCAATGTGCAACAGCTTATGCCCAAGCAATACAAGACATTATATTACTATTAAGGACATTCCTTTTTCTTACAGCACAGTTGCATTGAAATAGCCCTGACCCATGGTGCCTGGGGACTCCTGCTTTTGAGGAGGATTTTTCCTATGGTAAAGTGATATTTCAAATAGCCAGTTGGCAAGAAAAGAAAGAAAAATAGCTATCCATGGAAAGTTTCCTAAGCAATAATTCCCAGTGAACTCTGCCCTCATTATAAAACTCTACATAGCTTGACATAAAAAAAGCCCCATGATGCACATACACTTTTCACCTCCGTATTCCCCATAATAGTCTTGGTTATGTTACTCTGTTCAGATATGCTAACCAGTGGCAATGTTCATCCACATCTTTTTTAGGGTACAGTGTGGTCTGTGTACGAGCCAGGTGTGGTGTGTGCCAGGGCTCCTCTGTGCCCAGAGGCACCACAGCACCAGCAGTGCCACGCACAGCAACACTGCCAAAACCCCACTGGCACAACCAGGCACATTAGTCCTCCTGACAAGCAACTCTTAGACAAATCTCATATTAATTCCTTACTGGAGGTGCTGAAGGAAATCTGTGGAGGCTGTTAACAACAGGAATTGATGCCAGTGGCATTTGGGCAGGGGGAGGCAGGTGGAGTCGGTCGTGGCCACCTGCTTGCCAATCCTCTGCAGCCCACAGCCCACTACTGAAAGAAAAGGCTGACATTTAATGCAGGCTGGAGATTGGACCACTGCATTACTATTAATAAACAATAAAGCTATTAAGGCATATTAAAGCTTGGCAATGAACTTGTCAAAATGGATGATCTATAAATCAATATAAACAGCAGTGACAGGCAGTAATTGAATTCCAGTGGTCCCTCAGCACATGCTAAATATGAAGGGACATGACACGCTGAAAATATAGTAGGAAAGCTGAAAAATTGATAGCATTAACGTTCTCCTGGTGAAACGTGGCATCACTTTAGCCCTTAATGGGGGTCAAACTGTGAATACGTATTGACTTCTTCTTTTAAAACAAGAAAATGGCTACATAAATCTGAGGCTTCCCAAATTAGAAATGGCTGCTCAAAAAGTTCACAGCCGCTCTGGATGTGTTTGCCACAGAGCAGCACACAGAGCCCTCCTCCGATGGGTTCATTAGCAGGACTTCTTGCTTTACTTGGGTAGGAAGAAGGATGGGTTTTGTGCAATCCAGAAAGCCTCTGAAGTTGATTCATCCGTTTTCATCTTCCATAAAGGACCAGCAAAAGCCCATCGGGTAGGAGAAGTTAATGCTAGCATGCTGCCAGGCTCGGGTGGCTACGTATCTTTCAAATTCAGATATAACAAGCCAGGCCTCAAATATCAGCAGAGGATGAGACAATCAGAACGGAAAGAAATTGGTGAAGTCGTAGCAAGCCTTTTAATGGAGATTCAAGTGACAGCAAATAAATCATGACAGTTTCTGCGGATGAAACCAGGGCCTCATTCTTTATTTTCTCTTGATGTGCTTCACTCAGTGAAGCTTTTCTTAGGCAATTTTCACAATAGAGCCCTATGCCACTGGAGTTCAGAACATTCTGAAATGGAGGGTTTGGACACTGAGGATTATTTTGTCTGTGCCACCTCACGGGCAGAGAGCACTTGTGATCAAAAATCATGGGGGATATTTGAATTTCAAGCGTCTCTCTGGGCACAGAGATGGAAAGCTAGCAAAGAATATATAAATGAGTGTCCATATATTGAGTGATGACCTGCTAATAAGGACTCAAATGCTTGAGAGCAGCAGAGCTAGGACAGGGGCTGGTCAACAGTGCAGAATGAGTGCAATAGCTAAAGAGCAGCCAGTGTGCCTGGCATGGCCGCAACCACTGGGCTAAAACTGCTGCTTAGCATGGATAAAGTTTCTATATAACAAGAGATAAAACTTCATTAGGGTCGCTCTGCACCACTGTGTCTTGAATACAGCCAATATTTGGAAGAGAGACAGGTGGAGGGGGACATTTTCTGGCAGTTACTTTGTTTTGACACAAAATTTAAAATTAAAATAGAAAAATCCTCTAAGGAACAAGTCAAGGAGGCAACATTTTTTCCTTTTAAACCTAATGTACTCTTTGAGGTCAGCCAAGACTCATTTGACCTATCTGATGTGCATTCTGCCTTCAGATTTGCTGAGCATGTACTGATGTAACATGAAAGATTAAGGAAGCCCGTTTTACAAAGTCTAAAATCTTTAGAGATGATGTGTAGAAATGCAAGATGCGCATCATCCATACCTTGTATGAAAATTGGTGAAGTAGATCTCAAACAAAGCAACTTTGCCTGCGGCGATATTGAGAGTGCAAGTATCCAGCATCCCTGCCAACTCCCATCATCACCATCTCCCCCCATCCCATCCCAAACTCATCCACTAGGAGCTGCGTGTTACCTTCCTGCGCCTTTAAACCTGCAAGACTTGGGAAGCGTGGTGTGTAATAATAGTAGTGCCTTTAATCAACAGGACAGCGCTGACACATTGCCCATTGAAATAGATGAACTAGCCTTGACTTTTCCCTGCATTTGCATCATTCTTAATTTTTCTTATGTGGAGGTTTTTTTACTGCCATTTAAAAGGTGAGAATTTAGTCAACTGAATGCAGTACTGATTAGCTCAGTATTGCAATTGTACTTCATGGATACCTACTGCTTGTATGTCATAGCTCTCCAAATTGCCATTATACTATTAATCTAGGTTTTATGGCACTTCAGAACTGAAGTATCAAAAAACAATTATGTAAGTGGAAAAAATCACAGTGGCAATCTACCAAAGAGCTCATATGGGTTCTTATGAAACACCAAAAAAACCAAAACAAGGGAGCCTGTTTGCAAAATCCAGAGAGTCTGATGACCTGCGAGAATAAGGGAAAAACAGATACGACATGACAATAGCTGGCTTTCCAACACTGCCTACAGCATGTCACCATGCTGAATTCAGGACTATGCAATTGTTCTTTAGTGCAGGTGGAAGAAATCCAGCCCTCTCCATTCAGATTTTTTTCTTCCCCAGCACCTGTGGGGGAAGAGAAGCAGCCTGTTGTGATTGTGTTAATACACTATTCACATTTCCATTTGTTGTTTTCTCCGTCAGTATGCTCAAAGAAGGGTCTTGTACCATAAGAGAAACCTCTACTCCCCAAATACTTATACCCTCAGGGATGTTTCAGCATAAGCATCTCAGTCACTGCTGTATTCGGAGTACCGTTCTTGGGAGCATTCAGCCCAGCATAATCATACTAGACCTGTTTTGCTCAAGTAAAGCAGTTGCACACAAAGCTGTTCTGCAGAGTCAGGGAGCACAGAATTGCTCCACCAACCTTGTGCTGCTGTGCACAAGCTCCCTGTCCGGGTGCCCTCCACAGCTCCCTGTGCCTGGGGGCCAGGAGAGGGGCACTGTAGAAAGAAAAATGGCTTAAGATGAAGTGACCGACGCTCAAATGAAGGATTAAAAGGCAGCATAATAAATCTATCTGTGCTTCATCTGTACTTGGAACAAAACCAGGAAACAAGTTATTTTTTACGGGAATGCACCACCTCATTCTCTTATGAAATAATCATCTCCTTGCAGGGTATTAGAAGGGGATTTTCCCGGGGGATCTTGGTAGCAAGGAAGCCACTAGGAACCTGTCCAAAAGCAGTATTTCACCAGGCAAAGTAAGAGCTTTCCTCTTCCATCAGCCCTATTCTAAACCCTAACCCATTTCTGACCCTTACTCTACATCTATCCCTAATGCTAACCCTTCTCTAGCCCTATCCCTAGAGGAAAAGAAAGCCCGCAATTTTTTTTTTTTTAATAATGCAAGTCTGGAAGAATTCAACCCATGTTTAGGGTCAGCGCTGAAAGAAAGAAATGCCAGTAATTCCATAGCAGTGAGGCTGGAATGGGGTTGCTAAAGAGGAGCAGAGGCTTCAGAGATGGTAGCTGTGAGAAGTATTTTGTATGAGTAATGGCCAGTTCAGCCCCAGCTGGTTTAGGGTTAAAATTAGGCTTAGGGTTAAGAGAGGAATACAGTTCAGAGCTTTATTTGCAGTGGGGCTGAAAAAGAGCAGCAAAAAAGAGATCAAAGGATGCAGCAGCAAAATAGTTCAAGTTCATTTGTCACGCTGATCCTCACCAGCTACTAGTGGGGTGGTGAGGAATGAGTGATACAATTCTTAGATGCACCTCTGCAGCCAGCGATGCCTCCTGACACCTCCCAAGGTCCAAGTGCCCTTCCTCCAGCACTGGGCAACACACAAAGCACTGAGATTCAGAAATAAAGGTAGCTTTTTTTCAATATTGTGTAAGGACTGATTATCCACTAACTGTACTCTCTGTAATTCCTGGCCAGTAGCCAGCATGAGCTCTGATTCCTGAGTCAAACACACCATTGTCTTGAAAATGCAATACTCAAAAAAGATACTCTGCTCGAAGTGCCTAAAATGGAGCCTGACAGAAGAAAAATAGATGCTACCCAGACACAAACTGTGCTGAAGCACATTTCTAGTTGTCCCTAGCCTTGGTATTTTTCATTTGTTTCAGAACAGCAGTGTTTGGTGTCACCAGTCTCTGGAGGCTGCTGAAACAGAGCCTGCTACTGCTCACCCATGAGGTGGCCCAGGTGCACAGGAGTGGTATAAGGCTGCTTTTGCCATCTGCGTGGCTGCTCCTGCATATCAAAGACCTACTGACAGAAGCAAGATACTTGATTCCTGCCAGCAGAAAGCACTTGCAATCTTATTGTTCCCTGGACATGCAGACAAATAGCTATTTACTGTGAACTGCAGACTCATTGTAAGAAATTAAATGCCTTTGGTGATTATGAATGTAAAAACATGTCTTTTCTTGAGATGAGACTTACAGATTCCAGGAATTACTTCCTGCTTCACATTTTGGGTGAGTAGCCAACTTTGGGCTTGAAAAACATACAGCTTGAAGAGCACCCTTCCCTTCCTCTCCAAGATTGCTAGGCAAGGGACAGGGAAAGCAGGCTGAGTCCAACTGTGGCAAAACCCTTGGGAGGATGTGCAAAGACATCTTTTTGATTACATAATGCCTCTGCAAGCCCTTTGTCATTAAAATATGATTAAGAGTGGTGCCCAGGAGGAGTTCACCTTTAGAAAATGACACTTACAAGAAATCACTTCCCAAACAGATACTTGCCTCCCTGAGATGAAGAAGAGGTTTGATGGATGAGAAGGCAATATTAAAATGTCTCCTCTCATAAGAAAACAGAATGAGAGCAATCATCAGAATTTATCTGCCAGAGAGGAATAGAGTGTTTTCTTGGCACTAAAGGGACCCTATACACTAAATCAAAACCAGAACACAGGCTCACAAAAGAAAGAGACAGATGTCTCTGACATATAAATACCACATAAATGAACTTTCTGGAATGGAGATCTTATTTAAGCACACACCATAGTGACATCTGAGAAATATATAATGAACCAAAGCAGATCATGAGGTTGGTATCGGCACTGAAGCTTCAGCAATTTTTGAAGGGTAATGACCCATCTGCCGACCATGCTTGGGAGTTATGGCTTTCATATTTTGGATCTCCTTCTTTGCAAAACCCCAATAACCTCCTTGTAACACCTGAACCAATACCCAAGTATTTGCACATCACCCATTTTTAATTCATTCAGCCCAAAATATAGTCCAGGCTCATCAAAATGCTGTCTCCCGAGGGCAACAGGAGCTTCCTGGTGAAAACAGGAGTGATCTCTGGTTCAGGGTGAGCTGTGTCTCAAGAAGCTACTGCTATATCCACAGCACATCCCAATGCACAGCAACAATGTAATGCCACTGCAATCCCAGAAAACATACTCAGAAAATAAACTGAGAAAATAACCCTGAAACTGCCAGGCAGGATGCCTGCTTGGATCAGCCTCACCACTTTCCTGCCGTGCATGCAGGCAGCTGGAACGAGGCAGCCCTTCAAACTGCTCTCTTGAGTTAAAATACATTGCAGCCCTCACACTGACCTTCTCGGGAAGGCAATTAGCATATGGTTCTTCGTTAATTTTCCCTTCGATGCTGTGTGTAAGCCTACACAGAGGAGCTTCAAAGGTTGGACACTTCAGTTTGCTGGGGTAAATATCCACACTGTGTTTTAAGGTTCCTTATCCCCATTTTCTAAGGTTGGTGGTTTTGGACATGGCTCTTCCTGGAGAGTTTTAACACCTCTCTTTTGATTATATGCCAAATAGAAAAGCACAACTGTAAACTTTCTTTTATGAAGACAAATTGAGTCTTAAATCAAACCAGACTTGAGCCCAAACATGACATTTACATGGTTGCTGAATGTAAAGTATAAAACATGATTTCAAGTTTCCTAGTGGATACAGACTGTGTAGAGCTTCCCCTGATGCAGAGGGGCAGAAAGGAATAATGCAAGCACCAAGGATTTGCAACAGCTACCTGAGTGGAATACATAGGGAAAGAATGGCTTATTAGCCCTTCATGTTAGAATAAGCTCTGAGAGCATGCAGGCTTCACTGGGGGAGGTCAAATACAAAGCTCTGCTTGAGAATGGGTGATCTGGCATCATAGCCATCTACATTAACCTCAACCCTTGCACTAATTAAACTTTTCCCTACTCTCCAGAAAAGCAGTCTGCAAATAGCATCAGGCCTGACCTACTTCTGCCTGCTTAGCTGCAAATTTCAGTTAGTGTGATTGGATCCTTTCTGTGCTGGGTTTCTTCCAGAAAAATGTCAAACTTTTCTTCCTTGCTCTTCAGAGGCATTGAATAAGCCCAAGGTCCCAAGATGTGTTCCTCTGATCTGGGGAGGAGAGGTAGAGATGAGCTGTGGTGTGGGATGGCACCCAGCATGATGCAGGTCCTCGGTGCCTGTGTGTTCACAGCATCAAATAAGTGGCACTGGTGGAAGGAGTGATGTTTGCAAGGCATGGCTTGCACATCTGGGTGAAGGTAGTTTGCTTTTCACAGGCAAGGAATGGCTTTGTAAAGAGACATGGAAACTTGAGCAACATGTTTGACAGCACATTTATTCAGTGAGAAGTATTATACAAATGTCATGTGTGTTGAACTCATTTTCGTGCTTTGAAGGCTGAGAGGAGCCAGAGTGAACAGATAAGGTCATCAGCTAACTCAAGAAAAAAATCTTATTGCTATGCGGCAAAAGCACTGTGTTGTTTTTTACTGCTGAGCTCTGCCTTCTGAGCAAGAATACGCAGGGACAGCCAGTGGAACACAAAAAGTTTTGTCCCTCAGCTCTTCCAAGGGTACATGTCACCTCTTTGTCCCAGCCATTAGGAATTAGGCTCTAATTGTTACAGTCATTTGGAGAGTTAGGGTAAGATAATGAATTAATTAGTTTTAGAAGTTTGTATTTCATCTCTGTGACTTGACCATTAATCATTTCTTAACAGGATTTCTACTTTTCCCCTCTACAGTCTTAAATTGAACATTGAATTTAAATGAAGCAGTAACATTACATCTTAGCCAGAAGTAAGGAACATCTTCCAACTGCTTGTCTCCATGACATAGAAATAGCTGTACCATGTTAATATTAGGAATTTTCCTATTAATAAATAACAAAAAAGAGAAAAAAAACCCCAAACTTGTCCTAAGGGAAATGCCTTAACTAAAAAATTCCAAGATCCACCTCCTCAGCCCTCTATTGTCATGTTTCCATAATGAAAGTGGGAAAACAAGTACAAGCCCTTAACAATGTACATTTTTATGCTATTCTGTGTACAATTCTATGTACAGTGCTCCATCCTTGCCAGGAGCATGAGCTCCAGTTTAAATTTTTCTTCATGGCTAAACTGGTGCCAGGAAAATCAAACAAGATTGTAAACTTGTGGATTTGTGATGTGCTTTCAATATATTGATTCTAGTATCAATATATTGATTCTAGTATCAATATATACAGATCCTACTATTTATCCTAATTCTCTTCATAATACGTTCACTAAATCAACCCATAGAAAGAAATGTTATGCAGATGACAGTTTGGTCTTAGTTTGATGAAGTAGTTGAAAAAGAAGGATGATTTCTCTTTTAAAATTACAGGTAATTTTTTGAATAATTTTGAGATTTCTTTATGTTGCAGGAAAATTCACTACAGCCTGTTGTTTATACAATTCCATTCAAGATTAAGGGATGAAAAAATTGCTTATTCAGACAATAGACAGAATGTGGATTTTTAATGCAGGGGAGTCTTGGGAAAGCTTCTGTGGAGGCCACTTCTGCAAAGACAGCAAATTCATTCCGATTTGACAGAAAAAGTACATCTGAGAAACAAAAGCACGCATTCGTGCACTGTTTGCACACAAATCCTTGATTGCATCATTGAAAATCAGTGGACCACTTCAACTCCTATAGCTATGCATAAAAGGGCTGAATAATTTTATGGTCAGCAATAATAGCATTTTTACTTTTGCAAATAAAGGAAACTTGGGTCAAGTAGAAATATGATTGTCACAGGCATTAAAAACAAATGAGCACACATATATATGTGTGGCATTGTGTACTCAACCAGGTCCATAACACTCAGATGAATATATCATCAAATTTTTTGCTAATATTCAATTTCACATTAATTTCCTTTAGGTGAGATCTGCTCTGCTGGATCCCAGGAGTGGTTAAAGGCACTGCCACTCTGAGCAGCTAGACTCCAGAACTGGATGAAGGTTGCAGGCCATTTAAGGCACAAATTCATTGAGTTAGACATTTCTCTGTCTCCCCTTGGCTTTTGTAGAAAAAAACCCTACTCCAGAGGGAGATGCGGGACACCTAGCGCTGCCCTTCTTCAGGGATGTAGGGAACAAATGTGAGATCTGAGAGTCTTCCACCTACCCCTCCATTCCCCTTCTCAACGGGACACAAAGCTCAGGTGATGGTCCTACTCAGTGTATCAGTCCTGTTCATGGGAAGTGAGAGGTCCTGGATTCTTGGCTCTATCATATTGACAAGATCAAACCGTTGGTCAGTAATATGTCCTAAATAGCAAATACCTATTATAGGGACTTAGATTGTCCGGGCATATTAGACAGTCATTTAATGAGGCATCAGCGCCCACTAAAAAGTCTTTAAAATATCTACCAGGAATGTCTCAGGTGGACCTGATTCTTGTCTCAAGTGGACCTTCAGTCTTGGCAAGGGAGAAGGACTGAGTAATGCTTCAGGTGTCAGCCTGGACTCTGCCCCTATTTCTAAGCATGGGATTCAGTTCACAGATATGTCAGCTGAGAAACTGAGTCCTGACTCCTTAGCATGGACCTCAGTGGAGCCATCTAACCCTGTATTCCTTATTCCTAATTTGCAGTGGTTGTCTGCCACTGGTGTTCTCTAAAGATGTGTTTGAAGGAGCAGGAATGTGTGGGGAGTTGCTGCAAACTGACATAGAAGACACCATACTTGGCACAGTGCAGTGGGGCTAATTTTTCAGTGATGCTCATACAGGCAACAGGGGTCACTTGGGCATCAGGGAGGCTGGAGGATCTTCCCCCCACAACAGAATGCCCAGGGGTATAGCATAGGACAGAAACACACGAGACATTTCTCTCTGACAGTATTAACTCTGATAATAATGTCTCCAACCCAAGAGAGAATATATTTCTCTTCCACAGACTGAAATAAAAAGTTTGCATTTTGAGAGCTTTGCATACATTACAGGAATTATTTATACTGCACCACAAATGTCGTGCTGCACAGGGCCTCTGCAGCGCTGTGGATGTATGTGTCTATAAATCAGATGCTCCAGAAAGGAAAAGAGGGTGATCCCTCCATCAATACTGCACCATTCACTGGGTGAGAAGCACAGTTCACTGTGTGGCAGCAGCATGGCTGAGACCTGTGGGAGCTGGAGTTTGCACCTCCTGCCATGGGGCCCTGAGGACATCGCTGTGTCACCAGGCATTCAGCAGCAGCTTCTTCAGCAGCTTTTGCCATTTTGAACTATGTCCCTCCCCAAACAGGCAATGCTATCTTTTCCCTGATGTCCCAGCTGCAGCCAGCACGCTCCAGTGAAGCAATGGAAAAATATATGGTTGTTTCCTCTGCACTCCTGTGCTTGAAGCTCTACCAGGACAAGGGAGCAGACCCACATGCTCCCTCTGCATGCCCAGGGAATGCTGGCCCAGAGACTGTAACTGAATCTTATCAAGGGTTATACAGGAGCTGAACTTCAAACTGAAATTTCTTCCCTGTCTTGCTCCAACAGTCATGGAAAGGCACAGCAGAGTAGCTGGTGGCTCCCTTGGCATGGACTAGGTCCCTACAGTGCAAATCATCTATTTCCTTTCCTAAGAGGACAGCAGGAAGCCACTAGTTTAAGTGACTTGACTTAGTTGCTCACATGCAGAAAGAATTAATTTGCAGTGGCTGTAAAGCAGCAGGACAGCCAGGTGCAATCATGAATCTCGGCAGCTCTTCATATTTATATTAGGCCCTTTGCAGCTGCTCTAGAGGCGCCTCACTAACTCTGAACTTCGCCTGAATACCAAATGACTGTGGCTACATGCAGTGCACTGTCCCTCCCTTCAAGAACACACACATAGCAGAAAAAGATAAAATAATCAAAGCAAGTGGTTGGAAAGTTTTTCCATTTGGAGAAAAAGAGGGGTAAGGGATTTTTCTCCCACAAGAGCACTGTAAAAGAATGGAATAGCCTAGACCAGGTCTCTTCTACAGTCAAGTCAGGGCTGTCACATATCAAGAACCAGGACAGCACTGTTTGTAACCCCGCAGGAGCTGGGAAGCTTGTTTTAAAGCCAGTGTTAGAAGTAGCTAGCTATGTATTTACATCTGTGTACATGTGCAGTGCATGCAAGTGGGACACACCAACAGAAAAACATGTACATGGACCTGAACGTGCAGGAGTGTGGTGATGGAACACCAACTGCATAAATCTACATAGTTTGGATCCAGTCTTTCCCCATAACTTTGACTACTAACACAAGTACAGCTGCCTGGATTAAGTAATTCATGCCCTGTTCCCAAATGGCTGGCCAAATTTTGTGCCAAGGCTTGTGCAACTGTGGTTATGGATCACACTTGTGCACCTTCACCCATGGTTGTGTTCCAGTACCTGCCAGGTACCTATGGGCAACAGGTGCTTTTAATTCATCCTTGAATATTTTGATTATTTTTTTTTTTCATCCTTGAGCCATGTGGTAGCACACATGGATATGAAAGAGTCCTCCAGGCACTTAATTACTTTTCCCACACATAGCTGAGGACTGAGTGGATGAGTTGACCTTACCCTCACTTGAAATCCATCTTTTGATACAAGTAGTTACAAAATTTGCATTTTGACAGGATATATAATTTTCATTAAAAGTTTCATAAGGAGATTTGGCATGAAAGGGAAATTTCTTAAGAGTAAACACGTATGGGTCCATGATTTGGTACTTGAGACATGAGCTTCTGCTTGGCAGCATCTGCAGTGAAAAGCTGAGTGTAGAGCAAAGTGATTAGCATGGACCAGTTCCCAGAGGGAGCACCCAGCTTTCAGCACACACCAGCACCCAAAGCAGGCACCACTAATACACCCCATATTTTGATGTGCAACAGAACCCAAAAAACTTAAAATTATGGTAGAATGAGACTAATGGCCTCTGATTAAATGTACCCTGGCAGTCAACTCTCTTCCCTTCCTTGTGTTGAAACATGGGCTCAGAAGGTCTCGTGGGGACCAAGCCCTAGGCCAGAGGATGTCTGCAGCCATCTGCCCCATCCTAAAGCATTCAGGTGGTGCAGCTACACTTTTAAACATATCTAAAGGAATCTGGGGAAGAAGCCACAGGCTGTAAGCTGTTAGCAGAGAGGGATGGATGCCCAGACACAGGACTAAGCTGCATGAGCCAGACTGAAGAAGGTCCATATGTGTAAGTTTATCTAAGACTCAGGAAAGCTAAAGAAAAGTTCAGTGTCACAGAGTCAAGGAGAGCAGCAGCCAACAGGACTGGAAAGCGAGCAGGCAATATATATAGTAGCTACCTATTCTGTGCCCTGGAGACACTGCCAACCTGGCTGGCCTTGGCCAGGAGCCTTCAGAGATGCCAGGTGTGAGTTGTATCACTCTCACTCCTTGGCTCTCTGTATTCTCATTTTCAGTACTTAACTAAATGGTCTATGTTAACATGCTGGTGCATTTCCCCACTCACATAACACTTCCTGGGTGTGCTTTATATTGAAAAACTTATTCTCTTCTGAAGGAATATAAGACAGTCGTGCTGCAGGTTTGTCCCTACAACATCCAATATGTACATCCTCCCCTCTTGCTATAATGATATTCAAATATGATATGGAACCAAAGGACCAATTTTCATTTGAGTGAAAGACAGAAGTTCCTTATCCTATAGCCTCAAGCGACCTATATTCTCCAAGACTATGCTATCCACTAGCAGTGTACCCAGCCTTTTCTCCTCCTTCTAAACCTCCATCTATATTATCGTTTTAGGGCATCTCTGAAACTTTCTGAAAAAATTTTCTTAATAAAGAGTAAAATAAACCACCACAGCCTGCCAAAATCTGGAATTTCACTAAATTGATGTAAAGAGAAAAGGAAAAAAGTGTGAGTGTTTTGATTCTTGGCCTCAAATTGTTGCTGCAGTTCAAATCCCCTGCTTAACTAACTTGTGTCATCTGTACTTTTCAGCTCCACCTGTGCAATCATTTGCAGAAACATTATTAGCTGTTTGATTTTTTTCCCCTAGTTTGCTTCCATAGCAACATCCATCAGGGAGAGAACAGCAGGAGCATATGGGGAAGTTATAAAGCACATTTTCTACAAGAAAAGGAGGCCAAAGCATTTAACAGACAGCACTTAGGTTTCCCTTAGTAACCGAAAATCCAAAATACCTCTCTTGTTTCAGTATGTCCTAGTATTAATTAGGCTGCTTAATGATGTAGCAGTGCAGGCTGGAGGTAACACTTGGGTTGTCTTTAATTAATCAAGGTTCTGAATATTTCTTTGAGATTTAAGCTCATTGCCAAAACACATTCTTGTTACATTTTTGTGTGCACGTATTTTACAAGCAAGGCTTGGAGCTGTTAGACAGCCTTTGACATGCTAAATATTGTGGAAAAATTTTTGCATAAGGTTCCAAAGAGAAATGCTAGAGCTGAAAATTATCTGTTTGAATACTTTGAAATCTGTCACCAAGGAATAGCTAGAAGCTGTCAGGTCAATTTTAGAATAAGTATATAAAAAAAAATAAAAGCATATCTCCTGCATAGTCATTTCTCTCCTTGCCAGTAGCAACCCATATACACTGGTATTTTATTAATGAAAACTGTACTGATGTTCCTCTTTAGTTTAAAATACAGACCCTGAAGCTCAATATGAAAACACTAAGAAGTTGTTAGGCCTTTTTAGTAAATCAAATATTCCACTAATCTCTTGATTAGTGTTTCTGCCAATGCGTGTTTGAAATGGAGATGTTGATGTTTTGGGGGATGTTGTATACTGCATAAGCATAAACCTGACAGGGGGCCTGATGAGACTGCAGTATAGGGTGTTGGTGGGGATTGAATTACTAGTGTCCAGACAAACACACTGGAAGATGTTGCACCTAACAGAGGTGCCTCCTGCTGGCAGGCTGTTATTTGTCCCCAGTGTGTCTACTAGCTTAGAAGTGTGGCCAGTGCTGGGTGTAGGAGGAGACACACCACAGTCCTCCTGAAGCCACTCAGAAACATTGTGAAATGCAGCTTCATCTTTCTTCTTTCCATCCTTCCCTATCAGTTCCTTGCTTTTCTTCTTGTATCCAAATTGGTCCCTTCAGCTACATGCCACTTCAGCCTTCCCCACCTTTGTATTCCCATCTCCTATTGTCTTTCCTCTGTGGCTTCTTCTCTGCCTGATCCACTTGGTCACTGCCGTCTGTATCTGCTCTCCTTACAATCAGCTCTGCCACATGCAATCTCCCTGACAATGCAACTCCCCTTTCTGCAATCAGTTTAACAATTCTCTCTCACACCTGCCAACTGAACCCTTCTGCCCCTCTCTGGCTCTGTACATCCTCACGTCCTCTAACACATCCTCATCCCTGGCAGTCGGTCCCCACCTGAGTGTAACTTGTCTCCATCACCCCAGTGCCACCCTCTCACCTCCTGCAGCCCTTTCACCACCCAGCCAGCTCTCCCTCTGTCCCTTCATCCAGTAAGGGCAGAACAGGAAGGAGAGCAGGAGATGTATCGCACTACAGAAGAGGAGAGTAAAATCTGCTCGTGCATTTCCAGCATATCTAGAAGTCTTCTGCCACCCATTGCATGCTCAATGCCACTGACAAATCTGGGCCAGAGCCCAGTGACCTGTCCTGCCACCTCCATCAGCTGTGCAACTTGAGCAGGCTGCGGCACAAGGATCCTTAACATCCCACTTAAAATCAAAATTTGCCAAGAAATTCAACCTGGCTACGGACAACTATAGAGGAATATCTATTGCTTGAGGCCTCTGGCTGAACTGAATGAACAGACTCACAGTTACTTGGGTATATAGAGCTCCAAAGAGCTACCTACTGCTGGGGGTTGCACTGATGTTGCACTTCATTTGTGAAAAGTTTTGCATTCTAAAACAGGCAAACGTGACTTTGTCCTCTTTATACTCTCACATCCCAGGCTGCAAGGGTGTGCTGTAAGGCAACAAACTCTGCCATGTTGTAGACGTGTAAAAAATAACACACTTCCCAATCCACAACCACAAGTAAAACAGTGAGGAACATGAACAGGTAACTGCACAGGCTGTAACTCAGACACAAATTTTTGGCATTTTTGGGGTGCCAGTGTGTCCTTAAAAAATAAATCAACCTACTCCCCACCCTCAGTTTTGAAGGAAGAGCTCATTTCCTGCCATGTAATCGATTGCTTGGGTTTAAAGTTGAACCATTGAGTTATCATATATACAAAGACTAGTCCTGCCTAGTGAGGAGAAAGATTGAGGTTGCCTAGAGGATGAGCCCTTTTCTAACACCTGGTCCTCTGATATTACACCAGATCTCTCAAATCAAGTTTCTATTAAGGATGGCATAGGCAGAGTCTATCTGCCAAGAAGTTATCAAACACAAAATGAACAGGAAGCAGTAGTTCTCTCCCTTTATTTAAAAAGCACCTGCTACATCAACTAAGTTATAGCATAGATAGAATACGAAAAATTAAAGCTGGCAGGGGATAAATTGGAGAAACAATATTTCAGTTGGTCCTCCTACAGGAGCAACTCTTGTCAGACTAACCATGAGGACAGATGGAGCCAGGTTCTCAACCCTCCCCAGCTTTTAGAGGCAGCTCTGCTAGCAAATCCCAGCCAAAGAGTGCTGTTGGCCAAGCCTTAGCAGAAACAAAGCCAGCACAGTGCCGAGCAGCCAAGAACAGGGAGGCTGAGACAGCCAAAGCTGGGGAACACAGCATTGGGCAGGATTCCTCTGTGTGAAAGTGCCAGGTGGAGGGAAGAAAACTAATTGGGCTTGTTTCAAGTAAGACCCTGAACTTTCATTGCTCCAAGAGGGTTGCAGCCAGCATCTTCTAGTTCCTACCTCTGCTAGTGGGTATTTTTTATTTCTTAATGTGAGCAATATGTCACACACACATATATATATAGATATAGAGAGATATAGATGATATAGATATAGTAAATGCCATTTAAGGTTCTTGTTACTAATAGATCCCTTGGGATGGATTAGAGTGAAATGACACTAAACGACAGGTGTTTATAAATATATGTATGTCAGTTTTATTTCAGAACAATTTGGTTGCAATGGAAAGGGAGTCTGAAGCCATTTTGGTTATTATCTTTAGAACTATAGCAATATAAAAGCATGAATATAACACTTCAGAAAATGTATAAGGAAAAAAAGAGAAAGAAAGGATAAGAGTAGAAAGATATCACCTCCTCATTCAGCAATGAGTCTTGATTGTTGCAATATTGATGTCCCTTGATCAAGGTGATGGTCACAGTCTTGATCTGTCAGGGATGAGGGAAGCCTGTGAAACACAAAGTTCAGGTTAAGGTTCATGCAGGTTCATGTGAGAATGCCCAGGTACCTCCCCTGGATGGGGAGTTTTACAGTGTTTGATGTAGCACTGATTCACATGCAGTCCTCTGGTGGAAGGCCTCAGAAAAGAGCCTGAGGGTGCTTCAGGGGTCTTAGGTGGTTTATGACACCTTCTAAGATATGACAGCTGCCTCTCATGTCAGTGTAGTTAAGCCAGTTTTGCCCCATCATTATTGGCCTTCTCCTTTGTCTGGCTCAAAACCCAGCTTGTAGCCTCTGCTCCTGGGCCACTACCTTGCACATCATCAGCAAAACACCCACTGCTTTTGCAAATGACCATTTATTTGAGTCATTAACTATTAACATTTCAGTCTCTCATAAGGGATCATTAACAGCCTGAGGAATACTAGTCCTGGAAAACAAAGGAAAGACTCAGAGGAATAGGGATGTAGTTAGAAGACAAGACTCAACTCCTTCCTTGACTCTAGAGAATGGGGTATAAGAAAGTGGGAGGGCTGGGAAGTTCTGTAGGGTAAGCACTGGGGGCAGGGATGAGGTTGGGGTTCATCCTCTGGATTTAAAGAACACCAATACTGGTAAGATAAGTATGTGATGTGCATGTTTTTGTCAATGAAAAAAAAAGAGAAAGAATTGTGGAAAAGAGTTACTTGCTTTACTCCTGCAAATAAGTATAAAACCCTCAAATGTTAACTTTGTAATTCAACTCACCCTCTGTAACCACTTTAAATCCCCTCTGAGACACACTATTTTTAATATTTTAAATAACTCTGCAAGGATTAAATAAGGATTTAGTGCTTTTATTCTCCTATGGATGACAACATGAGGCTCTCTCCCTTGTTCATTGCTGCATTCGCTTCCTTTCCTCTCTGTGTATGTGACAGCGATGCTTTCTATTCCTCTGCTTGAAAATTAGCCTTCCCAAATACTGACATGCTTAACAGCTGTTTTTCCTCAATTTGCACAAAGATGGAGTATTATTCCATAATGCTGCATAATTTGCCAACTTTTACACCTCCATAGTCCTGAAATCTTTTTCTCTGTATCGAAAGATATTTGCATACCTAAGGTCATATCAAGACTCCTTATGAAAACCAAATGTAAACAGTGCCTGTTTGTTTCATAATGCAGCAGCAATCTTAAATTTCTGTTATCTGAGCTAGTTGCAAACAACCCTCTCAACCATGGATGCTGTTGCAGTGCCTCGGATGGCGGCTCTGCCGGAAGCATCATCCCCTCCCTTGCTGCTTGGTAAGTTCACTGAGACATTTTGGGATTTGCCCTTGAGGGAAAGTGCCCAGCGAATGCCATGTGTTCAGACATCAGGGCAGCATGGTCATATAAGCATGCAATACCTGCCGCTGTGGTGTCACCAAAGCTGTAGGGTGCTCAACTCCAAGCACAAGTCCACAGGGCACAGCACCATGACCAAAGGCAATGCCCTCCATCCCCAGCACCCACAGCCCAGGATGGTGGCTGCTGCTTTGTGCATGATGCTGCTGGTGGGAGGGCTGAGCTGGGTTGGAGGAGAGCAGCTGCTCCCAGTCTTTGGTTGATAAGTGGAGCTGAGCATAAATCCCCACCCATTCAGCATTTAGAGGTGTGGACCCCATTCCTCTCCACATCAAATCTGCCTGCACCTTATGCTATACCAAAATCATGTGTTTAAGCTTCACAGGCAGTAAAATTTTACTAGAAGTCCTTGGCTTGGTCTGACCACATCTTAGCAATGGATTTGGAGAATGGTGCAGCTTCAATGAGCTGCCCAGGGAGCACAAATGTGCATAAACAATCTGCCAAGCCACATCCACAGCCAGGAGACACAGGCAGAGGGTGCAGAGGCATGGGATAGGAGAGGACACTTCTGCATGCACCTCAAGATCTTCCTTGTGGTACTAGCACTCTTTGAAGTCTTACCATCAGAGGAACCCAGGCAGGATCTTCAGGTGTCAGAATTTCCTCTCCTGTTGTCACAAGGGAGATCTTGCATATTGTCTTATTCACTTATGTTACTATGTCTCTCGGGAAGATTCTTGCACCACCTCAGCCCACTTCAGCTCATCCTGTAGGAGTATCTGGCTCCAGTCCTTTCCATGGCTCATGGATGGGACCTGCTGCTGCCACCCCCCAGTTCTGTTTTCCTGGTGAGGGACTGTGGGCCAGTGCCCAAAAGTGACAGCATGGCCCACACCAGAGTCCCGCACAGCTTGACTCCTCACAGAGCAGTGCTCTCACTCCCTCGAGGCTGGACCCAAAATCCCATCATCCTCAGAACCCAATGTACCTGAACAGTTCACACACCATAGCTACAAGACTGCACTTTTAACTCATTTCTACCAAACCAGATAAGAGTACTCTTTATTC
Organism: Sclerurus mexicanus; assembly: GCA_013396755.1. Classification (NCBI taxonomy): domain Eukaryota; kingdom Metazoa; phylum Chordata; class Aves; order Passeriformes; family Furnariidae; genus Sclerurus; species Sclerurus mexicanus. The sequence continues at coordinate 361,724 of VWZF01000016.1, read as the reverse complement.
CCCTCTAATTGTCACAGTATGTTGGGCTGTGGCCACCTCTGCCATCTCCTTGCCTGCAACCAGCTGCTTGGTCTAGTCTCTTGCTTGGTTTTGGGGCACTGCAGAACATGGAGAGGAGATGAGAGGGATGGGCTGCAAAGAACTCCTCATCTCACATAATAATGTCCCCCCATATCACCTCTGGGCTGAGGTGTTTCCTTGAGCCTGACAAGAACACCTAAGCACTGTCAGTCCCACATGTATGAGACATTGTGGATGTGACAAGGTGTAAAAGTAGTCTCACACAGTTCAGCCAACTTCATTTTTCAGTCATTGGAAAGTGTCAGAATTGAATTCCAGATACACTTCACTGTGGTAAGAGATGTAATGCTTCAAGAACATATTTTCTTTCTTGTTCAGATGCAGAAAAAAATTCCCAAGAACAACCATTCTCATGGGATTTTGCCCAGAATTGGTAGAAACCTCAAGCAAACAATTCTTTTTGTTATATCTCTGATTTCCCTGTTCAAAAATCTCATGAGGATATTTTCTAGGACTGTTGAATTTAAAGCTGCGTGCTGCCTGGGTTAGTTATCAAATCTGAGTGAGTCCACATTTTTACTTTTTTCCTCTCCTTCTTGATAATGACTGAAAGAGACCCATGCTCCCTGCTCTAGTGTTGCTGCTTGGTGCTGTGCTATCAGGAGGGCACAAGTGAACTTAAACCAGCTGCAGGGTAAGCACAGCATAGGGCTGCTTCCCCAGTCACATGCAGTGGGAAATGGGCAATTCAGAAGTCGGCATCCTTTATTCAGTCCTGATTTTTCACAGCTTCACTGGCTCATCGTGATTATACACCACTGCCAAAAAGCAGCACGCTGGCCCAGCATTGCTCTGTAGTGGCAGGAGAGCTCAGAGAGCCTGGAATTGCTGCTTTGACCCAGCTGCCTGACAGTCACATCCTCTGGCCTCGGCTTCCTGTCTGGGTCTCAGTGAAGCCCCACTATGGCATTCTTCAAAAGCAAAACAAAAAAAGCATAACCATCAGGTATTTTAGTATTTTAAGTTATCCCATCGGTAGATTCACCACCACTACATGGGAGGAATAAGTTTGCAATGTGGGATTGTCCTACAGGACTGAATTGTCTCCCCCAGCCACCTGTAGCACAAAGAGTACTGGGGCACCCTCACACACATAAGATGTGTAAGCAGGATCTGTAGCTGGTATTGGCTCTAATGGGGAATGTTATTTGGGGAGAAAATGAGAAGAAAAGAGGAGATAGAGAAAAAAAAAGGAAAAGGGAAAGGGAGAGCATAAAGTCCTTTGCAGTACAGTAACAAATGGCTTGGAGACTGTGATGAGTAAAACATCTTGGGAAAAAAAATAATTGGAAAGGGAAGACCAGGGTGCAGAAAAGCACAAGGAAGGGGAGGGGACAGGCTGCAGGAGAAAAGGAAAATGAACAGATCTGATTGTGATCTGTGGCTGAGAAACCCAGTCTGTTCTGGCTCAGTACCTGTGAAAGTCCTTGCAATATGGACTAATACATTCACAAGCAGGAGTCAGGGATGAGAGAGAAAGAAGGAAGCAGTGAATTGTATACATTTTGATTCCCAAACCTACCCTAAGGAGAGCTTAATGGAACAATGAGCATACCCCCAGTAATTAACACTTCCCTCCGTCTCCCACTACTAAAACGGCATCTGAAATTACCTTCTGTAGTCCCAGTGAGCTGCATTACAAAATAACCAGGCACAAATGCGCTTTGTCCCAGCCATGGCTACAAGGAAGAATTTATGGTTTAGCACTCCAAAATCCGACTCCTTCAGACAGACTTTCTGTTTGCCGTGGTGCAAAATTCCCCATGTGCACCTCTCCATGATCCCCCCTGTAGAGTATGTGGACTGCAGGTCAGGACCTGCTTCTCAGAAGGGGCATGTACAGCATGTACAATGTAAGGGCTCTCATCATTAGTAGGATCCTCTGTGTAAAGTGTGGTTACATTAAGGAAGAATAATGGCATCACACTTACAGACAAGCTCAATCCAATTTTAACAGAACTAATGACTCTCAGTTGGGCTGAAGAGCAGTATCACATCACTGTTGCTCATTGATACAGACTGACAAGGCATCCTCCCTTTGGTGCTTACCAGAGCCCAAAGGTTACATAGAAGTTTTAAAGATCTGCCTGCAGCTTCCACCTGCAACTGGCACTTTTATCTCAGACATATCTTGTCTCTGTGCCATTTCCTAGAGCTGTCAGGTAATCACAGCTGTTTGTGTTCTCCCAACAGATTTCATGGGTACAAGGCTTCAAAATGAAACAGCCAGGCAATGAGGCATTTCTCTGGAGAAGACATGTCTTGACTAAACAATTTAAGAGTTTTACTCACAGTGGAAGTAAAATGGGTTTTGTGTACCTGACCAGACCAAAGCCTGCCCCAGTACAACAGAAATAAAAAAAACCATTACACTATGCAAAAAGGAAAGGAAACAGAAATCTCATAGAGGGTATGAGAGGTAAAAGGTCAGAGCCATCAAAATTTTAGGGCACCAAAGCTGCTGCAAAATTCTGTAGAACACAGATCCTTATGGTACAACCTGGAGAAAAAATTTCCCCAGTTCTTCTGTCAGAGCAGGTGGAAAATGCAGAAGATGCTTCAGTTAGGATGTAGACCACTTCAGCACCTTATTGGATGGAGCTGGCCCTGCTGTCAGCTGTGCCTAGAAGGAACAAAATGAGAAGTATGAGATGAGGTCCACTGGCAGTAATTGTTTCTGTAATCTTCTCTGAAATCTCTGAGCAGGTCTAGCTCCTTCCTTGGCCTCTTCCCCTGACCCAGGGAGCTTGATGTGGGGAAATAAGAACGCCTTTCTTGCCTCTTCAAGGCAGAATGTTTTGGCTAGAGTGATCAACTAGATGAGCAGCCAGCAGCATTTGAGGAACTTCTCCCTGTGGTGCCACACTTTGGACATGATGGAGGTTGGTTTTCAGCCTTGAGATCTTTAAAAGACAATTTCCTGCATGGAGGCAAGTGTCAAGAGTGAAAACCTGGGAAAAGGAAAGATACAAAGCTCATTCATCATCATGGAAATGCCCGAAGGGTAAAGGGTTGTATCCAAACTAGGCTCACCAAGGCTTCCTTCATACTGACCAGGAGAAGGAGAGGTTTGGGACAGAGTGGCATTTAGATCTTTCTAGATCTGTCTTACATGTCTGGTCATTCAAGTGTCTGTGTGGTCAGATCAGTTGTGCCTGGCACATATAAACTTTTAAGCAGTGATTTGATTTCCTGCTTTCTCCTATCAGAAATCATAATTTTCTCCAACAGTCTTCTGGAAGTCACTTGGCATGGTCAGAGGGGTTAATCAGACCCTGTAGGTAGGATCATGCTACAGAGTAAGGTGTAAGGAAATCAGAGCTGTGATCATATCTAGCTAGGTAAGATTTGTCCTGACAGGGAAAAACAGGTTTAAAATATAGTAGAAACAAAACACCTGAAAAACATTTAGGAAAAAAACCCAATATATTACTTGCTCTTGATGTATTTTAAATGTCTGAGAGCAATGAACTGGCACCTGGCTCAAATGGAAACAAAAGAGATCTCACACAGTGGGAGTGGGGAAGGAATAATCCTGACGCACATGTTGTTCTCTGAGTATAAACCTACTTCACACTCCTGTAGGTTAACACACCCCCTATGCAAACATCATTACTCTGAAAGGGGTTTATTTATGTTCATATAAAGGGAAAACTTCTGTTGCCCAGAAAAGATAAAAAAAATATCAAACCAGATCTGACACAGACTGCTGAAAATAGCAAGAATAGAGAACACAAGGCGGTCTTGGTGATAATTTAACTTTTTCATCACAAGCAATTATCCCTACTGTCCCTGAGATGCACATGCTGCATACACAAAATGGCTGTGCATGGCCATGGGTTTGAGGGTGGGATCCTAGAAGCTGTGAAGAAGCAATGGATAACCACTAAATTAAAAAAAAAACCACTTGTGCATAAAACCTCCAGCTCACTGTTAAGCAATTTTTATCAGCAAAAAGAATACTGTGCCTCTGTAACTCAAGAGTGGAGATTAGGAAAAAAAAGAAGCAATCCACTAGATAAATGTTTACTTCTTTTTCTCTCCAGTAACCCCTGTGGTCCCAGGTGACGGGGAGCCCCTTCTGATAGGTAATGTAAATGGTGCTTCCCTCTCCCTTGCCCACGGCTCTGTGGGTTCAGCGCTATCTGCCTGCGCAGGTAGCAGCCTGTTTGATGTAAATGCTCCCCACTGCACAAAGTGGCCAGGTGCTGTGACAGCTCGTTGGAGTTCTCCAAGTCACTCTAGCAGGGTTTTTCTACCATTATCCTCCCACAGCCCTTGGGAATATGATTTATTCATGGAGCATCACTGAAGGCATCTTTCTATGGCATATGGAGTTAAAGTGTCCTCTTCAGAGAGCTGCCTGGGGACAACTGTGGAATTTGTACAGACAATCCCACTAGGTAGTCAATCTTGTAAAAGCACTGATATTACAAAGTAAATACGAGTGATCTATTTGTTTAAGGTTATTACTGTGACCGACAGGGTATTAAAACAATCTTTCTACTGACAAAAGATATCAGGCCTGCACTCCCATTTGATGTTCCTAGGCATGCTTTTCTTCTTTCTTTCCCAGCTGCTGAGCTTTGGGGTGTTCATCAAACTTGACTGATATGGAGATCGGAGTGCACCAAGCAACCAGACCATTGAAATTCAATTCAGATATGGGCTTAAATTATAAAAAGAAACCTTAGCTAGTAATAACACTTTGATGTGCAGATGCATGAAAGTTTCAACTGCTACTTTCTTCTGAAACAAATCAGCTTCAAGTCATGCTATTTGATTCATATTTTATCTTTTAATACATCCAAAGCACGAATATTAAACATTGCCCTCTGTGGTCAGGAAACTTAGAGTGGGTGATGTATGAAGGCTTCCATTTTATCCTTTAATTGAGGCTGTATATGGACACTTCCCTGCAACACAAATATACTGCCCAACATTCAGAGAAAAAGGGTCAGTCACTTTAGATCTGGCCCCTTTTCAAAAACATACCATTTCTCTTGGAACTGGAAATTTCAGCTAGGAAAGAACATTGCCTTCCTGGATGCATTTTATATTCTGGCAGCAGAGACATCTAAGGAAGAAGTCAGTTCTGGACACAGAGCACCCAGACAGGCTCCTCTCTGCTCTGCACTTTATAAACCATGCCTCACTCTCCTGTCCACTTTCTATTCTGAAGCACACAGTCCTATGCAACTATACTGTTTGCTTATTTATCTGTTTTTGTTTTATTTATGTTTATCTTGTAAAGTCCAATAATGCTGCAATGTCTCTGATCTGCTGTACCAAACCCAAATCCTCACCCACCCCAGGAAGGAGCACAACCATTCATTGTCCCATATGCATGCCAGCCTCATTTTCCTCCTTGGGATCTGCCAGTATTCAACAGCAGGTACATCACTCTTGCTCTTACAATGCCCAAGGATAGCACTAACCCTAAACCTATCAGAACAACTATCACCTGACTATGATCCATATGTGTATGTGAGAATCAAACTTCATTCTAACTTTATGACTCTTACAGGATCCTGTAAATAATACGTTGAGTCTCTACTTTTAACCCGTAGCCCCAGTTCTAGCTTTGAACCCAGACCAGCAATAGCTCTGTGCCCCTAGGTTCAAACACGAGGGATTCCTTCATACCGGCCCTGACCTTGTTCCTAGCATGATGACTCTTACAGGATTCAGGAACAAACATAGCTTATCACTAATGCTAACTCAAACAATGTCTTTAATTAATTGGGTGTTTGGTCAGAATTAATATGCCAGCATAAGGAAGGGACTGAAGAGCTAGATTTAAGTTTCATACCTTCAAGGGCTGAGGTAGAGACCTGTGCCCACAGCAGTGCTGGTTTCCTGCTTAGCAATACCTACTAAATAAATACACAGTGGCCTTTGCCAGGCCACAGGAGCCTTGCAGAGATGCCTGTGCACAACCCTCCTCAGGCTCATAATTCCTGGATTTTAAGATGACCTCAGCTGGAAGCCAGACACATAATCTGTGAGAAGATGCATCATCAGGGAACCAGCCCTCGCTTTGACCTGTCAGCATCTCTAGACGTCAGACCCAGCTCTTTGGTATTGCATTCCCAATCATGTACAGGCCACATCTGAGACAGCCAACTTCATCCTCTACCCAGCCAGGGACTGTGCTAACAAGTAAACATCATGATCCATCCCATATCCTGGCCTTGTGTATTTTACTGATATAGATACAGCCAGACATACAGCAATAAATATGACTGTGCAGGCCCTAAGAGCAGAAAGCACATTCTTTATCCCACTACATCTCTTCCTTAACTGCAATGCCATAAGTAACTTTTCTAGATATAAGATACAAGTCATTCAACACTCAAGCACCAGTCTTAGAATCATAGACTCATAGAAAGGTTAGGGTTGCTCTGCTTTGAAATTAACATATACTGGATGGTTTTTTTTAGAAAATGTCCCAACATTTTAATACATACACAAGTTAGAATTAGGATTCAGGATTGCGTAGCTCTGTGTTGGTGAGCTATGGTTAAGTGTTAGTCAGTAAACTAGGATGAAGGCTCAGCTTTCAGTTCACGCTATGAGTGGGGACCTCAGAAGCTGATGAGTTCAAGTTTTCTCCCCTGCCTCTCACAATACCTACAGACCCTGAGATTAGCTCTGTTCATTAAAACTTGGTGGTAATAACACCAAGGTTACAGGTTCAACCATCTATATGGGCCATTCACTTGAGAGCTGGATTCAATGATCCTTGTGGGTCCCTTCCAACTCAGAATATTCTGTGATACTGTATTTGTGCCGAGAGAGGCTCCAGTGAACAATTCAGTCTTTTATTTACTTGTGGCCTTAACTACACCAAATGGTTAAATTTCATGTTAGATTATCAACAGAGGGGAAAATCTCTGCCGCGGGCAGAAGGAAACAGCTAAACAGGTCAGGCTGATGTGGGAGCTAAAAACAGAGGGACAGATAGACTCTGTTTAAGGATAAAGGAGAAGCAGTTCCCTTAGCCTGACTGCAAACCTGCAGTGACTGCAGGCAGGAATGGAGGCTGCTATGAAATGAGGCCATTAGACCAGAGCTTTCTCTAAGCTTGGTACTGAAAAAAAAAAAGTTTTCAGTCCCTGATTTCTAAACCTTATCCGATATCTATCTATCTCATCCTCTAACAAATAAGGAAATGCAACCAGCCCTAAAGGAAATCAGTCATCCCAGTGAACACTGCTCCTCACCTCAGCAAACAGGCCTTGCAGGACACAGCAATGGCACAAACATTTCACTCACAGGAGTCCTGTATTTGTTACAAGACTCACTATAATGTGCCTGATATGAGTGACATCAAACACAACCAAAGCCTGTAGACTTTGCAGGACTCCTTCCAGTCCTAGTTGTCCAGAACTGGAGTTCCCAGAACCTGATAAAATCCTAACTCAGCATCTCTAGTTTGATGAACTGTAACACAGTCTCTTGACATGAGTCCTCCTCAAAGACTCTGGTGGCAGAAAGAATACCTAATTTTTTAAGCCAGTTTCCCATGCCTCACTGAACCATGTAGAACTATGTGGTATACGATATGTACCTCAGGATATGACTTTGAGCAATGTGATTTAGCTAATTTCAAAATTGCCTCTACTTTGATTGTAGAGTTGAGACAGCTACCCCCAGGTAACCCTACCAGCCTTAACTCTGTAAGCCTACACATAAACTCGCCTGGCACAAACCTCTCACCTGGTTTCTAATAGCAGCCAAGGAATCAAATTATGCAACCCTTTATGTATCAGCCCCATTCCTGGGCACATTCACAGCCAGGCTGGATGGGACTTTGAGCAGTCTAGGGGAAGGTGTCCCTGTCCATGGCAGGGTGGTTGGAACGGGGTGATCTTTAAGGTCACTTCAAACCTGAACAGTTCTGTGATTCTATGATACCTGACCATAATGCCAATGAAAGCCATGGTGAGTCCTGCCTGGGATGGGCCTGTAGTAGAATAAACCCATACTATTTCCGCAGTCTGACATTTGAGTTCTGTGGGCTCTGAAAGTAAATTTCTATATACACACAATGAAAGGAAGATAAGCCCTTTTTTGCTTTCATGTTATAACCCTTTCATTTACTTTTTTCTAGAGTTCTCTGAAGTCCTTGCCTATTTGATTCTGGCTTGATAGGGGTCTTTTGGCTGGCTGTGTTCAAGCTTTGCTCCTGGGCTCAGTCCATCCCCCATACCTTTTCCACTACTCCCAGAGGGAGAGGCACTGATCACTCTCCTCTGCCCAGCCTTGAGCATGATGGTTCCCTGTCCCCTGCCATTGCATGTGCCTTTTTCCTCCAAGCCACACTGCTGCTCTCTGATTCTACTCCCTCTCCCTAGATACAGAAGTGTATACTACTGGCTATATCCTTATGCCTATCCTTTTTGAGAAGATCAAGGCTTTAATTTTTTCCCAAAGTCATCATCTTCTTTTCTTGAGAATGAGAGTAAGGAGAACCTTCATAGCTTTGTAAAAACAAATAACATTTATAGCATTAACATGGCATTTGAATAACCAGGTGAAAAACTTGGAAGTTAGAAGTCAACTCTAATGTAAAAATCAAGGGACATTGGGATGCCTCTGATTTAATTTTCTCTCTTGATGCTGCACCCTTCAATGGAGGAAGACTGTCTTCAGAGCAAAATCAGCTCCTGCCTCTGTTAAAATTCAGCCTGGTGCAGAGGTCAGTCACTGTGTCCTTCTCAGCTCCATTGGAATGGGGGCTTACACAGTGCCCTTACTGAGGACCCAGGGACATGGCATGTAGGAAAGCCCAGGGAAGATTCAGGGTTCCTGCACTCCTCTGTATCCCCAGGCACAGCCGATTGAAAAGCAGCAAGTGGGACAAGGGGAACCTAAATGCATCTTGGTCCCAGCAGTTCAGGTCTTTCACCCTCTGAAGCATCATCCCTCATTTATGCCTCAACGTACAAAATCTAGATTGGTCAGTGACAGGTACCTAACCCACCAGCCACTCATTCCAAGCTGCAGCTGTGGCTCAGGTTAAATTTCCTGCCAAGTCTTTACTGTAATTTAAATTTCCTACACTATTTAAGCTGAGCAATCTGTACTTCAGATCTCTTGAGCATTAATAAAACAGTTATGAGAAAATTCAGGATAAAAGGTTAAGCCCATAAAAGTATGCAACTCATTTATAAAAATAATTCCATCGGGTTTTCACAGACTAAGAAGACAAAGGTGCTAATTTCTGCATTTGTAATAACCTTGGGACTGCCACTGGTAAAAGTCACCAGAGTAGCCACTCTTTGCTAATTGGCTGCCCTGAACTTTTCAAAATCTGTAACTGGCCCACAGGTTTTGCAGCACGGTGTCAGTGTGGCATTTTCTACTTCACAGCCAGAGAAGCAGCTTGGAAGACAAAGACACATGCATGGCCACCCCTTGGAGCTCACCCCCTCCTGCAAGGCTCAGCCAAAACCACTACAATGACCCTTTCCCAGCAGGATCATCTGAGTTAGCAGGATCGGCCATGCTCACCACTTCCAGATGCTCTTTGCGGTGTCACAAAGTTCCTGTTTTCCCTGACCATGGCAGTGCCACCTGTGGGAAATTCTTCAGGGTGCTTGAACCACCCTCAGTGTCTTCTGTCAGCTGGCATAACTCAGTCTATATCCCCTGCGACTGGGGGAACCACTGGGGCTAGCTCAGATACATCCACTTGGCATTGTGGACAATCTCAGTAGGGTAGAAGGAAGCTCTCTCTACCCTCTTGGTGGGGAGAACCAAGGCTGCCAGTGTTATGCAGTGAAGTTAATTAAATGCAGTCAAAATATTCCACTGTCATTTATTTTAAGAGTAGTTTTGTTATTAGCAACTCCCTTTTGGGCTGAGATTGTGAAAAAGCTGGTGTGTTAGCTGCCCAGCAGATATACAAAACCAGTGGGGTCTAGGGACAACTTTGAAGTTCTATTAAAAACCCAGGTCTTCTGCTATTGCTGTAAAATACTATGAAAAATGTTTATGTAGTTCTTCAGGAGCTCAGAAATAATTTTAAAATAAATCAGCTTAAAATAAACCCGGTAATTCCTTGTTATATGTGCTACTATATTCATCCTCATATAAGCAGCTTTTCTCACTAAGCATTAGCTTGTATTTGCGTATCAATTCTAGAAAGCCTGGTTTCTTTCCATCTAGCAGACTTTAAAGCCTCTTCCTCTGCAGTGTTTGCTGGACAGTCAACTAAATATAAAGCAAGCATCCTAGCTCGTTTCTGCTGATTACCCTGCTCCACCTTGGTTTTCCTCCCTGCTTGTTCTGCAGGCCTAGCCTTTTCTGGGAACTGCCATCATTCCACACAGCAGCACAGCGCGAGAAAGTTGTTTTGGAAAGTTTCCTTTTGTGGGGAAAAAGGATGCTGTACAGGTATTGCTCATGGTATGTGTTGTTACTCCAGAAGCAGCCCTGAGGTTGCCCTCAAATGTGCAATCCAGGGCCTTTACCTTAGGAGTACACAAATTTACATCAAAATCTATGTTGCTTTGAGCAGTGACAACCACTGCAATAACATCCAGCATCGGGGGCTTCTTGTCTGTTTTATGTCTTGGTAACACACTACAAACCCCTCAAAGTTCCAAGCCATTTTTTAGTTTTACTCTGATAAAACTAACTTCTGTGGTTGGTCCAACATCTTATCCAGTGTTACTTGTCACAAACTACATTCTAGCAGAATTCACCTCTCAAACCAACAACTTAATGAAAGGGAAGAGTGCTCTCTCCCCCACAGCCTGTTCAGGGAGAAGGGGGCAGGGGCTCATCACCCATGGCCATGCAGCCACTGTGGCCACTGTGGCAAGTGAGGAGTCATCAGACAGGAACAAACTGTGGCTGATGCCAGTGGGAGATTAAGCAAGTGCCAAGAAAACAATGCCTCATTCAAACCACCATAATTTCATATAAGATAGCTCATATAAGATAGGCTGGCAATCCTGTAAGATTCATTTTGGGGTTTTTTCCTGTTTGTGTTAAAAATGAGAGCAGAAGCATTAAAGTGCTTCAAGTATGAGCATATACTGTGGGGATGGAAGTAGCAATAATGGTACTTATCCTTTATCTATCGGCTTTTCATCTGCAGGTTTCAAAGCACTTCCACAAAAGGACATTACTGTCATTCTCCATATTCTCCTGAAAGGAGAAGGGACATGATCAAGCTCACCAGCATATCCTACCAGTCTCCTACGACTGGCAGATCTCATGCTGTCCTCCCCACCATTTGTGCTGATGTGCTTGACATATACTGGGGTTCTTCTCACCACCCCCTTTCCCAGATGCCTATCAGGAAGGGACCAGTGCTAAGTGGGTGGGAGCAACCTCTGTGTGGGAGCTGCTGCCAGGGATCCCATGCTGGATGGTGCAGGAAAAGGGCTCTCTCCAGACAAGGGCATTATCCTAACTTCTCAAGGTGGGCAGCCTGAAGAGCTGTTTCTCTGTCTCCTGCTGGTAAAAGAGGAATCAGTCAATGAGTGCAGTGCTAATAAAACACACCTTCAGGTTTTTTTGCCTTTTTTTTAAATAAATGCACAGTATACATACATAAAAGAAAGACATGGGAAAGAGAGTAATCCATCTGCTTTCTACTATGTGGGGAGCAAAGGATACTCTCAGAGCCCTCTTGCATTCATCCCTTCAGCAGCCACATACTTTGTGGAGTGTTGAAACACTGACAGGCAGGGCAGTCACATTGCAGTGAGTTTTGTAGCTGCCTTCAGGTCTTTCACAGAGACAGATTCCTTAAAGGTATTTTGAGACAGCAAAAGGCTGGAGAGCTGATGCACAAAAACATTTTAAGGTGAGCTGTGGTACTGAATGAGCAAAGAGCAGCAGGGAGCACCTGGCAGCTGCAGGAGAATCTAGACCTGTTCTTTACAGGGCAAAAATGCATCTTCTATGTTTTGTCCTCATGCACAGCAAACGTTGAACAGCACCAGCATTTCCATGGAGATGGAGGCATTGCGTATTGTTGAGGCAAGGATGTGAATTTAAAACAGAAATATGATGGATCTTCAAATGATGCTCAGGAGGCAAGGCACTGTTACGCTAAAATGTGTGTTTTCCAGACCTTTGCCATGCCCATGGAGGGCTGCCACTGTTAACTCCTTCAATTTCAAACCCAGGAGGCACCACAACAGTGAACAGCCTGCCACAGCTTAAAATTGTTTCAGACATAGCAAGGTACTTGTCTGACTGATCACTCAACCCCAGTTTTTACATGATAAATCATGCCAATGTGGCAGAAAGTGTTCCCCCTGTAAGGTATTAGGAAGCTTCAGTACCCCCAGGAAATGAGAGTAGAGGCCCAGCATCCTGGAGGATAAAACCATCAGATTTTGGATTTGCAGAAGAATTTAACCTGAGGAGTTAACAAAAAATACATATTTTTATTAAAAGTATATGTTAGCCTTCCATTAACTGCCAGAAAATGCAAGGAAAACATGTTATTCCATCCAAATAAGTATTTAATGCCAATACTTTCTCTTTTTACATCTGCTGCCTGCAACTCAACACTTAAACGGTACTTGAAACCAGGAGAAAGCAGAGCAGACCCAGGAAGGTGACTCGACAGGTAGTTTCAGTTACTACTAGCTGAAGGAGCTCTCTCCTCAGATAAAGGTCTTTTAAGCTTTTTTATGAATGGACAACCTCAGAGATATTAAAAACAAGGTGTATTGTGCACCTGCGGAAGAAATCGTGATGTACTACTGTGGAGGTGCCGGTGGAGGTGTGGAGGTGCAAGAGCCCTCACCTGAATGAGCGTGGAGCATTGAGCCAGGAAAGCACATGGGTGTGATGCTTGGGAGAGAGACGTGGAGGCAGAGAAGGTGGGCATCTCTACAGAAATAAGACAGAGTAGTCCCTGCAAGAAGCCACTGAGGATTTCTGGTTCAGCTGATGTGTTCGCTAAATCCATCACAAGAAATTCAGCATAGTGGGAGGTAGGGAGGAGTCTCTGCTCCCTGCCCAGGAAAAGCAGGCTCTCTGCTTTCCTGAAGGTCTGGCTGGGGAAAGGAGCCTCTGCTGCCAGTGCATTCCAGCTCCACCTGTCACACAGAACAGGGTCCCCAAGCCCAGGGGTCCACGAAGGAACCAGCACTGCCATGAACACCAACACCAGGAAAGACTACAAAGTCTTTCATTTATTTGCAAAGATCTGAATGCCTTGTGAATGTCATTATGAAATTACTTTCTTTCATTTAGGACTAGAGTTGAAGGCAGTGGAAGTGGGAATTGAAAAAACCCTTGTGCTGCATTTCTCTGTATGATAAATAAAGAAACTCTAGCCCAGCAATCTTTGGGGCTCAGCATTCTTTGGTCCTCTCAGAGTGACATGCCTGAAGCACTACCAGCCTTTCCTGGCCTTCAGATCACAGCAGCTTTCCCAAACCACTGCCTCCTGCTCTTCAGGATGCCCAGCTGCATGGGTCTGTCCCCATTTCCCCTGTGTGGTTGCATATGTAAGATGTCACACCATTAATTGCATGGTGGCAGGACAAATGCTTGTCTTTCACTGCTCTTGAGACACAAGAGGAAAAGAAGCATTTTACATATTCTTGATTAGACAAATGGTCCACCGAAGGCAATATTCATTAAAATTCCATATACATAAGAGTCATTAAACACAGAGCTGGCTTGTCCACACATACAAATTTCCCAGAGTTAAATCATGGAATTTTAACACAATGATGTTAGAAAAAAAAGTTAGTCACGGCAACAAACCATCAAAAAAGTACTTCAGGCCTGAAATTCACTGTAAAACTATTGCTTGATTACTGGCTTGTTTGTTGTTTGGTTTTTTTCACTCTACCCACAATGTCTGGAAACCACAGACTGAAAATTTCTTATTGTTACAAATAGATACAGCGTGTGGGAGGGGGAGAACAGAAAAGCACCAGGCTGCCATTTGGCATGAGACCTCCCTGCTCATGGAGTCAGCCTTTGCCATCTCAGCAGGCATGTAGTATGACCTTCATAAAATCATCTAGATCCACCTTAAAGTTATTAAGATAAAGACATTTCCTCTGCTAGGACAGTAGGGCACTATTCTTATAGTTCTTATTCTTCTAACAGTCTGGGATCCTTCAGGTAATTTCCAGCCTATGTTTAGACCAGTTTATATCCCACACCTAAGTTGTCCTTCAGATCAAATATCCTTGAGGACCATTTCCTGAATACTGTATTTGCCATGAGCATATCCCTTCTCTGTCCATGTTTTGCCAGGCTAAACACAGACCCTTTTGTTGCGTTCTTTTCCTTTCCACAAGCAGCTGTAATAAAAACTGGGGGCTGTAGGCATCTCTTCTGGATGCTGCTTGTCAGACCTGCATGTTTGCATGTTTGTGATGGGTGTGGATTTGAAAGTGGTCTGGGAGGATAGTGCTGCCAGTGTCTTGAGGGACTTGGATGGTTGAGGTAGGTACTGACTTACCATCTCATTCCTTTTGGCAAAAAGAATTAAGTTCTCCACTCTTAAACACAGCAAAGGGAATGCTAAAAAAAAGGACAGCCACCTTTGTGACTGTGGGACAGGATGGGCTGAAAGCGCAAGTGCCACCACACAGCTCTCTACCACCATTCATGGCTGGGGGCTCTCCCATTTCATGCCTCCCAGGCCGCTGACTATCTTGGCCTTCATGTGAGCAAAGTTTAGGTGCACAACTGAGGTATACTGTATCTCAGGAAGATTTGGATGTGACAAAAGGATTCAACATAACACAGGTTTCAGAGCAAGTGACAGGAGTATTAAAATTCAAGCAGAGCATAAACATACAAGGTTAGCATCATCAAAATGAAATTACCTTCTCCTTATTGTTCTTTATAGACTCCATATTGACCATGAAAGTGAACTGTTTTCTGCAGCATGTTCAATTGACTTTGGGAAACTTCCTTAAATCAAATTGGAAATGTTTTGAGATTTCTCAGGAGAATAAATGAGAAATAAATAGCAAGGCAGCATTTCGCTGAAGTGTCTAGTCACCAGTCATCATTAGATCTGACAGACAGAACAAGATGTTTAGAAAACTCATTGAATATGGTCTGTTATCTAGCTATGTATCAAGGCTTTTATCTGACACATCTCTGGTCTTCTTTATATAAAAAGAACTCTGTTGTATTTGCAATAAAAATATCTGTTAATCCTAAGGACCTTGTTGTCTACAGTATGTTGCTTCTGAGCACTATACAATTTATTTCATAGCAACATAGTTCTCAGTTTTAATATTGCTGTGAAAAATTAGGAACGTTGCAGTTTGTCTGGTGAAGGGCAGACAAAAATCTGCTCTTATTTATGCTTGAATAAATCTAAAACAACTGTTGACTTAAGCTGCTCATCTAGATACCCACTGCTGTACTGGAGGAGAAACTCATCCACAGAATGCTCATTTTTTTCCATCACAGCTGTCCCTGCATGGCTGAACCCAGGGTCCTGATGAATAATGTACAAAGATTTTGAAAAAGTCATTTTCCTCCAGTTTGGATATTCAGCCTTGCTCTGACCCTGGCTCTAGTGTTACAGAGACTCAGAGTCCTCAGAAAGCTCTTCCCCAGGTAAAGGCTTACAGGCCATGACCAAAGCACTTTAGCTCCATCTGGATAAATTATACCGAGCTCTTGGCATGCTCTAAGCTTTTCCAGACTTCAGCTCATTCTTGCAGTACTTCTCTGTATCCCTTTCAATTTATCAGCATACTCTTTAAACTGGGAATCCAAGAAGTGGTCACTTTGTTCCAGTAAAGCTCTTGCTAATGCCTCATACAGTGATCATTTCCCTTCCTGCCTCTCATCAGTGTTTTCTTCACATGGAACCATGGATTACATTAGCACTTTAGCCACTTGACTAGTCTGGGATTCCATCAGCAGCCAGCTATCCACCATGAAACCATTTCTTGGCCATTGCTTGCTGAAATACAGTCCTGAGTCCTGTCACTGCTATGCAGTTCCATCTCCAGCAGTTCAGCTCACCATTAAAAGGCACATTACTCAAAGGAGCCCAAGCTGCTGTGCCACTAGACAGCTCTGAAGGGCTGCCCTTTTTCTCCCTCCCCCACACAAACTTTTTGCAGTCAGGTCCACTGGGATGTATTTGCACCCTGGCTGTGGAGAATGTCAATGAGATCAATACCATGAGCAGGCACCTTGTGACATCCCACTGAGCACACTCCACTGGGACACTGGCTTCTTGGATATAATTACTTTTTGAGATCTGTCCATCAGCTCATTTCTAAACCTTTTGATAGTGGTTGTATTGCCTTGTATACAGAAATGGTTATTTTTTCAGCAGAGCGGCATCCATTATCAAATGAAATGCCTTACACTGTCAAATTTGGCAATGCTGTTACTTTTATCAGTCAAAATGCATCTCAAAGAAAAAGCAATATCAACAGAAATAGTGCTCTGCACTCATTTGCTTATACATACAAAAAAGCAATCAATCTGCAAAACCTCAGCAAATAAAAAAATATATTCAGTTATTTAAATTTTCAAAGAGAAATCTTTTGTTCATCCACTTTGCACTATTCCTGAAAACAGAAAGGTTTTTACTCCTTCCTGATATTCAGCAACTCCCATAAAGTCTGAGACAACCAATTTCACTCTCAAGCCATTTAAAGCAGATGGATTGTAGTCATGCACAAAACTCTCTAATGAATAAGTAAAACTACAGTTACTTATTATATTATATAATAGCCATTTGTAAAGAACTGATCATTGAAGCAGTTGAAGTTTTCAGCTTCTCTCTGCCTTGCTTTATTTAATTGCCTTTGTCTGCCTGGGTTTTGTTGGGCATTTACTGCCATCCAGTGCTTCTCTGAGATATGACTCCACCATCCACTGTTAAAAGCTAACACAAAGCAAGAATATTTGGCTTTTAATGAACTCGCTGACCTCATTTGGAGAAGTGCTATAGGTATGTTACGGCAATAAGCCAGCACACTGCTCTGCTGCAGCAATGTTTCAATGTTTTGAAATGTTGGGGAGGGAGGTGTTTGCTTTTTTTTCATTCACTGCACATATTTTGCTTTTGCATTTTGTACCCAGCACCTGTTCAGAGTGTGTGCTGTTTCTGCTTGCCTGAAAGATAAAGCTCCATACTTGAAAAGCATCCATCTTCCTGGAATGATCTTTTAATTTATTTTTATTTTTTTGGACAAAACCCCACACTTTGTAAGATCTGATTATGTTTATGCAATGTGCCAGAAAGTTAAAATAGTAAAGATTTTAATTATACAATATCCAAATTTTTCATATTTTCATGAAACGTCAAGTGAGGTTCACAATGAACAGTCCATGTAGCAAAAACCCCAATGGCACTCCAATATTATACTCATTTTAATAAGATACAATGTCTTAATTCTGCAAGGGATAAACTGTCTAGGGCTTTGCAAAGGCTAAAACTCTTATTTCAGATCTGAGAGAAGATGGACCGAGTAAAAATGAGAAGTTTAGGGCTGTGAGCTGAGGAGCCAGGCTCAACCCTGATCCTGGCCAAGTCATTCAGGCCACGTTTTGGAAACTCTGTACATTCCTTGTTTTGGCTGGGTATGAGATACCCAAATGTTTCCAGACATCCTATTTGTACCAGCTAGTGCCATTTCCCTTGTTGCAACGATATAATATATTGTGGTAAAAATGTACATAAGGAGAAATGTCTGTTTGTGTATTTATTGTGATTTCTATTTTACTTTGTATGACGTTTTAGGGAAGACAGAACTTACAGCACTTAACCACTGTTTTTATTGTGTGGGAGATCAAACACTGCAAAGACTGCCCAGAGAGGTTGTAGGATCTCCACCCTTGGCTGACTGGACATGGTCCTGAGCAACCTGCTGTGAGCAAAGGATCGACTAGACGGTCTTCTGAGGTGCTTCCAGCTTCAGCAGTTTGTGATCATGTGGAAAAATATATACCTTTGTCCCAAAACAAAATGTTATGTAGACACAGGAAAATATTGTACAACAACAATAAAACCATAGACAAACAGTTTAATTATGGTCAGGAGCTAATCACTTTTCTCCTTCTATTAAGATAATGAACCTTTCATGACACAGCAACTCATAACAGCATTCATGAATATTACATAATTTTATTTCCAATATATTAAAATATTTAAGCACCTGCTTAAGTATCAGAATAACCCTAATGTGATTGATACTTAGATTTAGATGAAGCATGTGTTAGACAAACACATAAACTTCACCTCTTTTAACACTTTCAGTGCTCTGGTACCTTTGTTCCAGACCACAGAGCTGGCTAGTAAAGGACAAAAGGAAAATTTTATGTATACTAGAAGTTAATGTGTGTCCAGTTGAGATATAAGTGAACTGGGAAACTGAGAGCCCAAAAAAGAGAAAACCTGGCCCAGAAAACACTTTCTGATAAAAACATTACGTCCCCATGTAAAAGTTCTAGCACATGCAGTTGAGCTGCTCCATATATCCCAGCCAAATTTGGCTTCAGACTGGAAACACACAGGATTTTTTTTCTTCTACAGATGTGTTTAACCAGGAAAGTTGGCATGTATGAAGCCTCTCAGCTATCCTGATTGACCTTTCCTGACCACCTTTTCGTTGCCCAGCACAGCACCCCAGTGGTCACCCCATCTCTGGCAGCACACATCCAAGCAGCCACAGCACTCCCTGAGCACCAGAGCCTTCATCTCCCCATAAATCCACCCTACATATGCACCTCCCCCAGCCTTCCCTTTCTCCTTAAGTAGAAGAAAAAATCCTCCACAATGCTCAACTGCGTGATAGGACAAGGGTGGTTTTAAACTAAAAGGTGAAAGACTTAAACTACATATAAGGAAGAAATTTTTTATTATGAGAGTCCTGAACACTGGCACAGGTTTCCCAGAGGGGTGGGAAGTGCTCCATTCCTGGAAACGTTCTAGGACAGGTTGGATGGGGCTCTGAGCAGCTTGATCGAGGTGAATGTGCCCTTGTAGGAGGGTTGGACTAGATGGCCTTTAGAGGTCCCTTCTAATCCAAACTATTTTCTGATTCTATGATGTGAACACTCACATCACTGCATGCACCTGAGCAGCAGTGCGGTATTTCCCTTTGTTTAGTTGCTGTCCTACAGCAGCAGGAGACTACAAGGAACTGCTGAAAGCAATGTTTCAGTATTAGATTTTGTGCTGCAGCGTTATATTTTATTTTAAAAGAATGTTAATTTAAAATCTTTGCCTCAACTTATCTCTATGAGTTAGAGAATTTCAACTGAACCTCTAAAAAAATTATTTTCCCCTTTATCATTGTCTCTAAATTTGTGTTTCTTACATAGTTGTGAATCAAAGAGGTTTAATCTGATTCACTTTGTTTTATAATTGATTCCAAATCCAGATGGTTTTACACCCTTCAAATGCCTCAAACAGTGATGGCATGGAAATGCAGATCTATTCTAATAACAAAAATAAACGTATTCCAAAAACTTCCAGCCCTGTCTAAAGCCTAACACTAAAATCACAAAAATCTCAGACAGGATTTTGCTGAGAACTTCTATAGGAGACCTGAACCCTGGGGAGCAAACTGGTTTTTAATCCTTAGCAGAAAACAAAACAACTCAGTATTGGATTTTTTTTTTAATTACCTCTCTCTATGGTTTAAAAAAATCTCACACGCACAAAGAAGAAATAGCTTGAGTTTTGTGATTCCCAGAGGTAGGAGGAAGCTTGTTTATTGGTCTCATGGTTTTTTTAAACAAAAGCTAGAGTCTGATCCCATGGCTGGATCCACCGGCAGCTTTTCTACCCATGTGGGCACATGTATGTCAAAATGACGTTCTTAATTCTAGCCTGGCCCCAGCTGGTCCCAAATGGAAGTAAGGAGATCCAAATAAGCTTTGATACTGCTCTACCCACAGCTTTGAATGGAAAACTGATGATTTTAAGCTTATTTGAAAGTACTGAAAAGAATCTGTAACACACTGAATGCTGAAACACAGAAGAATAGGTTTGCTTTTGACACGTCAAAAGAATGGCTCATTTTTATCCCATAAGTGTCTGTAAAACTGGGAAAAGAGAGACCCCTTTGCCTTTCTGGTCAGTGTTTACAAGATCATTTCTTTGAAGTTTCATCTAACCTGTTCCTAGACGTCTGCACTATCAATGTCTCAGCTCCCTATTTCACCATGGCTTAGTATGTTATTCATATTCTGAGGTTTGTCACAGTATGTAACCTACCCTTTTTCATGCTTAGTTTCTTCTCCTCCCACCTCTGAAGAACTCTTGACCTTATACACCTGCTGACATGAAAATATTTAGAGGCTATGAGGCTATCCCATTGACATTCCTTCACACCGAGTTTCTTCAGGAGCTCTTTGTCATGTTACCCAGATTTTAAATTCTCTTTGCTTTATGCTTTCTTCATGCTTTTAGAAACCTTGTGAATCATGTCAGTCCCTCTCCCTGCATTTTTAATTTTGTTTCTGGATGTGAAATGAGGTAAATATGTGATAGATGCTCCACAGCCTTGGCAGACGTGGACATTAAAACAAGTGAAGGAAAGGGAAAGAAAACTTGCTTTGGGTTTAGCCATTTGCTTGCTCCGTCTGTGATTGTACACAGAAATCTCGTTAGTCATTTCATGGTGCCTGATTTGGCATAAATCCCACCAAACCCAAAGATATCAATTGGGTCCTGTCTAATGTGGGAGCAATCTGGGAGTCAACACAGCTTCTGAATAGCAGAGGTAAATTCACCACATAGAAACATGGTGGGTTGTATGAGTCTCCTTTTTCAAGATGTGAATATGGTGCCATTACCAAACACGTTTATAACAATCCATCAGGAGCTTTCTATCAAAAGCATGTTTTGATTCAGCACTGCTGTGGGTCAATGATGGGAGATGTAGTTCCACCAGAGGATCCTCGAGCCCTCAGACCTTCATGTGTTCCCAGGAGGCTTGACAAGAACCCACAAGATGTTGGATTGAGAGAAGGTAAAGTTGGTTGCTGTCTAATTTGCATTCCTTCTCCAGGATTTTTGTCTATGAGTCAGCAAAGCCTGAACACTTATGCTACAGGGGAAAATGGGAGCAAAGGGAACATAAACTCATAGCTCCATGGACTGCAGCTTCAGGAACAGGTACGTGCTATAGGTTGCAGCTTGAAGCAAAAACATCTACATGTTTCTAAATTAGAGATTGTTTTTTGAACAATTTGTTCAGATTTTTATGTGCACTCACGTGAATATTCCAGCTTGCATCAGGTCAAAACAACAAATGTTGAAGAACTCATTTTTCCCCTGGGATGAAAAACCTAATTTCTACTTGGTTGTAGAAAATAAACAATCCACAGTAGCTTAGAGGCTTAATTAAAAGACGACTATACCTGTGGTAAAAACTGGCAAACATCGACTTTTTAATGGCTTCTGTGAGCAATAAAAAAACCCCCCAAAACAAAACTCAAACCTACTTGACTTTGCAGTGTAAAGAGAAAAGCAATTCTGAATCGCAGCTGGGCTTTGGGAACAAAACCTTTGCTGATAGTACCCTTGGAGATAAACAAGAGTTAGGCAAGCACTTAAGTGATGCACAGGATAGAAAAAGTTACTTTAACGAGATGTATTTTATAGAGCTGTGTGTTTTTACTACCAGATTGCAACTAAGAGCTCATGAAAAACAGAAATAGAAGTGCTTTTGAGATGGTGAAAACAAAATTTATTGCCACCACTGGTCAGTCAGCAAAAGGATCTAAGCCAGTTCCCCTGCACTTGCTGTGCAGACTGGGAGCTGCTGTGCAGGGATGCAGCTGGACACCTTGTGGGAAATGCAGTAACACTCAGCAGAGATCACACAGGCAGGATTTTAAAGAAATTGCACTAAAACCTGCAGAGTTTAATTTTATTTTAAAGGAACATTTACTGTGAACTTTCTAAGACAGACCCCCAGTTATCCTAAGGTTGGCTCACAAGTGAAATGAGAGCCATTATTGCAGAGCTGAATAGGATTCAGCTGTCCTCAATACATATTCCAATAAGAAGCAGTAATTGATAGCCTTGAACAGGATAGCAGATGAACAGAAAACAGCTCCTATGGAACTCTTACCCTTGCTGCTGCTCTAAAACACACTCTAAGGCTCATCCCACTTGTGTGAATTTCTAAATAGCCCATTTGTTTAAAAGTCTATTTTTGCTGTGCTGAATCTCCCTCCTAGAAAGAGAGCCACAGTTCACATTAATAGTAGTGCTGCAGCCAGAGACCCCCTGCAAACACACAGTTCCTCATTGCTTCATTCCAGCTTGCCATGAAGTTCATTCCACATTGATTCATTACTAGGGAGAAGATGCAATAGCAAATTCTTTCAGTGTTGCTGACTTCTTCATCTGTTAGTCAAATAAACAGAGAGGGAAGCTGGTTAATTTGGTAACAGGAAAGCTTTCCTCATTGAAACACCACAGGCGATAAATAACCATTCAGTGGGTTTTCATTTGTTCTCTTGATTATTCCATGCCTGTGACAAAGAGAATTCATCTGGTGTTATGTTTAAATGAAGAAAAATATATATATAGTCATTTGTGCTGAACTCATATGGGGAAACCTAAGGTATTTGCAAAGAAACATCATAATGGAAAATAAAACACAATTTATAACCGACTTTAATCCTTTTTTCTTCTTTCTTTTGGACAAGCTCATTACAGAATGAAAACTGAATTTCTGGAGTAGCTGCCTTTGCTCACAGGCCTCTGATGAGCAATCAGCACTGTGCACTGAAGCATGAACCTTATATGTGTACAGAAATTCACAGTTCAACGAATTCCCCAGATCAACCTGGAGATGGAATAACAACAGAATTAGATGTGTTATTACAGATAGTGACCCAACACCTTCATTTTTCACCTTTCATTTACCTTCCGTTTGCCTGCAACCAGAATGACAAGCTGAGTCTGCCTTCACTCAGTCGCTTCTGGGATGAAGTGTTTGATGAAATTTCTGCAGGCCAAAACCATTATGGTTTTCTTTTTAATTTTGATGGGTTTTTTCTTACATTGCTATTCACGTAGAAGCCACATATGGATGGAGAAGATAAAGGAAAATGTCACATTGCACAGGCTTTGAATTAAAATAAAGCTCTTGCATCACAGTTTTTTCATGTAGCAAACCCCATGAAAGATCCTGCATTTTGTCCACTTTTCCAAGAGGAATTACTCAGTGATTTTATCTTTGCCAGTGAAAGCAGCAACAATTTCAGAGTGGAACAGGTGGGATAATTTTAGTATCTCAAACTTCTCATCCAAATATATGTCCTCTTCACAAGCCTGCCACCACGTCCCTGGTTAGGGTGAATTCCAAATGGCAGCTCCAGACCTTCTGTGCTGCACAGCCACAGCAATGGACATCCCCGTGACACAAGTGGAAGCCAAATCCCCGGTGTCTCTAGGCTGACTCAGCACCTGCAGCCAGGGCAGAAGACAGCACACTGGTTCATCAGGGTCATCAGCAGTCTGCTGGGGTAGGCAGATACTGGTATTAAATTATAAGGATTTTTTAGGTTCAGCATTTTTAGTGTATCTTGGCTTCCCTTCTTCAAACTGGTCTGCAAGGCTTGCAAAGAACTTCCTTCTGAGACACTGGGGACGCCCATGCTTTTAGGGTTGTAGAAAGCAAACCTAAAATCCATTGCAGTCTTTTTGACAGGATCCATTCATTTAATATATGACAAATTATATGATACATATAAATCCATTTATATATGTATATATATATAGAGAGAGAGAGAAAGAGGGAAAGAGAGAGAAAAAAAGATAAAATAAGGAAAGGGTGGCAGTTTCAATTTTGGATATATTAACATTTTGGATTTACTTCAAGCATCTCTCCTGCAGAAGCTGGACCCAGGAGTGAGTCTTGCATTAGCAAAGCATTCCTGGGCCAAGATGACACCAGGAGGGTTTTTCAGGAACATGCTGCCCACTCCCAGCTTTTCAGAGCGTTTTCTGGAGTGGGACTTCTCACTACACATCACATGCTGCCAACCA
This sequence comes from Sclerurus mexicanus, assembly GCA_013396755.1. Taxonomy (NCBI): domain Eukaryota; kingdom Metazoa; phylum Chordata; class Aves; order Passeriformes; family Furnariidae; genus Sclerurus; species Sclerurus mexicanus. The sequence goes on along the minus strand of VWZF01000016.1, from coordinate 337,642 downwards.
GGCTGTCAGCACTGCATGTGCATAAACAACTAACACATTTACCCGTAGCTAAAGGGAAGAATGTCAGGCAAAAATATCATAAAATCAATATCCAGCTTTTGCTTTGTTTTGATTATTTACCATTTATTATAGTTGAAACCAGTGGCAGACCAACCCTAAAGCCAGGTGCTGGGACAAGAGTATTTCCAGTTTTGCCTCCTTGCCCCTGAAATTAGTTTCCTCACTTGTTGGGTGACTCAGGATATAGCGAGATCCACATTTTCAGAAATGAAAAAGAATTTGGCCTTGAACAATAGGTGATATTTTTGTATTTCAGCTCAAAGTCTTTTTCTTAACGGGAAAACAAGAGGGTCTTTTAATTTTCCAGGAGCCTTATGAAAACACTCATAGTAACTTTACTAACTCCTGTCTGTCGTATCTGATATTTTGGACTCCTCTTGCCTCATACAAGTCTTAAACCAGAGTAACATCAGTGCCACCATCAGCATAGAATCTGTCACTTCATCTATTGTACTTTTTTACCTCAACACTTCCCCTTCTCCCTCCCTACAGCTGGTCAATAGTTTTAAGATTTTTGTGCACTAAAATATCTTTCATGTAATGCGTATTTCATTAAACCAGAAATTTTGAAGCCATCTAACTGATTTATGATCTCAGTGAGGACAAATTTTTGAAAAGACCCAGTTTGCAGGGAGATGGCACTGTAGGATGCCCCCATCCCTGGATCTGGCCTTGCCACTGGCCAAGGGCTGACGACTGTCACCTGCCTGTGCCAACTGTGTGTCTCCAGTACAGCATCCAGTATCCTCTGTCCTCACACAAGGCCTGTCAGTAGGGTGGGACCATGCTGGAGGGCATCACAACTCCTGCTGGCATCTATAACCAAAACTGCCCTGTGCAATGATACTTATGGATAAGAAACAAATTTACTGTATTCATGAAAGGATTAGATACATGATCATATTTTGAAACAGTCTACAAAAGATTAAAAGAAATGCAGGGGTGCCTGGACAGCTCCATCTTCCCCCACTGGTGCTGCTTGAAGGCTCCTTTCCTGTTCTGCCCCAGCCACCTCCACGGTGGGCCATCCTCCATGCCCTCCTCCACAGCCACCGGCCCCGTGGAGCTCACCGGGCACTTCACGTGCCAGCATCAGTGATGCCTTTCATTCATTTAAAGTCCTCTAGCTAAAGCACGTATTCTGAGAGGCAGAGGTGTCCTATGGTGAGTGCTGGGATTTTCTCCTTGTCTGTTCCTCTTCAGACCACTGCAGCTGAGGTTTCCTTCAGCCCTCTTCAGAGCTACCAGTTAACTTCCTAATTCAGAGCTCTTGCCCCACCAGCACAGCATCACCTCTGTGGTTCTCCAGCTGAAGTGTCGAGAGTGGTGGCTCATGGAATCTCACCACTCAGCTTTATGGCTGTGAGGACTTGAGGGTCCAGAAAGTTTGAGAACGGGGTTAGTGTCTTCAGAGGCTTCCCCTCCCTGGTACTGCCGCAGCAGGAACAGATTCCCCACAGAGCACAAGTCTGGTGCTGCACCAGTGACGGAGGATGTCCCTGAAGGTATTTTAATTAGTTCAGGCTGGCTTATTCTGCCACAGGGGATCACAAAGGCCCCAGTAGCTTTATCATCACAGAGCTTTGAGCTGATGTATTTGATAGCAGCTCGCGTCAGATCTGTTTGCCATTAAATCATTAGCAATCCCTAAAAATTGAAAACAAATCAGGCTACTATTCCCCAGACTTTGGTCATTTCCTAATCTCATGAAACACACCAAAATAGCTATGCTAATGACATTGTTATGAATCTGGCTTTCTTGTTCATCATTACCATTTTAAAGTGGCTTAAATGGACTAATAATCACCATAGCAACAAAGCAGCAGTCAGGAGGACTACTATCAAGAGAATTCGGTGCCTTAAAAGGGAATGAGGGTTTTTTTACATCTTTTCAATGAAACCTGTTCTTTTTTTCTGACTTTGAACCAGATAACGGACCTGAAACAACCAAGAAGAAAATATGAACATTCTCATAAAAGCACTGAATATCCCCAAATTTACACTTCTTACTTATTGATGCAAAATTTAAGGGGCATGAATAGAGAAGTAAGTGGGAATTACTCCATCAGGAAGCATTGAAATATGCATTGGGGTAAAAAATGCATTCCAGTAGCAAAAAAGTAATGTTATACCTGGGAAAGCAAATAACTGAGGTCTGCAAGAAGACAACAGTGTCTTGCTGTACCTCAGGCTTCAGGGATTTTTTTATAACTTTTCCTGCTTCTGCCTCCTCCTTCCATTGTTAAACACTCACAGACCCTTAAAATCACGTGTCACCGTATACAGCACAGTCTAACATGGTTATTTTAGTTGTCCCTTAGACACTGGCAGCCACAGCTAATTATATTAGAGAAGAGATGTACATTTTTTTTTCTTTTTTCCCCTGACAGCCAAAGCACAAGGCAGGATTACTCTATGGGGTTTGGAGCCCAGGAGCAAGCTGTGGGTGGAGGATGGCTGGGGAAACAGCAGGCAGTTACTCCCAGCCATGCTGGCCAGCCCTTGGCTGATCAAGTTACCTATTAAAGACAGCAGATCTTGAAGGCAAAGACCTTTTCCAAGGTATTTCCTGTCTGTTTACCTTGGAAGCCATACACATCCTGATGGAGCTAAGGCCTCTCCATACTTCCCACCCTCCCTACAGCTGCCAGACTGCTGCATCAGAAGGTGTGAGAAAGTACATTACTTCAACCTTTAGCCTCCACTTTTGTAAAAAAAAAAACATTTCAGTGTTACTGAGCACTTGGATTAACCACATTGTTTGTCTTCTTGGATTGTGCAATCATAGTTTTCTTTTTATAAAAGGCTTATGTTCATGCCAAAGACTTGCCTCTCAATGCCACTGCAATCACTAGGTATGGGGACCTTTTCCAAGACCTGCATGCTGGTCTGCGGCCAGATGCTATTTTCACCTCATTGCTGATGAGCATGTAGAAAGTGCTGATGAGTCTAAAGCAGTACACTTACTCCAAGTTCCTTCCCTTCATTATTAAACACTAGCACATAGAACCAGCTGCTGATTCTCCCCAGCCATGCCCCAAGCCCAGGGAGGATGCAGATTGTCTGCATCTATGAGCCGAATGCAGCAGGTCCTACCAAGAGGGAGCTCACAGGAAAACACATTGGTTAAAATTCCCACCCCGGAGGTCTCAGAGGTGTCTAGCTGAGCAATGCTCTGGGGGATGGAGACCACCAGTTTCAGCACAGCAACCCCTGTACCCCATGGGGATGAGCAGCTCATACCCATGGTTTGCACAGAGCACATCCCCCTCCAAGCTGAACAGGCTCCTGCATGTTACCCACCACAGAAGCCAGTAGTGCCTGCTGCTTACTAAAAACAAATAAACAAACTAAAACATTGCTTTTGCTAAAGAGAGCATCAAACCCAGCATCTGATAAACACACCTCAAGTTCATTCACTGCAAGGGCTTCCCTATGAATTAGCTAGAACTCACAGTCAGGCTTCTAGGTCACCGCAGCCACATCAACAGGGAAAGGAAACAGAGCCCAAGGGTCACCTGGGCCCCAGCTGGCCTGGCACAGCACAGTCCCCCTGGCTCTGCCAGCAGTGCTTCTGATCTGCAGACAGGCTCCAAAAGGAGAGACCAGGTAGATCTTGCACTTCAGGAATGACACAAGAGTGTAAAACCAGATATAAAATTAACCCAATAAGAGAGGACAAATGATGTGGGACAGCCAAGACCCTCCTCTGTAATGGTGTCACTCTCCCCTCACTGTGGCTGCTCTCCTAGCCTTGACACAAGGCACGGTGCAAGCAGTACAGTCCTTCCCACACAGAGCTGGCTGATTAAAACATAATGGACACCATAAAATGTGGAACAATGGGTGGAAATGAGGGTAACAGCCTAAACAAGAATGCTGTTTTGCGAAAAGTTCAGGTTTTGCCTGAAACCTTTCTGGCTGTAGAAGCAGGACAGGAGAGTAGAACCTCTTCCACCTCAGTGCTTTGGGGATGGCACCAGCCCAACACTGCCAGAGGCACAAAGCCCAGGCATTTCTGTCGTGAGGGGTTACAACCCTCCTGGCCAAGAGGTCGAAGCAGTGGCTTGTACTCAGCCAGGAGCTGCAGTGGGATAGTGCCTTGCTCCAGTTGCTCTCTGTGCTGGGAGTATGGGACCTGCTGCATTCCACCTCCCCCTGCAGCTGTGTGGGAGCCAGGAGCTCAGGGCACTGCCGAGGCCAGGAGAGCAGCACAGACAGGGCTTGGAGGGGGAATCAAGCTCGTGGTCACTGTGAGGGTCTTCCCGGTCAAAAAGCTTCAGCAGCTCTGTCCATTTGGTCAAGTGCAGGCCTGGGTACCTACCATACGTGCTTTAGAGCTTCTATATTTAAGATTTAATACTTCTTGGAGATCCAGCTTTGCCAGAAATCAGAAGTCTGAGCAAGTTTGTCACCACCATGCCCCCCGAGGAATCTCCTGCTACGTGCGGAGGTCTTCTCTCATCAGCTAATCCGTCCCTGAGCAACCTGATGCAATTGCCGAAATGACACTCCTGAAAGCAGGGGAAAGGCAACTCTCATCTGGGCTTTCTTGACAGTAATAAAGAAACGCAACACCCTAATTCACAGAAACAAGAATGAAGACTTAGAATTAGCTGAAACCTGGTATCTGTATCATGATAACATATTCTCTACCAAAAATGTTAGCAGCAAGGAGGATTATAATACAGCATTATAAAGTATCACAGCCATAGAATAACAAAATAGCTTATAAAGGACCAAGTGCAATGTGTTTCCATGTGGAGCTTAGAAGTCAGGTTCCCAGAGGTGTCATGGGAACCTCTCAACCTCGGCATCCCTGAGAGACAGGCCAACCCAATATTCCCCACCCTGGTCTGATGCTGGTGGGCTCTACAACTCAGACAACTGATGATTTCAAAAAGCAAGGGAACAAAAGCATAGAGACACAGATAAATTCAGCAAATCCTGGGATCTCTGGCCCAGCACAAGGACACAGTTCTGGGTGTTTAAGTGTGAGATAGTTTTTTTCTTTGCAGGCTAAGGATATGAGGTGTAACAGGAGCAGGACATCCCCCATCTAATGTGAATTGCTCCTATTTAGGTTTTAAAAACATCAGGTGTTAAAAACTGCATATTACCTACAAAAAAAATCTCACTCAGGTACTTGTTGACAGGGATCTGGGAAATGTGAGCTTTTTCCCAGCAGCTGCTGCTGCAACCTATGGCACATCTTACAAGTCAAGGATGAGAGTTTTTGCAAAGATTCAGGACACCAGCACCTTCATTTTCACATGGGCTCACAAACCAATTCTGTATCTACTTGCATTTTATACCACTGAGCAGTGCCACTGTCTACCAAGCCCTTGGCCCCTGTGGGAGCGCGGGGTGGCTGGGACACCTTTGGGAGCTGAAATGGGAGAGCTGCAGGTGCATGATGGCTGGGCAGGGGCTAAGGGTCTAGAAAAACAGAGCCAACATATCTGCTGTGCACGGAAAGGTAAGCTTTTGGCTTGTTTGTCAGTGCACAGAGCTACATGTCCACAGGCACATACAGACAAAGAAGGTAAAACTGAAGAGTAACATGGGTTAAAAAACCAAATAAACACCCCATCCCATCCTTTTTTTTTTTTTAATTTAAATTTAACATCATCCAAGACTCTTACTCATGATTTTTAGGACAAGAACATACCACACCACAGATAACATATATTTTGCTTATTCTGCATGGGGGCTCTGAGACAGCCATCCCCACTTCACTCTTGCTTCTAAGACGGCTGTGTCCAACCCAGCACAACCCTTGAGACAACAAACAGAAAGCCCACGACTTCTCCTGGCTGTGCTTCCTGCCTCCTCTCCAACCATCCCTGCTCTGATTGTGATGGCGCCAAAAATTTGATGAGCAATTGCCACGCCCTCACCTTTTGGTGTTGTTTTTTTTTGTTTGGTTTTGGTTTTTTGGGTGTTTTGTTGGGGTTTTTTTGCCAGCTCTGGTTGAAGTTTTGAGAGAAGGAACTGGGCTAAAGTCAGTGCTTCAAGGAAGTGGATTTAGCAGATTAAACATACCTCTAACAGCATTTCAGGTCTTTAAATATTTGCACCATTAGGTTTTGTGCAGAGTTAACTTGTATACGCAGACATTCATTTTAGCTCAGTTTCTTTGCATTATTCTTTAATATTACATACTCAGGACCAGCCTTTAATGTTTATCCAAGTTATATTCAGAAGTTACTTCTGAAATCTGATGGACGTTGCAAAATTGAAAAGGGGAACACAGAGACAATTTTGTATGTCAGCTCCTTTATTGCCACCAAACCCATACCTGGGCTGCAGATCCAAGGGCAGCCAAGCCACCCTGTAACAGCTTCCTGTGCTTTTCGGAAAGGGGGATATGCACTGCTCTTCTCACTGCTCTCACGTCCTCTACTGGGTCCCTGCCATTTTAGGGACCTGTAGTGAGCGCTAGTGTCAGCATAAGGTAGGTGGTGGGAGGCAGGAAGCTCTTTGATTGGCATGAAACTAGAGGCACCTTAAAATGTTTGCTTGAGCAGAGGCCAGAGTGTGGGTCTTTCAAGAAGGTAGGACCTGGAGACTGGCACACTTGTAGGCATTAACAGGCTCCTGTCATCTCCAAGTTAGGAGATGCACAGTAAGTCTTCACTAAGCCATCGACTTTGTCAAGAATATAAAACAATAAAGCTACTCAAATAGTAAAAATAAATCTTAAGTATGAGTTAGTAGATTAGCAAACCCAAGTTGTTTGCTGAGGTTGTAGATGATCTTTTTTTTTTGTTTATTTTCCCCAGAAGTCAAAAAATACAACTGGTATTTGCTACACAGTGACCTTGCACGAAGACCAGAGTGGTCATATGTGAAAATGGCTGTATTAGGGCAATACAATATATCCAAATTCTTCATATAGACATTCTTTATACACTTTCTATTATATTTAAAAGCAGAGTCAACATACTTACACATCTTTGAACAGAGCATCTCCCCTCCTTTTCCAAAAGCCCTTCTGATCCCTGCTCTGCCACAGATGGTGTGAGGAGCACCCACAGCTATCACAAGTCCAGTTTTGGACTCAAAGCTGCCTGTCCCCCACATCCCATCTGTCTTCCCATCACCATTTAAGTCCTGCATCCCCTAGATAAAGTTCAGAGCTTAACTGCCCACCACCACTGTGCTTTGCTTTCCTTGGAGTAGGATTTGAGGGCAGACACAGCTGCCACCACTCCATGAGCTATGCAGTCAAGGTTGCTTATTTTGGTAAGTCATAGGGGTCAACACACCATGAGAACGACGTGAAGCTCCATCTACAAGCAGGAAGATGGCTTTCTACAGCATCTCCCCTGTCAGGCAAGTGCTGAGAGTAATGATGACATCCTTTGTAGCTTTGGAAACTTTCCTAGAGCATGCCCACTGACCAACACCATTCACATAATTCCTGCAAGCATCCAAAACACGGTATTACAAGAAAAACCTATCTGAAACACAGGAAAGCATTGCATTAAGAGAGTAACGAAAGGTAAATACTGCTATTTTATATATTTACGTATATATACACTCCATAAGAAATGTCTAATGAAGGTTGCTGTTAGCTCATACTCCAGGACCCATCCTCAGTTTTTGCCAAATAACACATAGAAGATTTAATCTTTTTCCTTAACCTTGTTTTTTGGTTTTGGGTTTTTGTTTTTTTTTTCAAAGAGGTTCTTTTGGCCCCAAATACTTCTCATACAGACTCCATTTCTGCAAATGTATAGACTTGCATGACATTTCTAAGGATTATTAGGTTTAGAAACAACTCATGACTCTCGTTCCTGTTGTGTGACCGGTTAACAACATTTCTGCTCAGAGACAATTTTTCACAAAGCAAAACCAACACGGAATACAGTTGCTTTGTTTACAGACTTTATAACTAGGAGCAGTCCTTCCTAAATGTTTATCTGACCTAAAAAACCTAGGGAGAGGATTTTCACAAGTTCTTATTGACTCAGCCATGAGAGGCTAAAACCTTACACCCTGTGCTCAAGAGACTAGCATGGACATGCCAGAGCAAATACCAGCTTAGGCTCAAACATTCCTTCCCAAACACCATTTGTCATCAGGCAGCTACATCTGCAGTTACTCCTCTGCAGATACATATTTTGTTCGACAAAGGCTTGCACCAGTAAAACTGGCTTTGTTAAGAAGAAATTGTCTGCTTTGCATATCCTACTCAACAGTTTCAAGAAGCACCTTCTCCCTCCATCATGCAGATCATCAGGAGCAAAGACACGACAAATTAACTTGAGAAAATAGAAGCTACTGTGCAATCCAAACCAGCAGAGAGAGCAATTTAGCTCCAATTTATACAAAATGGAAGATATAACAGGTGGAGGCAGCTTTAGTGAACTTGTGACATGTTCATCAGGACATGGTCAGTCAGTATTTCTAAACAACCAGGACTGAAAGTAGACAATGTTATTTTTGTCAGAGAAAGAAAACTGGACCAATGCTGAAGCAGAAAAACACGGGTAAGGGGAAACAGTGGAAAATTCTCACTTTAAAACGTCAGTAGTCACAGACAGTAAAGAAGAAATTTAGGCAATTTAGGGATGAAAAAAAAGGAGCAACTTCCCTTTGGACATAATTCAGCTTGAACTTTCAGCTAGACTGTAAAGTTAAAGCCAGACACAGTGAAATGAGTGATGAAATTTCTGGTTTAGGCATGCATGTGGTAGTATACCCATTCACACAAGACCATCCAGAGATGAAAGAAAGGGCAGGGCATAAGAAAAGGGATGCAGTAGGTCAAATGGGCCAAGTGGGTTTTGAGGTAGGTTTGTATATGTTTATGAGGAGAAGCAAAGAAGGAAAAAAAAAACACCTATACATAGGGAACTAGCGAAGAGTAAAACATACGGAGTCTACAGCCAAAACCAGACTTCCAGGCTCCACATTCTCCTTCCACGAAGTTTCAGGCAGGCAGGATGGAATCCAATCTTTGCATGTACTGCTGCAGATGCAACTCATCTTGTACAAATATTTAATGAAAAACACATTAAAGCAATACAAGAAGGATGTTAAGTATTCTCTGAACAAGTTAAGTATTGTTAGAACACATAAAATACCAGTGTAAAAGCACCCTTATATCACCAGCTGCATTGCTGCCACCATGAGAAAACTAAATATTGAACTAAACGGAGCAGCACACACTCATGACTGGAGAATTGTCCCAGACTGATCTATTTCAGCCCAGCAAACCACAGAAAGGAGTATTGTAGAGACAAACAAACAGGTCTGGGTTAGATGCCCAGGCAGCTCACTCCTGGTATTAAGTTTCTACCCGCAGACAAAGGCCTGAGTGCTGATAGGCAGCGCTGGGCAGGGATCCTCCCTGGCACACACCACGGAGCAGGGAGCCTGGCCATGTGTCCCCAGCAGGGTGACAGGTTACACAGAAGCACTGCCACAGAACAGCCATTTCTGGTTACGGAATGCTTCTGCTGAGCACACCTGCAACCCGTGGGCTGGATAAGGGCTTATCCTTGTCTCCAGTGTCTACCTGTAGCACAGGGTGCAGTTATATGTTTCGTGGTGGAGCTCTGGCAGATATGAGTCCATATTCCTCTGAACAGTCTCGTGTCATCCATTCCCTCCTGCAGTGGCAGTCTTAGAACTCACTGGTTCCTTTTTTTTTTTCCCCAAATTAACCATATAAAGTGACAGATTTACAGAAAAGATTTAACCAAAAATATACATACACTCCACAATACAATTGCAGGATTATTTTAAATAAAGAAGCACTTATTCCTTGGGCTTTAAAAGCAGTGAGAAAGCAAACCCATCTGCTTCCCCCACCAGTGATGGGCCTGTGGCTATGAACCTGTCAAAAAGCACTAACTCACTCCATTCCAAGAAATCAGATGTAGTTTTGATAGGTAAGTAATTAATGTTTGCAAGAAGCATTAGCACAAAGCATTTTTAGGTTTATTTAAATAAAAATTATAATTTATACAAGACTTTTTAAACAAACAAGATTTTCTTAAAAAATGTACAGGGCAAATAATTTCATTATTTCAATTATTCATACAGTATAAGTCTTTTGTCAAACAAAAGTTACACTGATAATGAATTATTTACAATTTCAAAATATAGACTCAAACTTCAGACATAAAAATTTTAACATCCATTATATTTCAATGATTAGTAGAAATTAAACATCTGACAAAATGTACAGAGTTCAATAAAAACTAACAATGTTTTTAAACAGGTTTAAGTAGCCAAAAAAAAAGGTACATCCTTTCATCTCTTCACGGCTGGGTAAAATCCCTTTTCTCTTTGTCTGCAGAACAAGGGCAGGGTTTTGCTGCTGGCATCCTGTGTGATGTTGCTACTAATAAATAGATTGTTTCATTCAATCTTGCCTCACAAAAGCTACAGTGCACAGAAAGGCATGATTTCATATTTCAGCTTGTTTAGCCTTTTGAATTTAAGTGGTGGCTGATAAAGAATTAAAGCAGTCAGTTTTCATCTCCCTTTTTTTATTCTCTTTAAAAGGGACTCAAACTAACCAATAAACTTCTAAAGAAGTTAAATCCAATTACGTGTGAATGATGGAGACATCTACAGACATCAACAGAACTGCAAATATAAACAGCAATCAAACAGACAGAATGACAAGAACATCACTTTCTGCTATTTAGAAGCACTTTACATTAAGTGTTCCAGCCCAGCCTGTTACTGTAGCACACCAGGCTGTACTGCAAAACTAAACTGGAAGATTGGAATTTAAGGTGAGAGCTTCAGCTTAATTGTACAAGTCAAGCACATATTTACTCACTGCCGGCCCCTCCTGCCCTCCAAACCTGGGAGGGTATAGCAGGAGGAACAGCATGAGTAAACACGCTAAGGGTACCTTCTGACATCTCTGAAGTCACATACACCACAGGAGCAGTTATGCAGCAGGAACCCAGATAATGTAAAGTGAAATTTGCAAAATATGTACACAGATGTTTGTCAATTATATTACAGCTCTATTAAAAAAAAAAAAAAGGAAAGAAATCCAGTCTGTTTAATAGAATGAATCAATGTTGCATTGTAGTTTGCACTAGGTTTACTGCTTTAAGAATCGCTGACTTTGAAGTTCACACTGTTCAAGTGTGGACTCATTTCAAACGTCAGAAAATAAATTTTAAGAGCATATTGGACACATGAGGCATTTCAGTCTGGGGAAAGGATAATGATATCTTTTCTCCAGAGCCTGGGTATGGTTAATTGTCCCGGCACCATCAGTATAGATCCTATAGCTCCTTCAGGAACCAGAATCTAGGACAACCTTGTTTACGAGGGTCAACCAGTGAAGGGTGGGAGGGGGAGGAGGTAATAAGTGCAAGTCAACTGATTTCCTTCTGAAACTGCTGTTATGATCAGAGTGAAGGTATAAATTACACTTGAAAAATGATACAAAAATAATAAAAAGAGCATGCTCTCTGTAAAAAATATAGTCTTCTGTTTGTTCAAAAAAAAAAAGGATAACCTTAAAACACACCCAAGGGATTTTTTTCTTACGACAAAATGAATGGATCTGATTAAGATTTATATAACATTAAGCCATTTTAATGCCTATTTGTTAGCCACACTTACTATTCAAGGAAGATTGTAGAAAGGAAAGCCAAATTATAATAAAGAGAGATTACAAAAAAAAAAAAAACATTAACTGATTTTAAAGTAGGTTGGATGAGAAAAATTTAAGATCAAGAATATTTACTTAAACATATAACCTGAATGTGTAAAGTGATGAAAGCATAAACTGTCATGCTACATCCACTTTATATGGTGGCAAAATGGATTTCCCACCAGCTTCACTTATACTTGAAGTTTCCAGGCCCTGAGTTACAGCATATCTAAGGTGGTGTTAGAAATGCACCCCTTTTTCAGGTCATGTAAAGACATGTTCAAGTGCTACTGTAAAGGGAGACCTTGAAAATTACATTTTAGCCATTACAGTGGCTTCTCCCCCCCCCATTCTTGCTTACATTTCCACCCAGGGCACAGAGTTTTACCCCATCAGTGTTTCACTTTACAATACTCAACCAAATCATGGTATTTAACAGTACTTCTTCAACACTTCATATCAAGTTTATATTAAGTTCTCATATCATATCTCTTCCTTGCCAGACTAACAAAAAAGGGTTGTACATGTTGATTGCCACATTCTTCATTACTGCTGAATTTGTTGACACACTTTAATTTAAAACTGTGCTAATAGTTAAACACCCTTTGGTGTTTGTTACCTCTCTCCCCCTCCTCCCTTTCCCTACAAAGAAAGAAAATTCTTGTTTAAAAAAATCAGAGAAAAAAAATCCATGAAATTAAGTCCCATTTTTACACAGGAATTTGCATCTCCATTGCTTTGTTTTTTGCAGCCATTCATACAATGTCTGGAAAATCTATACTGCTCAACTCAAAAGACACAGGAAAGGAAAAGACACACTGGAAGGCTTGGCATAACTCCTACTGTGCTTTCATGAAAATGCAAATAAAATTCTAAACCTCTCAGATGGGTGCTATTATATAGAATATAAAAGCTTTCTAATATTAAAGACAAAGGTCAATATGTGCTTTGCTGCTAGACAGGCCTGAGAGAGTTCAGAGGAGTGCAGCCTTCCTGTTTCACCTGGCAGTTGGGTTTAATTGTTGCTAAAATTTAATTCTGCAAGGGGGAAGACAGCTGCATATCAATGCTCCTCAAATTATGCTTTGAGAGGAACTAGTGCTTTCTGTTGCTATATTCTAGTGGTTTTTCTCATTACAAAGTAACTCAAGAGAAAAGCCAAATTTAAAATGTCATGTCTCAGTTTAGTTTAATTATTCCCACCTTCCCAAACACAAAACGCCTGCAAGTCTTTAGCGCATTAACATACAAATGCCTCGTACATAAAACATGTACAACAGCTGAGCCCTTCTATGACAAGTATCTACAGAAATACAAATATATGATGCCTAACATTTTAGGAACAACATTTTGGTGCCATCTTTTATAAAAAGTATCTGCCTGCCTTCCTTCCTCTTACTTTGGTTAATTCGGAAAGGAAGATGTAGTTACAACCTTTCTCCTCCAGTTGACTGTACAAGTAATTGAAACATCCGTATGCAGGAAAAATTGAACCTAACAAAACCAGTAAAATATCCTTCTGTGACGCAAAAATTAGCAAGGAGGAGTTATTTTCAATGCAATTGTAAATGTGGAAATACTAAGATGCTAATACGTCCTTGATGTTGCTATCTTAACAAAGAACCCAATTCAAAACTCTGAGCTGAAGAAGCAGACTTCAGGTTGCTGCAGCCATTGTTCTCACATCTCAGGGAAAAACAACTAAAATAAAGGGACAAACATATCCCTTCTGATATCAGTGGAGTTAAAGGGATCATTCTGTTTAACTTCATTATTAAGTCAGGTCTCCAAGTATCTTCCCAGCTTTTAATGTCAGTAAATAAACATTAAAAGTGCTTAATGTGCAAGGCTAATAGTGATGATAGCACTTTCACTGTTTTGTTTCATTTTGGTTTTGTTTTTTTTTTACAAAAACCTTAAAAACAAACATGAAGGCATATATAAAATACACTTGATTTATGTAACAGACAGAATATAAACCACCAGACAAGAAAAATTATTGCAAAATAGATGAGGATGTTCATTTTTTTTTTCCCACTACCAAGTTGTAAAATAAGAAAGTTTCCTTCAGTTCTTCCAAGATAAGATGCTAGCTCTCATTGCTGGATGTTGCAGATGTTATTTTCACATATTGGCTGAGAATTGCCTCAAAAGCTTCATCTCTGTGTACCATGGCACCAAAAATCAAAGGCTAAACAACAGAAAGAAAAACAAACCACATCATATCAGTCCAGAAAGAAAAATATTCCTCTGGGTATAGTTTTGGCTTAGTCAATAGGAACAGGTTAATTGTACTTAGAAATGCATTAATAAAGAAGTAAGAATCCTTTCCTCTACTAAATCCCCAGTTATATGGCAGAGTTTCTAGTATTTTCCACCTTTTTATCCTCTTCCTAAACTAGCCATGGCATAAAATGCATCTGGACAGAGTATAAGCAATGGTGAACACTGTAACTCACTTTCCTCTCTGTCCCCTTGGTGCATGATGTTTTCGCAAGTGACCTCTGCTTTCATTAAAGTTCTACAAATCTTTATCAGTGTCTCTTCATTTTGGCTCATAGAATAGTTATTTAGGTAGACTAAAATTTTCAACCTCTTAAGTACAAAGTACTTCTCAATATCAAACAATGAGCAGAAAAACTCGTACAACAGTCATGAGACCTGGTGAAAACTTATCTGTGATTACTTTAAAATAAGGTTCAGACATTTGTTAAGAAAAGCTTCAGTTGCCCAAGTATTTGAGGCTTACAGAAACTTAAATCTTTAGCACCATAACACTGAAACAGGAAAACTTCATCTGACAGTCAGGCCCTTCCAATCCACTCCAAAGCCTCCTCACCCTCAGATACTCTCAAGCCATAACCTTTTTGTTTCAGACTACACAGCAGAGCAGCCCCCATGCTCCTGATGAAGGATGCTGGGGAAAATCTCTCTGAAGTGTTACAGCAAGATAGTCCACATACAGTAGAACAACATAAACGTTTAATTCATTAAAGTTCTGAAGACAAACATACTGAGTAATAGACAAGTGAATTTAACACAAACAAAAGGAAAAGCCAAACACTGGTATAAGGGCACAAAACCCCCTTTATGCTGGTGCTAGCCAGAGAAGGAAGAAAAGAAGGGTATGAAGTCAAACACAGCAATACAGATACAGCCAGATACTTACTTTTTGTGTAGATGGTGTTGATACAGCAATACCCATCCCTGATCCTGGGAGAACAGAGAGTACTTTATACTAAAAAGAAAAAAAAAACACAAAAGATATCTTACATACTGAGCAAATTGCAGATGATGCTGCCAAGGTTACACAATTCATCACTGAACTGTCCTCCCAATCACAACTAAGAGACCTCTACTGAAACCAAGAGGCCACATGCTGTCCTCTGATCCTGCACTCAATGGATACAGCATCACCTGTACAGCCACAACCCGCATCTCCTCTTTCTCCCACCCTCACCCAGCCCCAAACTGAGCATCCCAGTACCAGCATGGCACATGGAAGCTGATCTGGCTGTGATGCCAGGGAACACCGCAGGCAGCTGGTACATCCCAAATCTATGTGTATGTGTGCACGAGAGAGTGAGCCTGTGTGCATCACCGAGAGGCTTCCTGAAAAGTAATATTCATCCACTGTTTTTAGGAGCAGTAAACAGACCAAAAAAAGCTTCTTTTTCAAAATTTGACAGATAAACAGGGTATCACAGAGTCATGGAATCATTAAGGTTAAAAAAAGACCTCCCAGATCACTGAGTCCAACCTCTGACTGAACACTGCCATGTCAACTAAACCATTGCACTAAGTATAGGGTTTGGGTTTTTTTGGGGTTTTTTGCTTTGTTTATTTTTAAAGGAAGTCCATAAAGGTCAGAAGGAATACCGTTGGCTGAACTTGGGAATATTCACGGGGAGCAAGAGACCCCTTAAGTCAAAACCATGTTTCCCATCTCCAAATAAAACCAGGCACAGCACATGTTTATCCTTGACTGTGTGATACCTGTCTCACCTTTGCTAAAAAAATTAAACATACACAAAAGAACTTCTATGGCAGTAAAGACCTACCACAGAATGAGCCTACATTACTTCAAGTATGATGTTTGAAATCCATTAACATGAATTATTAATTCCAATAGGAATACTCAATTTGAGCATAAGCTGTCTGCTTTACAGACGTGTGATATAAATAGAAGAAATCAATTTGGAAATCTGGAGGTACTTACACAGTAGCAGAGACCAAGCTGAGGTGTTTCTTTGCTCAACATGATTTAATCTGTGGCACTCACAGCCACGGGATGTAGCAGAAAGCAGGGGTGTTTAAGATGAGGACAAGTGAAGAAGGATGACATTGTACTTGCCATGGACTTTGTGCCTGTGTTACTGACTGGACCCAACTAGATAAAACTCCAGCCCAAGCCAGTCTGGCTGTTCTAATGATCTACCTTTCTTCACTGACAATCTTTTCTCACTCTGAGGCACCTACTTTTAAGATGATGCATCTACCAACATCCACACCCCAAATGAAGTTATTATTACAATATTCCTGCTACCAATACATCTTAAAGCCTATGCAACTCTAGTCAACACTGGAGTTAATAAACAACACAACTTTAATTTTTAAAATAATGCAGGAGTGTAAGGGTTTAGTAAACTACTTTGCCTTCATACTTTTAGTGAGTTTGCTTGTTATAAATCTGAATGGCTAAACAAGCAGTTCCAGGAAACATTCATGATCAAAGAACTACATTTTACTTATAAAACTTATCAGTGGCATGCTTTTTCAAACTAACATAAAGAAAAATGCAAAACATGGCTAGCTGAACAGAAAATCAGTTTTCTCCCCTATTTGCAACACCAACCAGACATACCTTCTGGATATCTGTTATATCCGTTAGCTTTATAACTTTATTTTTTTTGGATGAGCCAGATTTTGAGCTTTCAAAGCACAAGTAACTGAAAAAAAGAAAAGAAAATGCTCATTTTGATACAGTATTCTAAACGAAATATCTCAAATATTCCTTGTCTTTTCTGAAGTTTGAAATCTCACAGGTTAAATCAGCTTCAAAATAAGAGGCAGACAAATTGCAGTTCAGTTATGGCTGGTAATTTAGAGCAAACATTTATAAATTCTAGCAACTGATTGATGTGTCTGAAAGTCTAGAACATACGATATACATACACACACAAAAAAATTCTTGTATTTATATTACTGCATGGAATGATTAAACCTGACAAGTATATTAAAGACACGGGAGGGACATGTATCCTTAAACAGTTGAAATACCAATCTGAAAAGGCTTATAAATCTTTTACCATCCTAAAAGAAGATTAATGGAAAACACAGTGTTAGTTTCATGCTATTGTGATGCAGACAAAAGCTCAGATTTATACATGCTGGAGAGTGGTCTCCACCACTAGGTGACATTGCATACAGATGAGCTTTACTTCCTTTCATTACACTCCAAAGGAACTTCAGTGCAAGACCCGAACAGTAATGACCATAGTTATTCAGCCCAGGGAGGCTGGAAGGCAGGTATGGATTAAAAAAAAACCCCTGAAAACAAAAACAAATAACCCTCCCTCCAAATAACAAAACCAAAAAACCAAAACAAAACCCAACCAAACCAACCACAAAACCAACAAACCAAACAAACAAAAACCACCACAAAAAACCACCCACAAAAATCAAGTACTAGATTTGAAACCAAGGCTTGATTTTCAGCTTTCTTTTTGTTGCATGTCATTTCAAGGAAGCTATACATTCAGCTCGCTTTAAAAACTAAAAACTAAGGCTATTTGCCAAATAGTTGATGATCACAACTTTCAAAGTACACTTAGCTTCAGGTTTCTCTTCTAGTGTATATATATAGTTAGTATGTTATCCACATCAAGAACTCCAGTTACTAACAACTGCCTATACAGAGCTACTCTGCATTCCTATGCAAGCCTTTCCAAGGCAAAAATCACATTTGTTAAGCATTGCCACACGCCAGATTCAGGTCTCCATCTCCTATGATGCTTTCTTGAGGTTGTAAGCACTTTGAAATGGCATTTTTGTTTCAAAACATTAAAGGATCACTTTTAGAATCAAATTCTTTAATGTCTTGCATTTCCCTCCTAAGAAATGTGTGGAGGGCAATGACTCACTTTTCTGTGACATAGAGAACTCCATGCCTGATGTAGTCTGTAGGCATCTTCTTATCTCTGTTAATCAAGCAACAGCGCCAGCCATTTTCACTCACTGAAAAAATCAAAACAAGAAATCTTACTTAAAAAAAGAGAGAGACAGGCACTACCCCAAACAGTTCCCTTATAAAACAGAAAACAATGAATATTAAACTTCAGATACCTAAACTAGAAGTGCTTAGAAAGAAAAGCCTAAATAAGGTAGTTTAGACATTATAACATCTGTTTTAACACTGGTTTTAAAAAACCCAAAACAAAAACCACCCACACAATTATTCCCTTTAACTTGACTATTGGATTTGCATAATCACAAAAGGCACACCAGGCTGTGCACACTTTCAAAGAGCTGCAAGGCTGTGGAATGAAAGGGGCCGTCCCCATTCATCCTAATTTGAAGCAAGACTTTTTAATCAAAGGTTACACCCACACAATGCACAGAAAGGGAATTCAACTTTAAACTATCCTTGGCTTTTTACAAAATACTCTACTAATGTAGCCTTCCTGTCGCATTATACCTGCCAAAGGACGTTCATTCTCTGAGAGGTTGAAAACTTCATGGAAATTCCCTTTCTTGGTGGTATGTAAACGACTTGTGTCTTCATCTTTGCTTATTCCGGTTGGGGCGCTTGAGCCCACGTAGCTTCTGGATGCTATTGTTTGAAGCTGCAGAAAAAGAAACATGACTCCAAAGTCTGAGCAGCGACATTTAAGCTACACTCTTAAAAATAATTTGCCTAATGCTCTTTCTAAAAAAAAAAGACAATGAATCTATAATGCAACACTCTTCATTAACTACAACAATAAAGTTAACTTTGAACTACTGCACTATACTTGTTGCTATAGCATAAAGCTCTAATATGGTACCTAAACATAACCTTTCAAAGTGCTGCCCTTTGATGGACACCCTTTGCAGGGGTGAAGCACATGGTGCTAAATGCACCTACCTTAAAATACCATTTTTCTACATTAAAGGATGTATATGATTAGATACAGCTCAGTCACTGCACACGGGTCTAGTGATTGCAACTAGTCGGACTACTAACAGACAACAGGTTATCAGTACTTGGCTTGTCTTCAAGAGTTAGACAAAATATTACTGCACAAAAGAAGTTTAGAAAGAAAAAAGAGCAAAGAAAAAGCCACACAAAACCGCATAAGCTCATTATGAATACAAATGCTGAAATTGAAAGGAAGTTTTCCAGCTATCATCCATACCTTTTCATGCCCTGACAGCTAGCAGGAAAAGAAACAAACAACACAAATATGACAGTGACAAAAGAAAAAAAGTAAAATCTATTTAACAGTATAATACATAGAATAAAACATGAACTGAGTGACACTGCAAGATCTTGCTCACAAACCAAGAAACTACACACAATGAATGCAATTAAAAAAAGTTATCAGTGGTTAGAGCACACCAGTTCAATTTATTCAGGTTGCATTCAAGCCATTGATCTTTCCTTTGCTTTGAAGTTACACTGAATTTTGAGAGTGTTGACACATGAAATAAAATCTGAATGGTTGTCAGCATCCTTGTGGGGAAAAATAGGCAGCATGGAGTTCCCAAAACCAAAGTACTTGAGTAAAATCTACTTTCAAACAGAGCTCCTCAACCACTGGAGACTTGCCCTAGCAACAAGCCTTGTTTCTGGAAGGGCAGCAGGCAGTTTCTTTTGGAAATCTTGCCTGCATTTGCTCTTTCATCTTGGTGGGGCACCACATGATTCCAAAAGCTGGCTTTTTTCACTGATGCATTAGCAGCTCGGTTCTTTGCCCTACCATACACATGCAGTTAAACAACTGGCAACATGGAAGCTCAGGACTAAGCTCTTCCTCTCTAGAGGCCTGATGCTGTTGCAGGCCAAACAACCCCTGGCTGCATTTTCTGTTTTGTTTAGTTGTTTGGTTTTTTTTTGCACTAAGTTGGCAGTACTTGACACTTTGCAGGATTTAGAGCTAACAAAAGAAATCCAAAGCAAATGAAAAAACGTGCACTGCAATTGCTAACTAGAAATCAGACTGGCAAAACAGGCACAGCAGAGCGTTTTTGTCATCAACCTTTTAGGGTACAATGATGCCTTGGGGAAAAAAAAATGAAGAAAGTTGACATGGAAAGCAAATGGCTGATGGTAACTGCAATACTGCCTCAGGTACTGTCCTTCTGCAGTGCTCCTAGCAACGATCAAGTTCTTGAAACCAAGGAAAATAACAGCTTCTCCAACAACCTGTGTACAAGTAAAGAGGAGAACTTTTTGAAGGCCTTCTTAGACAATATATTTGCCTGTACCTGCACAAAACCAGGTGAAGCTCCATGGCCCAAAACATAAAAAAAGAACAGGGCAAGAGGTCTAATCCTTTTGCGCTGGCATAAGGACTATTTCTGCTCTTTGCTACACTTCTTTATACATACCTGTTATATAAAGAGATTAAGGAGTTTAAACTTCAGTACTATATCCCATCTGATGGCCGAAAATGTGAGAAAGTTCTGCCCTTATTCCTAGTCCGGCCTATCACATGCAAATGTTTCCTCTCAGGCTTGAGACAACCTATGGTCAATTACTAAGAGAAAGCATTGTATCCAATTTTGATAAGCCTTAAATCTAACTGGAAGTGATTGGATTTGTAATGCTGGAAGAGTCCCGATTGTCTAAAAATGTCACCCACAACCTGGAGGTAGGAACACCTGGAGGTATTCCTTTTCACTTGATCTGTCAACATCTTTTGACATACATCCCTTCCTGATCAGATATTGTTGTCAGGACTGTTCTCTAAGGACATAGGGTCAGAGTGGTGGTACAGGCAATGAATAATGCATTGTGTCAAGTTTACGGTGTCTTGTATATGCTGTTTAATGGTAAGAAACCAAAACAAGTGCACACATGCTGGCACCGCATGCTTTTGGGCTCTGCCTTTTCTATAAAAAACATGAAAAAAACTATCTGTAATGTTTGCACAAAAATCTATTTCTCATACTATGAGGTTTGCAGAAGTCTCTCAAGGGGTATAAAATTACTGAGACCAAGTTAATGTTTTCAAAAGCATTTGGAAGCAGGTATTACAGTCCTGCACATACTCTTCAGGCAGAGAAGCCAAGGCCACCAAGCCAGACATGATAGTACAAAACCCCTGGCCTACTTGTCAAAACTTAAGCCATGAAAAAAGCGAGAAGGAATAATTACTCTCCAAGTTTATGGATTCACGTTTAGCACCTCAGAACCTTTCCTCCTCTAAGGCAGATTACAAAGACCCAGCAAGAGGCTGTCACAAACACCACAGTATGTGAAAAACAACCTGTAAGCTCAAGAAGCACAGAAACTTTTAAACCCATCTTCTGCAAGCAGGAGAAATACGGGCCATGGATGGCTTCATCTAAGTGTTCATTTACACCTCTCATCCCTTGGAAGATAGAGCAAAAGATTCACTTTCTGTCATACACTGTCCTCCTCTTCCACTTCCTTTTGAAATACTCAGATTATGCTGCAGTTATTTTAGCACCAACTTCTCCATCACCCCCAGAACTCCAGATGTCTTCTTCGCAACTTAACAACTGAGCATTCATGTGCTTATCCCTTTTGCTTTCCAGTTGTGTACCCAGGCTGAATTATTGCTCAGTGCTGCACATTTCAGACAGAACTCAGATACACCATGAATGCAATTAGATATTGCACTAAGAGGCATTAAGCAAATGCTGAAGTGGGAATTAGACTGGACATTTATTACAACTACTTTCATTTTGAAACTAATAAACATTGACAAATTCAGAGATATGGAAAAGCATAACTAGCTTTTCAGTTATCATGTCAGGCTCCAAAACATTTTACCAAGATGCACGAAAAAACAACACTTGAGATTTAACTATGACATTTTAACAAAATGTATTGTTGGACTATCAACATGGTGAAAAGTCACTTATCACCACTACGCTAAAAGGTCTCCTGATACAAATAACCATGACATAATGCCTAAATCTGTAAACTACTTTATTACTTCTGCTAATGCTTATCCCATTAGTAAGCTGCATATTATAGTCAAGCCTTTATTTTTTTTAACTAACTGTTCTTTAATTTACCTAAGCAACTAAATTTCCACTGAAAAGGAATGTCTAAGAACAGAGGCAGATACATAAAGACTAGATTTCGACAATAAAATCACACAGAATGTATGAAAATTATAGAAATTGATATGAATATGGATGGTGTTATATTCATGTGTTTAGCTTCATATGATTTACAGTATATATATACATATATATGCACATACATTTTTCATAATTGATTCTTTTCATACAACAGAACCATAGAAAAACTGTGAATTGAAAATAAAAAATAGAACCAAAATTGATTGTTAGGATTTAATTAACCTTCTCTTTAATGTGCTCTAGTCACTGCAGAAAAGGGAAAGGGAGAAAGGGATCTGATTTTCAGATGCTGGGAACAGAGGGACAAAAAGATTTAATACCCTTACCCGTCTCGACACTGTAGCATTAGATCTTTCTTTGAGCTGAGGATCTGTCAGGAGACTTATCCAGATGATATAAGGAGTATCATACTTAGCTCTTAGTCTGGGGCACCGTTTGAAGATAAAATCAACTAGGAAAAACTTTGTTCCAATATAGAGTCCTGAAAAAAAAGTCACTTCAGTATGCATGTTGAAAAGGCATTAAGAACATCACTATTTTAAGAATGTTTTAACAAGTTCATGAATGAAACCAAATTCTGCATCTTCAGTCACAGTGTTAAACCATCCCCTTGGTTTTAATAATTTGCTTCTTCTTCTAATGACAGAAAATTACTTTTCTTTTCCTCCCCTGCTCACATTTCTTTCTCCCCTCCTCAGTTCTTTTAAACCACTTACATAGCTGCTATTATGCAGAACATTAAAATAATCCAAACATATGTTCCAGAACCATTCTGAAAACATGATATGCTTTCAAAACAGAAAACAGCATTCAACTCTGCAGCTCCTGCAAGAATTTAAATGGCAACAGAGGGCTCTCATGTACTACATAAAAGTCTATCTTCCAGTCCCTTCTCTTATCTTATACAAGTTATTTCCTTGCATTCTGCCAGATTAAAAAGGGCTTAAAATACTCTCTCAAAACCTTACTGAGTGCAATTCAGATCTCCTAAGAGTCAGAGTAAAAAAATAATTCATCACACATCTACTGCAACTGCCTTGTCAAGCAAAACTACATTGATGTTCAAGCTAACACAATTTGAAGTTCAGTGCCACTAAAAGTAATACTCATTTGATTATATCATTACTTTAATGAAGGGAAAAAAAAGAGGTTCTGGGTTCACAGTACATGGTTTCATAACTTAAGAAAAATTATAGTCTCATGCTGTAGTGAGAACCCTCTTTTCCCAGTTCCCAGCTGAGACTGTCTGCAACTTAACCCACAGTTCATTTTGTCCAGCCTATCCTCCAAGTTTTACAAGTAGTCACATTTACTCTTTTTTTTTCCTACCCTATCATCTTCATGCCTTCTGTGTCATGCCACATATTTAATGTACAAAGATGTATGAGCAAAAAACCCTCAAAATATAGGACTTTCCAGAAGTCTTATATCCGAGTCTTATATCTGACAGTCTGAGGAGCTCTGCTAACAGCTCATCGTGAACTTCTTTTCAAGAAGCAAAAGCATTATCCAGTCTTTTTCTATTATATGCAGAGATGGTTTTTGAAATGCTCATGACAAATGATGCCAAGCACAACGAAAATACTTTAAAACATTGCATTATTTATTAATGAAGGTTTTCTTTCTTAAACTCTAAAATTCTCCCTCTAAAGCTCATGTAAATTTGAACACATTGAATCTAGACTGTAACAGGTTAATTATTTATTGTGTTTACCCAATCCAAGCCCAAGAATCCTGTAGGGCAAAAAGCAGGATGCAATAAAAGCTGCCCATAGAGCAACGTAGAGCTTCTGTGTTATTTCTGGCTGGACCCACATAAACAAGCTGAAAACAAAAAAGAAACAAGATTTTATTACTAGTGTTCCAAATATTGGTCAAGTCTTGTTTTAAGAGGGGGAAAAAAGGCTGATGTCAGATAACTTACTTTTTAAATTTTTCCAATATGTCTGCCATCTTGCCAAAAAGGTTCTGCATAAAAAGCAAGAGAATTAAAACCAAATCCTGCATTGTTTGGGGTTTTTTTGTCCACATAATGGAAACCAACAGTTTTCTTACTCTGTTGGTAAGCAATTCCCAGGAATGGTTTTTCAAACTAATTTTTAGCCATTATATACTTCACAATTGAGTAAATACAGAATAGCAATACTTGATGACTTCCGTCTCATTTAACACCTTGCTCTGTAACTTGTGATTGATTGTTAGAAGTGAAGAAACTATTTGATACCACTGTCACGACTGGAATGTATTTACATCACTGCAAATATTTTAAATTAAGCTGTCAATCTAAGAGCTCAGAGCTTCTGTCAGTAGGTAACAAAATGGGAAGTTTTTTCACACATTTTGAGCACTGAAATTTCAGGAAGTGGTTACTGAGTTCATCAAAAGGACTATTAGCTTCCTAGAAATCAGCCACTGGATTTTATAATAAACCCCCAGAGTTACTTGATTCAATGTAATTCCAACTGTTGTTGCAATCTGACCCCTGTTTAGGACTAAGAGTCAACTTCTCTGATCAATCCTTGCTGACAGAGCACATGAAAATTCCACCTTCTCAATAAATTTCTAAGGATGTTCACATAAACATAAGCACTGCCACCAGCAGAAGGCAGGAGCTGAGCATACCCAGTTAGCAAGGGAAAGGTAAACCTCTTTCACAGCAGCACATCATTTGACATGGCACAAGGCTGCAGTTCAGCTGGGTGGTGCAGTCACTCAGCTGCTGCCTCATCAAACTGATGGAGCTGGGAGAAAACCTTCCTTCAGCCTCTCCCACACAAGCAGATTTCAGGGCTTGGAGGGGGTGGAGTTTTTTCAAACATGCTATTTTAGAGATGCAGTGCAAACTGTTGAATTAACACCTAAACAGACAGTAGCCTTCAGCTAAATCTTGAAGGAATAGAGCCTCCTACATTAGTTTTGTGACTAGCAGATTTGGGATATGGATCCACACTCCAATACATTGGTAAGATTCACCATTCAATCTACATTATCAGAAGCTTATATGATTTTATTAGGGAGAAAACTGTGAGAGGTCCAGAGCTCGCTCAGAGCTGTGACCAGAGAACCTCAACCAGTTCTCTGAAGCATCATGCCACTTCAGAAGCTCCAGGAATCTTAACAAGATCTGCATTGCTCATAGGTATGAGATCCCCATGCAAGAAAAGTATTTTTGAGTGTTTGTCTCACATGATGAATAACAACATCCTTTGAACACTTGGACTATGAACCTCCTTGTTTCTAAGGGAGCAGCCAGAGAGGTCTGAGAGCAGCACAGTACCTGCGCCTTCTGAGCCACATCTAGAACAAGCTGAAACTTTTCAGACACAGTCAGGTCCTCTTTCGCTTGTTCCTTAGACAAAAAAACAGACAATCCGTTAATGCTCAGATGAAACATATTTTACAAAACTCCTCAGAACAAGGTGATCCCTCAACATATTTGGCAACAGTCCTCTCACTTTAAATAGTCTCTAAATTTACCAATGTTCTCCCTTGTTTCATAGCTACTTTTTATGTCTTTCGTTGCTGGTTATCTTTAGTTTTCAATGCTTTGAGGGGCTCAGGGGAGACCTTATTGCTCTCTAGAACTACCTGAAAGGAGGTGGTAGCAAGGTGGGGGTCAGTGTCATCTCCCAGGTAACAAGTGACAGGTCAAGAGGAATCAGCCTCAAGTTGGGCCAGGGGAGGTTTAGATTGGATGGTCAGAAAAATTTGTTCATGAAAAGGGTTGTCAAGCCTTGAAACAGGCTGCCTAGGGAAGTCACCATCCCTAAAGGCATTTAAAAGGCATGTATGTGTGTCCATTAGGGACAGGGCCCAGGACTCAGTGATGGACCTGGCAATGCCTGGTTAACAGCTGGACTTGATGATCTTAAAAGAAAACAGAATGCAAGGCTTCTTGAAGATTCCAGAGGACCTAACTTGTCCCAAGCTGGCATATTAATTTCAGAAATATATTTCAAGTTTTGAGTATTTTCAGGCGAAGTACCTGAATCTAAGAGTCCTGTTAGTAAAGATCTCTAAATTGCAACAGAAAAAAAAAATTAATGTCTTTACTTGCACCTCACCCTTCCTTTCACCAATACCCACACAGATGCAGACAAAGGTTTAAAGGTGTAATTTTTTGTAGGTGTAGAGGCCAAGATGATCAAAGACCTACCATGGGTTCAGAAACTTCAGGCACAATGCTCCATTGTATTCTCCAACCCCTAGAAATTATGGAAACAGTTAAAGAGAGCAAGAACTTCTCCACCAGCCAACACTGCCTGGATTATTTGTAAAAGGTTAAAAAGTAGTTTTCTGCGATAAGCACTTATGGCTTAAAAGTAAATAATATAATACCCAAATTAACAAAACCCACAACACAACAAAAGCACAAGTGGCCAACAACAGCCGGTTTTAAAAATATTAGCTAAGTAGATATTACACATAAACACTGGGTTTTACAACAAAAGTTAATGGTGTGCATAGAGTAAACTATTAGGAATATTTTTAATTGTTTTTTTTCATGCGAACAAAATTGCATCAACTTACTCAGGAGCCTATTTGCTACCAGCAATTTTCCGGGACTATGATGTCAAACAGTGAATATCGATTAATAAGTCAGGAACTTATTTTAAAATATTCACATTAAGGTACTCTGCACCATTTTAAGGGGGAAAACACCATAAGCCTAAAAAAGCATTTTAAAAAGATTCTCTGAGTAGAGAAAACATACATTAAAAAGAAAAGAGTCTTCATTTTTAAAAGAGACTGAATTTACAAACGGAAGACACTTTGGATAAACCATGCCAAGAGCTACAGAAAAAGGGAAAACAGCAATTTTAGGCCTAGGTGAAAATTCTCTCCAGGAAAAAGCAGCAGGCTTCAACATTTAAGGTGATGTTATTCAAGTAGCCTAAATCCTGCAGAATTTTAACTTAAAATTTTAGTGTACTGAGGCGTTCATTTGAGAGCATGCAACACTATTTACCATGACCCAAGTCACGGGACACAAAGATAATTCCTTATAATAGTAAAAGATTTTAGAAACTGAGCAATGACACTAAACATAATAGAGCCTGAATTTCACTTTGTTAGACATAACTCACAATATTAGAAAAGGTAACAGTTTTCAACTCAATGCAAAAATAGTAAAACATCTTTCAAGCAAAGCATTACAAGAGAATAAGCTAGTATTTAAGTAAATACCTGGCTATGAGGTAATTTAGGGATAACCTCAAAATTGCTAAAAATAAGAACAGAGGGATGGCCCAGCCATGCCATACAGCATTCATGTAAATCTGCAAGTTAAGAAGAAAAAACAGAGAGAGATGTGGATTACAAACTGGGGTACAGTGAGACACACGAAATACCATTTCCCACTGTGCTGTTGGGCTCAGAATCGTGCAATTCATATTAAAAAAAATAATAAATTTTAGCCCCCATGACTGACAACAGCCCTGCACTTATGAAAGTCAAAACTGAGAATGAACCAAATCTCCAGAGATTACATTTATCTAGTTCTCAGATACCTGAGAGTATTGAGTACTTCTAACACTACAATTACAGGAAGGGGTAGGGGAAAAAAAAAAAAGAAGTAAACTCTGAAGTCTGTGAATCTGCTACAAGACCATGATATGGTCACCAATGGTAAAGAACAGTTATCATGATTAGCCCCATACTGGGCAACAGGATAAACTCTCGTTATAATATTTCAGGTCAATTAAATCCCAGATTTTTACCAAGGCTAAAAACATTGCAGGAAAACAGGTTTTACTTTATGTAACAAGTGCAAACACAAAGAGCTTCAAAAGGTATTCTGTTCCCCTCCCAGCTTCTGAAAATAGAGACTACAGTCCCTCTGTGAGAAATGATATGATTTTTAGTGATAACCCTAAAATGAAACATTGTTCTGGTTTCCAGGTCCTGGAGCTTTCAAAAAAACCATGTGAAGTTTCTTCTTTCAGCTTTTATCTGAAAAATCTGTTTGCCAGGAGAGGCAAGAGGAAAATCAGTGGATTACAAGGAGGGACAGACACAGGGCACCGGGAAAGGGCAGCCTCCTCCTCAGTATTCCTTCAGCTGTGCCATGCAAAATAGAATAGGCTCTATAACTTACAGGGAGGGATCATTTAATGAAAAAGTGTGTGACATTTTCACCAGACAGGCTCATTCAGCTATAACGATTAGTAATTCCTTTGATAGAAAAATATTTTATATACACTGCAACCAAAAGAATTCAGATCACTTACTTAACGATTAGAAGGAAAACTAAATACTTATGCCTCTTTGTGGCATACAAACCGCCTTAGATAGCATGGGAATGCTTGAATTTAGCTCGAAGACCTGATATTTGCACCTTGAATGATACTGAAATCAAGGCACTTTGCCTCTCCTCACTGTGATCCTAACAAACAGCAAAAAGCACTGATGGGGAACAATAGCTTCTCATCAAACAACTACTATCAGCATTTCAGCCATAGGCTACAAAAGACTTTGCAAGGCTGAAATAACCATCAAATTACCAGGACTGGAAGACAAGAAACAAGAAATGAAAGAACAATGCCCAGATCATTTTAAGTTATTTTAATAGTTACAAAACTATGCTACAAGAAACCCAGGGCATACAATTTAAGTGGCTTTGAAATATAACTGAAGTGACAACTACTGGTATTTCATGTTAAATGAAATTACACCATTTAATTTGACTTGAATTGTAGCACAACCCCTACTCAGATATGGCAGTTTCAATGAATTTCAGCAAATAATAGATTTTTTTGAAAGTTCTTACTACTCCCAGAGGAATAGGATAACTTACAATAAAGGCAATAGCAGAAGTGTAGATAGAATACCAGTCTGATAAGGCAGAAAGATTCTTCACAAAATTAGTAACAGGTTTGGCACCTCTCTCTAAAGAGAAGTGGAGAAAAAACACAACTGTTAGAATTAGCTGGCAGTGGTTAAATCACTTGTAATGACAAACAACCAAATTAGAAAATTATTAAGAATATTCAAGACATGTAATGACAAAAAGGCTTAAACAAATAAAGAAAAATTAAATCCATCAATGTAACTGAACAACTAGTTAAGACATGCATTTCCAAAAACTAAAATATTATCCAGGGCAAAAGTTATGTCTAACTCTTAACACACTCTGTAGAAAAAGAAAAAAATCAACATCCTTTACAAGGGTACTCAGGATGCTAAAAGGCTGTTCTGAGTCCTGTTCATATTACCCCTAAGACCTCCACACAGGTCAGTTTGTTCCACTGTAAAACAATATACATTAGCCTGACTCAATTGCAAGCCACCAAGGAACAGCTTAGAAATCACAGAATCATTGATGTAGGAAAAGACCTTAAAGATCATCATTGCGTCCAACCACTAACCCATCACTGCCAAGTCCACCACTAAACCCTGTCCCTAAATGATCCATCTGTACAGCCTTCCTGCCCACCAGCAGATCAACCCTCCTACCCAACTTGGTGCCATCTGCAAACTGTGGGAGCACTCAATTCTCTTGTCCGGATCATTGATAAAGATATTAAACAGGACTGGCCTCAACCCTAAACCCACACTAGTGACCAGCCCCCAGCTGGATGCACCACCACTCACCTCCCTCTCTGGGCCTGGCCAGCCAGCCAGGTTTCTACCCAGCAAAGCATGCACCTCTCCAAGCTATGAGCAGCCAGTTTCTCCAGGAGCATGCTGTGGTGTCAAAGGCTTTACTATAGTCTAGGTAGACAACATCCACAGCCCTACCCTGCCTTGCTGCAGCTTCAACAGCTACCTTAAAACCAGGCTAAATCCCTCTTGGCTGTATTTCTGCAGGACTCTATCCATTAGTAGCACTTTGCTTACTCTTCCCAAGCCAAGCAACACAGCACATTGCTGCCTGAAGAAGCCTGTCTCCCACCTCTGCAGACCTTTGCTCTCACTGTCATTGTATGGGAGACTGACTTGTGCTGGGAGAGGACCATGCACAGATGCAACCAGCCAGCAACAGCAAGAGGGGCTCCTTCTCAGCTCCTTAAAACCCACTTGTCCTTTACTCTCTTCTTCTAAGCTCTTCTACCACTTGGGCAAACTAGCTAGGGAATACAAGAAAAGGACAAGAGGGCTGCTGTAAGACCACCTTTGCTTTCTCTGTTGGGACACGCCAGCTTTGCTTTCCCTGCTGAAGAAGAGTGACGATGCCTCTTGCTCCCACTCCCCCTTCTTTGAAAGTAAAAGCTGGTAGACCAGCAAGTGAACTGCAATCAGCTAAGACATCAGCAAATGAACACTCTTACTTCTGCCAGTGGACAGATACTCCCTTCTCATTCATTATGTGCTCACAGATTTTAATTAACATTATATGTTTGGTTCAGAGATATGCTATGTAATTCAATATTAAACAGAATCACAGCTTCTATCTGTGCTCCTCTAACTTACTTTGCACTTCAAACACGAATTCAGGATTTCAGAACCTCCTCTGCTTATGAACTAGCAGAAGCATTTCAAAACATTGTATTTTAAAAATCAGCAATCCTGTCAATAGGGTTACTAAGAACTACTAAAGAAAATAGTGCTAAGTACTTACTTAATCTTCTCAAATTTTCAGTCAACCTGAAAAATAACAGATAAAAGCAATGTGTTAAATAGGTAACTAACACAGTTATGTACATTTGGTCCCTGAAATACTGCTCACAGTTATAACTGCACGTGCAAAAAGCTTCAGCTTCATGCTTGCCTGTTACAAAATGTGTTTCTAGTAACTAATACAGTCCATCTTGCATCAGACCAAAAACTGAAGTGTAAAAGCACTCCAGTCTAAGACCTGGTGCACAGTTTTTGGGAGGCATATGATGGGAACTTGGTAAATAATATAAATCTTATTTTACCTCAGACAGCAGATGAACTTAAAAATTTATGTTTTGTCCAAGGCATTCACAAAACTTTTGAGAAGGTTCTATGCTTTCAGTTTTACTACTTGTTATGCAAACACTTGCTCAAACGATGTAAGAGGTTGCAAAAGAGAAAAAAAAAAGTGAGGAAAAAAGCAACTTGTAAAGAAGCCAACCATTTCTCACAGTCACGTTGGGGATTTACCTTCTAGCACTAAGTGGCTCTTCTGTTTCCACTGTACTCTCTTCTGGCTGAAATCTGAAGTCCTCAACATGCTCCCCAAATTTGTCACAAAGCCACTTCTGGAGTCTTGAACAGACTGTGTGACATTGCTTATCTATAAAAAAGAAGGGGCAAGTGTTAGGATAATGCTAGAAGACATCTTTATCCAATGCCTGCCCCTGTTCCCACACACAATGATTCTCTGAGAAGCACACTGTACAGAGTTCCTGTCCTTCCTCAACACTGTGGAAACTCTCAATTTACTTCTGCCATTGCACCAGAGCCCTGACTGCATTAACCTGATAAAGTAAGACTAAAGGTGACTCCTGCATTGCTGTTAGCATAGTACCTGGAAGCATCTTATTACCAGCAGTACCAAGAGTAAAACATCCTAACAAACCATAATTTTTAGAAAACACCATAAAAACATTTTCTGGTTAAGAAGGTTCTGTAAACAAAAGACTGATGTAAATCTCAGTGCTCCTGTTGTGCTGAAGGGTGACCTTGAGAAAAGCAAGTGCAAAGCAAAGCACTCCTGAGCAGAGAGCCTGACAATCACCTTGAGGCCACATGAATTTGACAGGAAAGAGAGGTGGAAACATAAGCAAGATTCCGCAAGAGGCATTTTTGCTACCACTTTCCAACCATTTATAGCCTGTAAAGATTGTGTGTGTGTGTGTGTGTGTGTGTGTGAGCCCCTATAAATCTATGCAAATAAAACATACAGTTTCTTTTTTCTAAAGTCAGGCTTCAGAAACTATGTTGCATATGCCCCTTTCCATACATGGAATATACAATCATAATATTACCTGGAAGATCTCATACAGCAAAATAATGAAGTGATGCATACTTTCTGTATGTCAGTTTCAGTGGAAAAATATAATATATGGGTATATGGAAATAATATAAGGGTAAAAGCTTTACAGCAGCACAAGTGAGAACAAAACAATCACCTGTAAATCACGAAATTGTTGTCTAGAAGGGACAGACAGACCATTCTTTGGAAATGTAGGTCAATACAGCAAAGTCACAAAAAGGACACTGTCACAATTATTCCAGGATCAAATTTAGTACAGAACTCCATAAAAATTAAGAGATGATTAACCACAGGCATGAAAAATCAACCAGCCAACTATCATGCTTTTAAGCTCACGAGAAAAAGTGAAGGGTGCTCAGAAAACAGAATCAAACTATTTATTAATGAATGACAATGATATCTAGAAAAACAAGGAATTTAGCGACAGTTTACAGCTGAGACAATACTTCCATCGGAAAATAAAAATATGAAGTAGCTTCCCACGTGCTAATACTTCAGAAAGTACTGAGAAAGAAATTTTGAGTGTACGAGACTGAAAAAAAAAACAAGCTGTGGTTCACATAAGAGAAAATATTGACAATATGGGAGTACAGGAGGCGCAATTTCAAATTCAATCCACAGATTTAAAAGTATTGTCTCAATTAGGGGTGTGGGGAGGAAAGCTTAAGTGTACTGAAAGATTGAGAATCTGACTGTTGCCTTAGTTCTTTCAGAAATCACTACATTATTGAGTTCATAATAAGCATCAGCTTGAGAAATGTAGATGACAGTGCAGGTGTCCAAAAAATGAGTAACTCTTAACCTTAATCCTTTGCCAGAATGCCTTTTATTTTAGAGGAAGGAATTAGTGAAATGGTTAATGGCAAAACAGAACTTTAGCAGCTGAGAACAAAACAGAACATTTTTTCTACGTATTACACCTGTTTTCTGGTAAGTCAAGGATCAGCAAGGCATGCAAGAATGATGAAGTCAGGCAACAGGTTTCATTACATACCAACACAGTTTATAATACACAGTAAATTCTTTTCTCAGGTATGCAAAGACAACTACAAAAAGCAAATGCAAAATCATGTACAGAAAGCTAAGAAGTTGCTTGAATGATCATTTACATTCAGCTTCTTCAGAAAAAAAAAGGAGTGGGGAAAAAAAAACCCAACTGATCCGAACAGCTATTAGAGATGTGACCAAGCTCACCTGTTCCATTGGTTTGTACTGGTGGCTTTGCAGGTTGCTGAGGTGCAGGCACCTCTTCTGTCCTACAAATTAAAAACAGAAACAACGTGAAATGTTAAAGATGAAGAATTTATTCCCTCTTAGGTAAAGGAAGCACCGGAACCTCCATGGTTTCCATAGCTGAGATTACAGAATCACAAGAAAAATCAAATTTACGCCCTTTCACAAGGTTCGAAACATACAATCCAGGGAAATACCAACCACTGGTGGGGTTTAGCCATTTCATATCACCAACAGCTCAATCTCATCTTACAGCTACTAAACAATTCAGTATCAAATTAGTTGCATTAGTTACGCCTTTGTGTGGTATATTCATTGCAATACCTGCCAGGAAAACTCTGCAGAGTCATGACTTTTCCCACAGTAATAAATTAAGAGGGATTCCGTATCACAAGTTGATAACCACAGCAGTAGAGCAAAACCACAGTTTAACGCATGAATCTTGAATTCTGCCATCGTTACTAGAGTCAAACACCACTCAACTTCACAAGAGGAAGAGGTGTCAAGAATGATTTAAAGTATTATGTTGTAAGCTCTCAAAATGCACAGCTACCAATCAATTTTAACAATATCTTTAAAAACTTGCAAAATTGAAATAACAGCTTGAAAAACTGAGACAAAAATGTTCTAAAAATAAATGTCAAGTAGCAGGCATCATTGGTCTCACCTTTCAAAATTAGTCAAGAACAATATTCTCATCCGTTAAAAGTGAACAGATTTTTGAGAACACAAATGCTTTTGCCATTCTGCACATGTGCAAGGCTTCAAATTATATTTGCACTATCCACAGCCTCCAACTGCCAACCTGTCTTGAGAATACTTCAGGCTTCAGTCCCAAAGTCTTCAGCCATCCATGTACAGCCATCCTACAGAAAGATTTTTCTAATGAAGCAGCAGCTTTGACAACATAACACCAGCCACAGCAAGCTTCACTTGACAGGGAGTTGTATGATTGAAAAGATTACTGCTTGAAACAGAAAAGTGTCAGTTGTGCAATTTCATTATCACTCATCAGGCAATATAGGTACTTTCAAATGTTCCCTTCATCTTTTGCTTCTCAGGAAGGGAATCAAATGAAACATGGTCAAAAAAAGAGGCAGAAGAGGGATCCCACTGCATTGGGCAGATTGCAGCAATATAGATAGACCATACAGTTCTCTCTCCTGCTGTTCCTCTAGAAAGGACATTAGGAAAAGATCTCACTGTACTGTCTGCACATGGAAAAGGCCATTACTAATACATCACCATCATCACTCAACATCACCATACATCAACGGGTATGATGGAGAAACTATAGAACTAATTACCTCCCTTCCTTCTTAAGCACTCCCCATATTTAATGAGCCTTCCACATCCTTGTTAGTTTCTAAAAAGAACATTTAGAAATAATTTACTGATTTATGAATTGTAACTGCACATTTATTTGTGTGGATGAGCTGAATTCAATGGTTTCTGCTTTCAAAGACACTTGTTTTCACAACTCTCCAGGACTTTTCCACATGGTTTCTGTATTTGCAGCAATTATTCTTTTCAAAAGCCACCTGAAATTCCACCAGTTTATTTTTTCTAGTTAAACTTTAACTTTGGCTTCTGTGCATTTTCCCCCAGTTTCTACACAAACCATGGGTTCCTTGCCTAAAAACTCCTCCTTTCTCCTGCTTGTTCTCCCACAGCCTTGCATCTCCTCCATTTTGAGCTCACAAAAAATAGACAGCAATAAACATGATCAAATCTGCACCAACTATTATACAGCAGTGTCCTGTTTTCCTCTGTCAGCACATCAGATGGATACACCATATAGCTGGGCATTTTCATCTGCAATCTGTCACTGTCACTGTGTTTCACTGAAGCTGAAGACACGTTTAGGTGGAAAGGAGGCAGTCATTCACAAGCAGGTTCACACAAGCAGGAGCCAGTAACTCAACCCACTCCAGTCATGTGAAGGCACTGGGGTGGTGTCACACCTGAACAACTCCTGTGACAGAGCCAAGACGGGATCCCACCACTGCCAGCTGTCAGACTCTTCAAGCTGGGTCTTCCTTTGAATGCTGGGATGTATTTCAGAAGCAGCACAGTGTCATTACTCCCCATGTTTCTTGGGCAAAAAAAAATAAAAAAAAAATCTCATCAAGAAGCAGTTCTGGATAGCAGCCTTACTGGGCTCCATCAGGAGCACATGACAGTTGGCTCTGGCCCTTCTTGGTGCTTTTATTTATTATTTTTTTGGCAATGTCTTACTTGCCATCTGCCTGTTACTCCTTTCCTATGAAGAACCTGACCTTTACGAATCATCAGGTTAATGACAGCTCATTACTGCACCTGTGAATCAGGTTATAATTAGCCACTGAAGACGGATCTGGGCCAGGAAGCTCAGAATTCATTGTTTAGGCTTGCACACCTACTGGGAAGCTCAATCTCAAAACCAGGTCATGTTGAACCACCAGTTCATCAAGACCACTGACAGAGGGGAGAAATTACCTTTGCTACAGCTTCTGAACCCCTCTTCATGCCAGAGACCAGTTAAAATGCTGAAAAACATAAACAGTCCCCAGAACAACAGTATGTTCCTACGTGGGCTTCCTAACCACAGCCTGCACCAAAGAAAACAAGCTGCATTACTTCCTTTTGGAGCAGACTTTCCACACAGATAAAGGGTTTAACTGGTAGCACCAACACATCCCCAACCTGAGGCTAGGTCGTGTCTATGCAACCAGAGATTGTCCCCATTTAAAGCGCAGGCTGATTAAAACAGATAAGAGGACTCCCGGCCAGTGGAGGAAACACAAATGTGCCTTTTTTTGTCTCCCTTTTCTTTTTGTTCAATATACTGAAGTCAGGGAAACCTGAATATTAATGAATATTAGAGCTGTTCATGACCAGTACACATGTACCACTCAAAACCAACCAGCACATACTGATACAGTGTCCATTCACGGTTGCCCCACAGAACAGCACCAAAGTATTATTTTTGTAGCTGCAGGTGTGACAGAAAAGTTAAGGGAGCCTTGACACAGGCGGCCATTTATCTTAAATAAATATTTTTGGTTTGTGCATACCAGACCATGAACACAGCTGCGAGTGGAGATGTATGCAAAGCAACAGACTATCCCCAAACAACTGGGAGAAGACTAGAATTGCTGCACACAACAGTTCCAGTCACTGCCAGGATGTTCTCAGACATATTCAAAGTGATTTTCCTACAGGCTAACTCCACGTTCACAAGCAACTCCGCATCAATCTTTCAACACTTGCTGTAGAAGCCAGTCAAGGCTGTTAAATTTTCCTACTGTTCAAAACAACCTGAATGTGCACGCACTTCCATTAAAAGCACATTCCAACCTCATACACACAAAAATAAGCATAAATGAGGTATTTTCCCAGTCTAATTTAAAGACTGATCATTCAGGTATGAATGGCTTCTTAACCTGAAGACCTGTTAAAAAACAAAATTAAATTATTTTCATGCTTTGCATATCCTTCCCATTAAATACATTAGACACTTCAGAAGCCCTTGCCATTCTCATCCACAATGAAGGAAGTGTCTTATGCCGAAGCATTGTCTCTTTAGTCCTTGTAAAAACAGTTCACAGTGCTAATAAAGAGGTTTCCATGAATCACAGCCTGCTGGTAGATGTTGTTGCAAAACTTTTTGTTATTTTTTTCCCATGTGATTCTAGCTCACAATTTGTAATATATGGCAGCAAGAGCTCACACATTTCAGATTATTTACTCATTGCTCCACTAGCAAAACGTCATAAGCTTCAGCTGCCATACCAAATGCTGGGATGTCCTGAAGTGCGCCTATGGAAAACTTTAACTGAGGCCACCATGTTTCAGAATACTCAGACATACAGACAATAAACACCATGACAAACAAAACCACTAAAAATCCGCTTCTTCCGCTGCTCCAGGTGGACAACTCGA
This sequence comes from Sclerurus mexicanus, assembly GCA_013396755.1. Classification (NCBI taxonomy): domain Eukaryota; kingdom Metazoa; phylum Chordata; class Aves; order Passeriformes; family Furnariidae; genus Sclerurus; species Sclerurus mexicanus. Next base: position 300,560 of record VWZF01000016.1, on the reverse strand, counting down.
TGAAGGAAGCCCGTGTTCTTCACTAGCAAAACAAAAAATCAAACCTCTAGACTGTGAGCTTATTGTTTTCTCCTTGCCAAACATTTTGCATCATGTTTTATATTGATAAATGTATTTATATGCTTCACAAATACTTTTAAAACTACATTTTGAATACATTTCAAAAATAAATTTTGAAATTATTTCTTTCTTCTTATGCCAGCATGGTTTGGTTTCCATTAGAGGTTCACTTCTGTAAGCAAAAAGTACACACAAACACGTTTATATACTATTGCAGTTTAACCCTGGCCTTCAACTAAGTACCACACAGCTGCTCCCTCCCCTCGCCAGGGGACGTAGGAATATCTATTTTAAAAATATGTTAAGAATTACCTGAGAAGCAGGGTGAATTTGGTTTTGTTTCCATAAGCAAAGAGAACTTTCTGTGGTTACTTTGCTTAATAAAATTAAGTTTGCATCAGGCATTAATTTGGCCTATTGCATATTTGACTATGCCAACATTTCACCTGTAGTCTTAATAAAAGTACTTCAAAATGTCCACAATCAAGTGCAAAAGGTAATAAGCAGTGTAGAAGAATTTCACAAAATGAAGCACAAGTTAAGGAAAAATCACAGACAACCCAATTTTTCTCCTCCTGGTTAGAAAATGAAAAATTGCCAGTCTTATTTAGTTGTCGCCTTACATATCCTGCCTGTCCCAAAAAGGTTGAAATATTACTAAGACTAGTTAAATACTCAGGTAAGAGGAATAATTGGCTAAATGTAATCCCCCAGTGCAATACTCAAGCTAACAGGCCTAGTGTAATCCTTAGGATACCGAAACGGGAACACAACACTCAGCGAGTGATGACATCCTACCTTAATTTAGAAATGTCATGCCTTGCTAGAGATTTGCAGTTGTCCACAATCTAGCAAAACACAGATGTTGACATTAACACTGATAAACAAAGACCTTCTATTGCTTTTCTCACATGTGGTCAGAAGCTGCAGTGGGCCAGAGGACACTCTGGGCCACTCTCATTACTCTGAAACAGGGCAGGATGATGCAGAGGAAGATGGCTCCTCATCCTCTTCTAGGATTCCCAGCAATGAGGTCACTCTCCCCCTGCTCTGTGCATGACCTAGAGCGCAGGTGTACCTGTTCTTGAGAGAATGCCAAAGGCTTATGCCAGCACTAAAGACAAGCATATGGAATTTGCATCTCAAGCAAACTCTTGAAGGCAGACAGTCACAGACAGGAAGGTATCCTTAAGCATCACTTTCATCTACCCCAACACTCATTGCTTTAAACTGCTGTTACTGAGCTAACAGACACTCAGCATGGGGACAGGTCCAAGTTTCTCCTCTTCAGCTGTCTGCTCAACCAGGCAACATCAGCCTAGATACACAGCCAGAGCAACCAGCACAGGCAATAAAAATGCACTCCCACATCCTAGCTCTAAGAGCAACTCTAGAATGTCAGTAAAAATATGCTCAGATCAGAGCGCTCTGGACCACCACCTCATTGAATGGTCATGGCACTGCCTTGGGAACTCCTCCATCAGGACCTTCCAGAGCCCCTTCTAAGCGTGTGACTTGGCAGCACAGGTCAAGACTTCACACAGACCAACCTGGCACGGAACAAGTGATATTGGAAAACCATCACTGTGAAACATCACCTAAAAAAATTCCACTTTGCTGGGCACTGAGAGTAAGAGAGAAGGCCTAATTTATCTTCCAACTAAAGTCTTGGTGCACCCACACACTGAATACTGCATGAGTTCAGCCTCTTCATCTTAAGACAAAACAGTTGAAGAATGGCAACTGAATTGATGAAAGGGATGTAGTACTCTTAAGGAGACAGTGGAAAAGCTGGAACTCTTCATCTGGAGAGAAGAGCAAGAGAAGAAGACTGATCAAGGATGGCAAACAAACTGATGTTGAACAGTTATTCACCAAATCTCACAATTCTGTAAGGATGGGGCACTCGTTGAAACCACTAAGAAATCTGTTAAAAAGGAAAGTAAATAAATTGCATCTTTAGAGTCAAGAGAGGACTTCTGTAATGTATTATTTACATAGTTTCCAGTGACAGATAGCTGCAGCACTTTCAACAGTGTTAAACAAATTCATGGATAACAGTCTCTGCAAACAGAGACTGAAGTGAAAGGCAGCAATGTACCTTCTGATACCCTTAAATACAGTATTCGTGGATCCTTATGAGGAGCAGCTGAGGCAGCTGGGGTTGTTTAGCCTACAGAAAAGGGAGCTCAGGGGAGACCTCACGGTTGTCTACAAATACCTGAAAAGAGGTTGTAGCCAGGTGAGGGTTGGGCGCTTCTCCCAAGTAACAAATGACAGGACAAGAGAAAACAGCTTCAAGTTGCACTAGGGAGTTTTAGATTTGATATTAGGAAAAATGTCTCACTGGAAGAGTTGTCAAGCACTTGAACAGGCTGCCCAGGGCAGTGGTTGAGTCACCATCATATTTAAAAATGTGTAGATGTGACCCTTAGGGGCATAATTTAGTGGTGGACTTGGCAGTGCTGGGTTAATGGCTGAACCTGATGATCTTAAAGGTCTTTTTGAAACTAAATGGTTCTACAGCATCAGTAAGTAAACTGACCATAGAAAGCAACTAGGCTCATGTTTCCAATAAATGGCTCCTACTTTCATTGCTACAGAACACCAGTGGACACGGACTGCTGGCCTGAGCAGAAAGGCATTTTTGCACTCAGAACAGAGTACAGAAGGAAGCAGCAGGCTGGGAAAAGTTTGTATGGCACTGAGAAACCTCATATCCAAGGAAAACGTTTTGCCTGCTTGCTCTTGCTTGTTACATCCAGGTAACCAGCAGTGCTTATAGTGTGCGATTACCAACTCAGCTCACACTATCTCCCGACGATAGCAGTTGGCAGTGAACTGCAGATCCTGCTGCTCAGCCAAGTAATCTTGGCTATTGCTGAGGAAGATAACACAGGCACCTAGGAATTCAAGTGGTCTAGACCAACCAGGTCACCAAGCAACTGTTATGGTCTTAAGATCTAAAGTCCATGCAGCTAGGCAAACTAAGGAGAGACAACATTAAATATGATTCTATGCATCATCAAGATGGATGTCCTTGAGGATGAAAGGGCCTAGGAGCATGGGGAGGCACGTTTCTACTTGCCATTGCAGTGGCAAGGAAGGCTCAAACTCCAATCACTCCCACACATTTAGTGTTGTGGTACTGGGATTTCTGTGCTGCTGCTAGAACAGGAGTAACAAGGATTGGGCAGTTTGGAGAAGACACAGGTTTTGAAAAGGTAAAGCATATGCAATGGCATGGCAAAAGCTCTGGCTTTCAGTAGCTTCAGGTAGGCAAAATCCCAGAGCCAGGGCATCAGAAAAGGTGCAGTGAAGAATATCTCAACTAGAAAAGTGTTATGGCGCTTCTGTAGCTCTAGAAGTATGCATGGCCAAGTAACTCATATGTACATGATGTACTTTTACAGGAAAACATAGCCAGCATCTCTCTCTGTGAGCTATTATTTTAAGAGCACCTAGGCTGAAAACATATGCTTTCACCAGCACTTCTCAGACAGTCAGAGATCTCAAGTGGCTTTCAGCTTTACAGTGAAGATATTTCTCTTACCTTGTTTTAGCTGTTTCATTGACTTTTTGTTCTAGTTCTATTCTCCTCTGCCGTTCCTTTTCTAGCTCCTGCCTTAATGTTTCAGTGCTTGTTTCTTCTCTCAGCTTCCTGAGCTCCTCCTCTGTTAATTAAAGGAGAAGATAAAGATTTAGTTACCCTGAAGTATTTCTGTAAGAAATTTAAAATCTAATTATGACAGATTAGGTGTAGGGGATTTTTTTATGTGTGCTATACCGAATATGTTAACCAGAAAAAACAAGTAATCAAATGCTAGACAGATTTCATAAAAAGCACACAGCTGTATGATGTACAAAATATTTAGTTAAAATTGTTAAGCAAGGAAAAGAACAACTTTGAAGTGGTTTGGTTTTTTTTCAAGATGCAAAATAAGCCCATGGTACAAACTATCTTTATTTAAATACAACATGACATACTCTTCATTCCTCAAAGAAATAATCGGCAGAAAGGCTGTCTACTGCTAAATCCAGTGGTCACAATAAGAAAAAAAAGTATCTGGTTTTTATTCCCTCATGTTACAGGTAGGAAAACACAAACAAATTCATATGAAGTTATATGATGCCATATGAACCTCTGCCTGCCAATTTCTGGCACCCCTGTAATTTTATGTAAGTCCGATGGTCCCATTATGGGCCTGAGCATTTTACAGCTTTAAGAAGGGGCTATGAAACACGAACTAATTTTAAATTTTTACCTTTTTCTGAGGCTACAGTGTGCCCTACTAACTCCAATGTTATAATTAGATATATAAACATACACACATACACATTCTCACAACTTCTTTCTCAAGAAGTTAGTATGAACGACACATAAGGCTTTTTTGTGTCTAATTAGCCTTGCTTTTTTGTCACTGGCAGTGTCCTTGTCCATGATCGTATTTTACTCTAGAGCTAAAATGGGGTCACTATTACTGATAACTCTTCCCAAATAGGCATACCAGAGACATGACAAAATGACAATTGAAATTCTCTCTTTTTTTTTTTTAAGTCTTTCTAAATAACAAATTTACTCTATTTTGTTCTCTGAGCTGTGTTTTTTAGCTCGATCTCAACAATAAATAACAGAACAGCAGGTATATTTCAAGCTTCCAGCAAAGCAGAAGAGAAAATACTTCACCACAGACACAGGGGGTTCAGGCTTTACATTGCTTTACAAGATTGGCATACTATGTTATACCCTCCAGCAACCCCTTGTGTTTCTTTTTATATATTGTCTTGTAAATCTTTGATAATCAGATAATTTTGATATCTGAGCTTCTCCGACTCCAATTGTTATGCATCTTGAGAAGGTCTGAAGCCATAATGCAAATGTCCAGAGGAAATGATACACTCTCCCTCCTCTGCAGGAGGCCCTGGGGCAGGATGTCCAATCACTCTGTCCGCTGTGCAAGTTAGCTGCTGGGAGATTATCTGTACTCCTGAAGTAATAAGATGTTTAGAGCGCAGAATTAAGAGAGATAGGAGAAAGATACATCAATCAAGAGGACAACATGATGGCTTCCACTGTGAAGCTACAGCCTGAACTCCACCAAAGAGAAAGGAGTGCTGTCATCCATCTCCCCCACTGATGGATGGTTAGTGATCCCAGAAAGCAGAGCTGGAGCACAAAAACCAAGTTATCCTCCAGCAGCTAAAACTGAGAATCCCCAAGAGTGGGGTAGAGAAATGTCACTGTTGCAGCTCTCTCCTGTAAATAACTGGAAAGATATGGACATAAAGGCAGACTTACACGTGGAGCTGTTCCTAATTACGCGTCCACAAGGAATTTTAAATGCAAAAAGGAAACTAAGTTTACTATTAGTTTACCGTACTTTCAAGGGCTTGCCCTGTTCCAGAACAAGAGCCTGCACGCAGCTGAGGGGAAACATCTGTTGCACTTTAAAAACACTGGAGCTTGTGCAATATCATGAAGATATCACAGAAAGTTTCAAAGGTTGATAGGGATGTTATCTTCTCAAGACCATTAAAGGGAACAAATTTTTCATTAAGTACTTTTTGTTTTTCTTTAAGGAGGAAGTGACTATGCATTCTGTGTATGTAAGAAAACCACAAGCAGTATAAATTAACTTCAATGTCCTTGAAAGTCTACTCAGATCTTCCAGCTTCCTTAATTCCAGTTGTTCTGATTGAGCTACATCTTGTACTACTAAAACCAAAACAAAACCCCCAGAAATTCAACCACCAAGAGAACAAGCAGTGCCAAAGATTCTTTAAGGAAAGAGGCAAAGTTAAAGGGTGCACAGTGACTGAGGCAGAACTCCTATAAAACAAAACAAAAAAATACAACATCCCATCATTACGGTTTGTCACAGCTTCACATTTCAGAGCATTTCCTAACTTTCCCATGCATGACTGCAATTCAAACCCACCCCACTGCAACTGCTCTAGCCCCTTTAAGTCTTCAAAGAAGTATTTGTTGCTACTTTGGCAGCAGTGTGGTCTGGCACAATAAAACCTCCGTGTCTGGTTAGTTAAATAGTCTTAAGTCTGCTAAGCAACAGAAGCCACAGAGAAGGGAAGAGGGGAAGTTCTTCTTTGCTCTCTACCCTGAAATCTAACATTTGGCCAAACTGAGCTGCACTTTCAAAGGCTATTTCTCTATCCCTATGGGGTCCTCTTGCAGAATGAGTGAAGTTGGCTACAAAGAGCAGAGGTCATGGATCCCTCAGAAGAATCCCTAAGAACATTTCACCATGGTTATCTATCTACTGAGCTTTACAGATGAGTATCCTCCTCGATGATGAGAGTGGAACGCGACTTATATTTCATCTTCAGACAGCAAAAATTCAAACATCCTCCCCTCCTCAGCACACACACACACACAAAAGGGTAAAATGTAAAAGGTCAAGCTTCAGCTTCAAAATTAATCAGCTTTCATAATTTCCCTCCCAGGCATATCAATCACAGCTCTCTATCTTCTGCTTGGCAAGAAACATTAAAATAGTGCAAGAGGCTCAGCGTACATCTTAGCTGGACATGCAGGTGAAGTGAGCAGCCATAAAGGTGACCTGGTTAGAAGTGTAAAATTACTAACAGAAGAAAGTGTCTGCTGAAATACTGACAGAGAAAACGCTGGCAAGGTTGGGAACCAGAAGCATTACCAAGAAGTGCAGCTGTCCTCTCTGAAATGCACAGCCAGGTACCTAGGAACCAGAGACATCCTGAGATACTACTGATACACACAAAAATAAGGAACTGTAACAGAAATTTATCATCTGAGAAGGTGAAAAATAGTCTGAAAAAAAAGGAAAAACATCCCAGGAAAGTAAGACTAGGTAACTTCCACTGGCTGTTATATCTGCAAGAACAAGGAAACATTAACATCTATTGGCTATTCTGAGTGAAAAAAACAGAAATTAACAGCTTCTACTGGCTGCTGAAGTGGTGGTGTCCTACACCTTATTTTTCTATGATGCAAGTATGGCTTAATTTCTATTCAAAATTAAGCTTCTCTCTCCAAGAACTTTCTGTGCTGCACGTACTTTTCCTTTCCTACACAGGTTGAACTCTCCACACAAACTTTCTAAGATATCTTGGACCCTTGCCAAGGAGGGTTTGGTTTGTCCTCCCATACTTGGGATCGTTTGGCCCATATAAGGGGCCAAATACGGGCTCATATATTGGCCTACTATCCAGTTAGCCTCACACTGGTATTAATGTAAATGTGTATATGTGTATATAAGTAATTCATCATAATTAGATTTTCTGCTATCTTACTGAAAACTTGCTTCATTAGTGATAATTTTGTAGGAACCTGTAATAGAATACACCTACTTGGTTGCTGCTATATTATTGATTGCTGCCAATAATTTATAACAGCTCTCTATATATTTCACACATATATATAAATATTCACTTTATAAATCATAGGCATAGTTTCTAGGGGTGATGTTTGTGGTATTTGTGGCAATCTGTAATAAAGTAGAGAAATTTAAAACAAAAAGCCTCCATGTCTTTGAGTATTACAGAAGCCTACCAACCTTTAGTCTCAACCTCTATATACCTACATATTGGGTAACCCTTTAGGTTGTGACAGCAGGTGTAACCCTGAAAAAATGCTTTAAAAGCTCTCTAGAAAAGTCAACTTGTGTAGAAAAACAGGACAATATCTGGATGCTACTGAACTTATAAAAATGATCTGTAGATGTGAGTCAAGGCAACAGTGGTGTTCCAATTACATTAACCCATGTATTATTGCATTGTAAATCCTAGGAGAACTGACCCTGTAGTAAAGAACATCATCAGCAATGAATCTGTGGTGGTTCAGTTTTCTTGGTTTTGGTCTGGGCCTTCCCTGGTAACAGAGTCATAACTAAGGAAGTATTCCACACCATTCCTATTACATAATCAGAGGTATATAAGACAAAGGAAAATTTCCTCTCTCTCTCTCTTCTTTTCATGTGCTTGGAGGACATCAGGTCTCTGCGTCAGTTTAGCTCTTATCTAAATGAGCTGAGGCCCATCTGAGAAACTGTTGTCCCAGCTGCACAGAAGGGAAGGACCTGCTTCTCTTAAGAAGACTTTTGGTGAGAATTTATTGTATTGGTTACTTACTGAGCTTTTCCCTGAGTTTACAAATGTATCTGTTTTGTTTTGACCCATTTTTGTCCCATTTCCCTTTCCCTTTTCCCTGTCTGGGAACCCCCCTTTTGGGGTTCTTGTTCTGTATATTCATAGTGTTTGATTGTATATAATTGTAATATATGTGAATATATATATACTTTTACTATAAATCTCTTTTGGCACATTTTTTCTTCTCTCTTGGGAGGGGAGAGCCTGCACGGCCAGCAGTTGGGTTTGGCAGGGAGCCAACCAAAACCTCCACAGCATCTCACAGATAACCAAAAAACTGACCTATTTCATTTTTTCTACAGCATTTTATCCTCTATGAGGTCTAACAAAACTGTCACACCTGAGCTATAAGGATTCGACCATTCAAATTCAAAGATTTAACATTTGAAAAGTTTAGCTGATACAATGTAATTCCTAAAAGAGGAGCTACCAAGTGCTGTGTTGCACTATCTTCTGGCATCAGCCACTTGAGCAACTGAAAAATTTCAGTCTGCTCCTGAATACACAAGCTCGTAAAAAATGTTCTGACAAAAAGCACTTACATACCAAAGTATTTAGTTCTGGTGAGACCAAACAGAATCTGAGTAGCACTTAGATAAGAAGGATGATAAATCAGGCTGGGAAGGCATGGCAGAAGGTTGGATTTCTAATTCAATACTGCATGTGCAGTAAAGCGGATGTTTCCCTTAATCCCAGGATTGGAGGTAGATTAGGGAGTCTCCTCGTAGCTGTTTTACATAACATTCCTTCTTAGGCCTACAGGTACACTGCAAAATTCCCCTTTGGGACAAAGTGATCAAAAATTTATTTCAAAACACAGCTAGAGACTGCCAACCACTGTTTTCAGCTACCAAATCAGTTAGTGTTAAATCCACGGAGACCAATTTGAAAATGAGAAATGCCAAAAAGCATACATGTTCCCCATAATATATACATGAGGAAACACCAGTACTTAACAGGACAAAAATAACTCTTCTCTGTCTATCTTAATCATGACAAATCTCTCTACAACCCTCTGAACGTTACCAGAGTTCACATTATTTAATTGGTACACTAAATCCCAACCACACAACTTCAGTCTGGATTTCATCAGCCACGTTGATGGAGCCAGACACTGGGAGCTGTCTCCAGTGCAGGCAGTTTCTACCCTTACCAGACTCCCAATTCCTACAGAAAGCTAGTATTTTAACTTTGTCCCAAGTAAACCGACCATATGGCATTGCTAACAAGATGTTAAAGAGTCTGAAAACATATCTATTTTCATCATCATAAACACTGAAGTGCCTTTAGTCTTCACCTTAAAAACCAGCAGCAAATAGTAGTGCTGTGAAAGACGTGGAATGGCTCCATCATATGTGAAAAAGCAAAGACATACAAGGAATGTTGTCTGACCAACAAGCAGTGATGGAGGAAGGACCCACAAAAGAATTCCCAAACCTGCGTTTTTCCTGCTTACAGTTACTTTGCAGGAACCTCTGAAGACACATTCACAATTCGCAACAATAACTGGATACAGTTTAATTGTACTATTTGTTAGCTGTTCTTCTTCTAATCCATGACTCTCCTTCTCCGGGGGTATGTCTTCCCATCAGTGACTTGAGAACCACAGAGACCGTCAAAGTATTATCATAAGTGTACCCAGAAGGCTTCAGATAAAACAGTAGCATTTGACCCCAGACATTGCAAGATATTCAACTTCTTTGCAGGCCAGATGCTTGGGAAAGTACTTGTTTAAACCATTGCTCTAGCAGCTCCACTTTGTTAGCTGTCCTTCTTTCTTTAAGTCACCTCTTAAGTTCATGTCCTCTTTCATGCTTGGGCTTCCATGCTTCAGTTGAGAAGCACAAAGCTCACCTGCTTAGCAGGACTACTCAGCATTTTAAGAAGGAAGAGCCTAAAAATGTGCCTTGCCAAGCCCCAAGTTCCACGTTGAGTGACTAAACCCTTCCTTTGTCTTGTGTGATTAGGTGGTCACTTCTGAAATGGATACCAGCATTCCTGTTCTTCGGAGCTCTTCTACAAGTGGTCTGGAAGAACTCTTCCTTGGTTTTGGGGTTTTTTTTTGCACTTGTGAACACCCCACTTTGTCAACTGCATCATTTTCCCTTGTGGTCAGGCCTCTTGCTTGAATCTTTCATACAGAAAACATGGGAAAAAAGATTTTCTAATAGGAATACTGGTGTCATAAAAAGCCAAAAAGCAGACAGAATCATTAAAGATTAAGAATGTTTATTGAGTGCATATCCTTCCCTCCTCTCTATCCTGTTTTATACAGGCATTTTTATGGAGTGGAGAAGTGAAACAATCAAATACAAATCCTACATTTTCGCTATGACCATTGTCCAGCTGAGTCTGTACACACCAAAAAGAAGTGACCTGTCGTATTCAGAACCAGTCACACCAATTTGCCTTTAAAAAATTTTAACACAGGTTTGGCAGTCAAACAATCTTTTTTTACGTGGTTTTGTTTCCATCATTCTTTTGTGCCTCTCTTTGCTCTTTCACAGGCAGAGCTCCTGCTCCAGTACTTATCATAAGCACAGCTTTTGAGGACCAGTTTTTGAGTCTCTTTGCATACGCCTACAGAGTGAGGAGCAGCGTGGGCTCTTGCTATGTGGATAGGAAATAAGCCAACTTCCATCCAGAGGCAGTGCAGGGAAGGCCGAGTATGAACCATCACCCTGCCTCTCAGTGCAATTAATATTCTCTGATACTATTCTCCTCACCTGGATAACAGAATCTCATGTGAAGTGTTCTCTTCAACAAGATGAGGGAGACTGATTTACAAAGCACATCATATTCAACAAGGTCTTCCTCTGTGCAACTGCTCTAGTCTCTCTCACCATTCCTGTTACGTTCTACTTGGAGTAGGTGGGCTTAGAAAGAACTAAGATGCCATTGCTATGGTTTGTACAAAACAGTTATGCTAAATACCAATTAGCAACTTTACATACAGTGCTTTCAGTGGAGCTTTACTGTGTTATAAATGACACAGACAAGAATCATTTCCCCTTCATTATGGAAGGATTTTAAACTACCCTTCCTGAAAATACAGCTTACTGAGAGAGATCCCCTTCCCAAAACACAAAGTGGGAAGTTTTATATTGCTAGATACACTTAAAAAGTCAGCTTAAAAGTCATGAAAAGTACTGCTGCTCTATGAATTTTCCAAAATTTCAGAGAAAAAAAGTGCCAGAAAAGATGCAAAATCCATCTAAAATGAAGGGAGCTGCAAAAATATTGTCACTATTGCAGGAATGGTTTTCACTCACTGGTTTTGGCAGAAGTGAAATAGTCTACAAATGTTGAAATAACGTCTGGCTTAGAAATAGCAGTAGGCTCTTCCAAGGCTTTTGTGTTACTAAGCTGAACAAGGAAGGGCAAGTTCCACATGGGGCTCCCAAAATCTCCATCCTAGTTACACAACAGTGCTGACCATTGCCCTGACTGGATTTTCACACCCTCTGTGCAATTCATGAGGCCAAGCTGGGCACACAAAAAAGGCAGAAGCAAGAGCACAGCCCACCTACATAACAAATTGAGTAGGTGGCATCTGTTCAAGCCTCTGGAGGAGCTCAAACAATACATGTCTCTCAGCACAGTGCTGAATTTTGGTTCATCAGTCCCATGAAAAGATAATGTGACAATATGAGATGGTCCAGCATTCTGGCATATTCATGTACAGCATCATCATTTACATCTCCATGTACATCCTTTGCCCAATGGCTTGGGAAGATTGCACAAACCAGGACCAGAACAAGGACCAGCCCAGGGCTCCAGCCTGCTGTTGCACTGGGCTGAAGTCGCATCCTTTCTCTCTCCTCTAGTCTCAGAAACCTTGTGCTCTTGAAAGCCAAGTTGAGACCAAGCAAGAGACCAACCCATCTCCTCCACCAGTCAGAACAGAGTCCTTGCAGATGAGAAATGGAGGTCTGAATGCTCCTTAGTCTGTACTGAGGCCTCTTAAACCCCAAACAAGTGCTCTAACCTGCCTCTTCTGACAACGTTTCCAGGAAAAACGAGGCCAGAGTTTTGGATGTGGGGGTTTTTTATTTTATTTTTTTGGGTTTTGTTTTTTGTGGGTTTTTTGTTGTTTGTTTGGGGTTTTTTTCCAGGAAAGCTAGAAATGAACTCAATATACAGAGGACATCATGTAAGCATCTCTGGGTATAAGCAAAACCTTTCCTATACCTCTTAAACCTCTTAAGAAACTTCCTGTAGTTTTTGAGAAGTCTCCCAGTCAGACCTAGAAAAACTTTAAAACTTGTTAGTACAAAGCAAGTGAGAGCAGCTCTGGTGAACAGAGAGCTCTGTAGCAAAGCATGGGCTCACTCACATCTTTCTCCTGTGACTTCTCTGGGTGCTCAGGAAAAATATTCAAGATAATTCCCCACCAGTCACCATACACAAACCACAGTCCTCATCAGAGGAGCTCCACAATCTGAAGGGACAAATGCAGACTCCTAGGAACATCTTTTTAGTGCCTGGAAGTCCAGAATTTTAAACTGAAAGAACAGAAGCTTAGGGAAAGGAGTAAAGGATGTGAGAAAGCTGAGGTAAGCTCCACCACTACAGCAGTCTCAGTGTTCACTGGCATCAACAACCTTGGAGCCCAAGCTGCAGCATCAGGATTTCTTTGGCCAGAGTTGACCATGTAGCAAGGAACAGCTACTGTGGCCCACAGCTGGTATTTGGGTGTCTCAGATACACAACAGCTGCTTACTCTCTTGCCAGGGTCTTCACCTACTCAAGATGCTGTTTCAGCTCTAGATTCTGCTTCAAGATTTCTGAACCTAAGGTTCAGATTACAGGCTGCCACATCAGTAACAAGACAGCAAAACCAATGCAGTAAATATATTGTTCTGCTCTTCTCTATCTCTGCTACTGCAGCTGGTGTTGGACCCTCATGTCAGGAGAAATTACACCAAAGGTATTCTGACACAGTTGGTAACTGGACTCTAACTCAGCTTCATAGTCAATTTGTTGCATACAATTACTGTGGCTGCTCGAGGAGGTATTAGCATTTCTGTACAGAACTGGACTTTGCAGTGTAGGTCTTTTGCTGATCACAACCATGAACATATACTGTGCCTCCAAGGTTTAACACTTTCTAACATCCCAGATCTGCCTGGGAATCATGTATATTCTTCTAGAGCTCTACTTCCATGTAGTTAGTATTCTGCATGGTCATTCTTCATACAAAGAATCATCAGGTCATTTACACCAGGAAGCAGGAGCCAGAGAAAATACTGTGGGGTTAGTCATACAGAGTTCAAAAAGGCACATGGGCATGAAGAGTGTGGCAGAGCAGAAATTTCAATGGGAAAGCAGCATAAACCCAACTTCTTTTGTAATGCTGGTATAAAAATCACAACTGAAACCAGTGGTTTGGTAAGCCCCTAATGACTCCTGCCACAGTCTGCTGTACTAAGTGGAATGCAAAACCCTTGTGGGAGAGGACTTCATTTCCTCCAAGCACTCTTCATCCTCACCTGGCGTTTCTTTGATTTACCAGTTCATGACTAACCCTCTTCTCTAACAGTCACCTGGTTTGTTTACTCCTAGTTGCTGCTACCACCCACTCTTCTTCCCTGAGCTGCTAAATTTAGAATTGCAAAAGGCTTGAACATCCTTGAATGAGAATTAGTTAATACTTCATGTAGACCACAGGATGATGCATGCTTACAAAGCACCTTGGGGGACCAGGACCAGAGTGCTGGTATCTCCAAAACTGCCCTCTATAAGCCGGCACAGGAAACAACAAGAAGAAAAGCAGGAAGAAAGTGTTTACCTCAATGAGGTGCAAACCCAGAAAGACTGTTTTGTGGGTTTGAGTATTGTTTTGTCTTTCAAATGCAAGAGCAGCAAGCACAATTTTATTTCTTGTTTAGATACAACCAGGTTTTTAAATGGAAACGCTAAAACCACTACTAACCTTAGCACATCAGTGTAACTGACTTCCCAACCTGAACCCTCAACTGGCCCAAGGCAGTGTTCATGTGCATTAAAAACTAGGTTCAAACAACACAAAGTCCTTTAGAAATGAATAATTCTGATTGTCACAGCTCCAAGAAAAAGCTTTCTCCATCCACATGCATTCAAAACTCCAGCAGAGTAAGCTGTCTGCACTTTTCATTCAGCTGGTATTCAAGCCTTTTTCTTCAGGAGCCCACCCCAATACTGCAAACCCAACACACACTGTTTTCAGTATTCCTGTAATAAAGCTCAGCAGGAGCCATTAGATCACAAAGATTAAGACAATTCCCCCACACACAGGAAAAGCAACTTTAGCCCCTTTTGCTGGAATAGTCAAATGATCACTCCCCCTTGCTTAAGACTATCCAAAATCCCCTCCTCTGCCTGCCTCATCCTCCTCTCAGTCTGTAGCTTAAACCCCTTGCATTTCCAGTCACATTTTATTTGCATGTACAGTGACACACATGCCAAGCAATTCTCCTCCATCTTCACATCTCTGCTTATTTAATTATCTCTTTGCTAAAGAAGAGATTCATCTGGCATCTTAGAGGGAGATATTTTCCCTTTAGAGACAACAGTTTGTCTCCAGTATCTATTTGCTACAGATTTCCCCTGCAGCTTGTAGAGGCTAAAGTTAGGTTCAGGATGTGTTTCACTGAATATACTAAGCCAAACTGCACATATTACTTGTGCTTACTAATGGCTTCATAGAGTCTAACAATTAGAAACTCAACACATTAAAAAGCAAATCCATGAAACTTTAAGTATTTCCCTCACACTAGCAGTTGCTTTGATTTTTGCACACTCAGCTGGAGAAAATGGAGTTAGGTGGGCATGGCAAATGGTTTATGCAAAAACACAATCATAGCAAGGTGTCCTTAAAGAATTCCATAATCAAAAATGGTATGAAAATACTCCAGAGCAACTAGCCTTTTTAAAAAACACCTACTGCAGCTATAGGATTTTAAAAAAATAATGATCAGGAAAAATTAAACAAATTAAATTTTCCAAGGAAAATTAATCAAACAGCACATTTTCAAGAAAATTTTTCTGCACATGATTAGCCCATTTTTGGGAAGAAAATAATAATGAAACCATTCTAGTATCAAAAAAGTCCAAAACACTAACTCAAAGAGAAGGAAAAAGAAAAGAATGCAGGAGTCATACCCAAAAAGTGAACTCCTACTTCACTCCAACTGACAAACACAGTGACCTATTTCAGCCTAAAATTGTGAATGGAGTGTAGGGGAATAAGGGAAAAGCTTTACCTCACTTATTTCTCAACCAGTTTATGATTCTTATTCTTGTTCTTCTGCACAGAGCTACAACCAACTTCGCAGGACAACTCTATAATTTCAGCTACAGTAAACCCCAGGCTTTGGTGAAGAGCTCATGACCTTCACCAAAAGGGCTGGGGGCACCCAGGGCTGACTCAGGCCACCCAGCTGAACTACCCCATGAGCCTGAATTTCCAACCATCTGCTAAAAGTTTACGTGAAAGGATGAGCTTTGTTACCCTTTACCTTGGAGTTTGCTACAAAGGTCTGTGCAAAGGACAAAAAATTCAGCAAAAAGTGGTAATGTAGTTGATCAGAGGGTTTTCAAATTACAGCAAGAACCTGAAAATTACAAATATTCACAAAAATATGTGGCCTATTCAGTTACTATAAGAACATGCTAAGAAAGGAGAATAGATTCACCAGCCAGAGGTGAACAGAGGTGCCCTGAGAACCCCATTATGTTTTTATATCAAAAAGGATGATGTAGTTCAAACCAGAAATCAGTTCTGGTAGGTCCTAGTGTTTCTGTTACACATTAAATTACATTGGGAAATCACACGTGTCCCATCTAGTTTTAAAAACAACTGGATAACAGGAGCTGAAGCAGTATACCTTTGGAGATGAAAGGAGTACATGGTACTGCACAGTTAAATAGATTCAAGTAAATCACTGAAAGTAATGAGGCAAGTCAAACAGATCTTTCAGTTTTTGTCTGACATTCCAATCACGATACCTCTTCCAGGTACCTGTGGAAGCTGACAGCAGCTTGTTATAAATTCTTACCCAGTCTCCTTTATCAGGCCTCCCTCACATACACAAGGGGGAACACATATCAAAGAAATATTGCCAAATGAGAAACAAGTTACAGAAAATGAATGCCAAATCTTTGAGACCATGCTGAAGATAAAACACAAGTGTTGTTGTTGGATTATAGTCTAGAAATTGAATAGAATCTATAGTCTTGTTATTCCTACCCCTTAGAAAATATCTGACAAGCTCTGAACACAAAAACAACCCTCATACTCTCAAGTTCAAAACTAAAACATTAAAATTACCATTTTGGGAAGCAACTGAGCAAGAATTCTCATTGATTTATTACAGAGATCTCTACTTCTATCAAGTTACAGGAATGCTTGTCTTCCATTCTTCTGTCTTTAACTATACTGTCTTAAAAATCAGCAGTTCAGACCTCTTGAGTTAAAATCCCAAAAATCTTGCAGCTGCCTCTAGCCATGAATGACTCATATATGTTTTTCTCATAAACAGACAGACACATATATATATACACACATAAACCCAAACAAGTAACACTGGAAATCTACAGACACTCTTCTCTGTATTTCTTACATAACTTACCAGTAATTCTTATACTGTTAACAGACGTGTTTTAAGATGTATTATTTGTTGAAACAGCTGCCAAGGAAACGCAATGGTCGCTTCTTCAGAAATCTCTTCTTATGAATTACTACTAGAAAAAAACTCACCTATCCCAAGCACATTAAGGTTGACTTAGTTCTAAGATAACCTGCAGATGTCAACATCAAGACTTCAATTAAACAGCTTTAGTCATGTAGTGAGAAATGCAACGAAGAAAAATATCCAAGTGACCTAGAAACCCTGGGAACGCTTTTAAGTTCCTCTTACGGAAACGTCAGCCCACGTGCTATCCACACATCGGCACACTTCAAAATTCTGATGCCAATTTCTACAGCTTAGAGAAACCTTATTTCAGCAGGCTTAAGTCATTCCTCTCCACATAGCATTTTATACTTACGTAAAAAGTGTTTTTCCAGTAAGGCTATTTCCAGGTGACCTTTGATCTCACTCAGTCTGTCAGACTCTGTTCTGTTAAAATCCTGGACTCCTGAAGCCATGATGGTGGTCCCTGGACCAGCCTGTAAGAAAGCCAGAACATACTGACAGCTCAGAAGGACTTTTTTTTTGTTTTGTTGTTTTTTTGTCATTTAAATACATCAACTTGTTTCTGGGGCAATAAAGAAACAGCCATGTGAGAAACATGCAAGTATCAACAACTCTCCATGCCTCTCTCAGCATTAAATTACCAAAATAAATGAATGAAACCTAATCAATTGCACAGTATCTCTCCCATGTGAGTTTACAGAATATACTTCTGCAGACCTCAGGGAGTTAAAGAAAACACAGATTTTCCACCACCAGCCTTACAAGTTCTGCTGCATCATCATTTTAAGCCTTTCTTCTACTGATTTAAAAGGCACTTTTATACTATCCTCTCCTCTTCCCATTAAATGAACGGTCAATTCAACACACTTTACCTATAAAATTGTGCAGCTAGCAAAAGTAATACTTTTCTAGATAATTACTGAGCTATTAGAAAATACATATTGCATATTTTAATATCCACTTATGGAATGAGTAATTCTGAAGACTGCAGTCTCTCAGCAAGGAAGGGGGTCCCCACTCCCCCATCTCCATCACAGCCCATTTACTGCAAAGAGATGATGTTGGTGCCCATTCTGGCAGACTAGGAGAGGGCGGAGTCAGGAGACTGCATGTCTTGACATTTTTACCAGAACCCCTCAAATGAACTCAGAACTGGAAATACTGCAGAAAGCAGGAATTAAAGAGCAAACTGATTAGTTAGCAAGAGCACGACAACCACCCCCTCCATAAAGCAAGCACAGAAAAACCCCAAGCCCACACAGCAGAAGGCAAGTGATACCGACTTTCTCTCATTAAGCGGGCATGTCCAAACAGCAGGGAAAAGGGTGGCTGAGGGCATCACCTGGGTAATGGTTGTTCAGCACTTATGTGAAGTCCCCACCAGGTACAAAAAGTTCACCAATAAGAATTACAGGAGCTTCTTCAACAGCTGATATTCAAAATCAAAGTGATAAATTACAGAAGCCTATATCTCAGAACAAAGGCAAAAAGGGATATATTTACCTATCCTAATCATTCTCCCACTCCTTGTTTGAACCCTGGAAACACACAGGAGCTGTATTGCTTTCAAACATCAGCTTGCATACACTTAAACACAACAGCTTAAATTACATACATATATAAACTCAAGCAATCTACAGGAGAGTAACATTTTCTATGTTTTAGGAAAGACGTGCAGAAAGCTTACTGACAGCAAAGTACTTGCACTGTTGGGAATCATTTGCACTTTTAAGATAAACCAATGTGGAAATACCTATTAAACAACTGCTTTCTTGCTTGAGCTGAACAGATGCTGATTTTCAGCCTCAGAATTTGTCTATACAGGCAAATTAGCACTCTGGAGTCAGTTACTGCTCAGCATTTACCTGGCATCAACTCCCCACTTGGGCATGCTCAATACAGTGCCAAGCAGAGATGCTATTTCCAGTCCCTAAAGCAGCACCCACCCACACAGCACAGTCAGCGCTGCTGGCCATGATGAGGAGCAGAAGCTGCTAGCCTAGCAGCAGCCCTAGCTGCTTCCCATTTTGGAGCCAGCATGAACCATGACGTAGCAGACAGACAGACCACAGGGCAGTCCTCACACGGGGAACTGCAGCACAGCATCCTTCTCCCTATGCTCCACATTTCCCGTTCACTCTTGCCTTTAGCCAGAGAGGTGCAACTGCTCCAGACTAACAGAGCCTGTTTTCAGATGAGCACGGGATGCCAATTAACCTCTCTGTTGATTTCTTCTCTATAGAGCTGGGTTGTATTTATTTACACTTCAAGATTTAGTGCTATCACTTGCCAGACACTTGAAGAGCCCCAAGAAGGAGAGTGTGGCTGAAGTTGAACAGCAGCACCCGTACAACACACTCTGCAGGCAGGCACAAGGAAAGTGAGGGAGGAGAGGAAGAAGAAAGGGGCTAATGAATATCTAAGCTTATCCAAGTTTTCATCCTCATTGAAGATACTCAAGATGCTTCACCCAGAGTTGTGCTATGTTTCAGAAATCCATCTAGGGAACCAGCTCTGCTTTTGCTTCTTCAGAGATGTTAAGTCATTAATTAAAACTCAGGATACCCTGACTGTGCCTCTCAGGGAGGAAGGAAAGAGCAAGAGGTGAATAGCACTGGGGAGAGCGATACCAGTTAACATGACTCATTCTGAAAGTTTTCAAATGTGTTTATCTGCTAAAGCATTGGATACAAGCAGCCTGACATCTGTTGACTGGTTAAAAATCAGGAGGTACAGATCTTTAAACTAGCACAAAAGGTTACAATGACATTCTAACTTTGAGAAAAAAAGAGGGAAAAAAAATCTACTAAGTTAAAACAAAAGGCTGCTTGCTAAGAATACTAGGAGAGAGATCATGTAATTATCAAGTCATAATACAGTTTAGCCAGAGTAGTAAGATACACAGTGATACAAGTTTAGTGGTAAATAAAGCCCCCAATTTCCAAAATTAGCATCACCACAACATTTTATGAATACCATTTAGAAGTGTTCAGAAAACTGGGCATGCCCAGGACAGTGATATGGGAGACATTTAAACAGATATTTCTTTTTGTTCCACTAGTTTTTTCCACATGCCAACACACCTAAGAAGGTAAGAAATAAGGTCTCTACATTTGCTGGAGGTCAACTGCCTGCCTCTGAATTCAAGAAGTCCCTCTGAAGTTAGCATAACTGACTTAATTCGCAAGTTAACAGAATCCTTGTATTAATTCCAGAGTTATGTGGGTAAAGGTTTCTCTTCTCTTCTCTCCTGCCTCTGTAGGACAGCACTGGAACTCAGGCTGGATTAACTACACTGTACTGTACAGATGTCCTTTCTAGTTTCTGACTTATAGTAAAAGCCTTGAAGGCTTCTGCAGATTTCTGCTTTTCCTTCTGCCTCTCTAGCTTTGACAGTATTTGACACAGGAAACCTCCTAAAATGTTGGCAATTGCTACGACTTGGCCAAGACCATACACAAGGCCTGGCCAGAGAAATGCCTGAGGTGAGTGTGGAGTCAGAGACAGAGGGGTTAAAGGAACATTTCTGATGACAACAGACTCTCTGTAACCCATTATCAGAGTTCAGAGTTGCTGCTCCAAGCCACATCCAGCTCGAGATCTAAAAACCACATCTCCTCACCAATGTTTTTCAAGCCATCTGCAATTTAGGCTTTTCATAACAGCACTTACCAGCCCAAGATTTCTCTGCCTTCCCTTCCCAAATGCCCCTTATCCTGCAAGCCCTGGGATTTTGTTACACCACCACTGCTGCTGTACAGCCACAGAAAGGGTCTAATCACTTCTTAACCAAGCACATGTGGATCTGTCCTCTCCATCTGCAGCACAGCACATTTCAGCATCACACAGAAACATAACTGGCCAATTCTCTCCTTCTGATTTCCTTTCACAACATCATATGTATGGGAATGACTTTTCTCTAGGAATATATAACAAAATGGTGGTCTCATTTCCAAGTCTGTAATTAACTTGGAGAGGAGCAGTTCTCAAACATGGAGGATGGAGAACAGGTGAGGACAAGGTATGACAACCCCAGGGCATAACCATCCACCCAAGTCACTCCTCAGAGACCAGAAAGTGCCTGGAACACAATACTGGGAAGAGGTAGTCCAAAATACAAAATATTAGCTTGCATTCATTTGAGCAAGTCTCCAGCAATAAAAAAACTACACAGCTTGTCTTGAGTTTCTCAACTGACACTTTCTGAGTATTTTCTTGCTTCAAATTATGAAAGGGTTCCCCATGAATGCTGCATTCACCTGCTGAAAAACAGGGAAAACTCAACAACACTGTTTAAGAGTGAAGGTATCTGCATGAATAGTTAACCCTTAGCAGCTGTTCTTGGAAGCATGCCCTTATTGGAAGCCTCCTAAAACACAGATATATTCTACATAAATTTAGAAAAATCTAGTGCTAGCCAGTTTTAAAGACTTTAACATCTTAACTGTAGTGTTTGCATCTTGCTTCATACCTCCCAAGCATCATGCTTTATACTTTACAACCACTGTAAATGAAGTGACCAATGCGGCAGCATTTAAGTTTTAACTGACATGTCAGGAAAAGCCAAGCTGTACTGCAATTAAATTAATGTTTTCTGTACCACAATAACTCAGATTTAATCCTAGCATACTGGCAGGGAACTTGCATAAGTAGATTAGATTGCTTTCAGTACAACATGCCAGGTACAAGAGAGCTTTGACTTGTAATTCTCAACTGCCTCCACAAGTTTAAATACAATTTGTTCTTTCACTCCTCTGCACCACGTTCATTCATATACCTGTATGCAGAACTGAATCTTTTCTCCCCTTCTGTAAAAATGGGTCATGGTGCACTGAACAAAGGGGACTTCAGTTACTGAGAAAGCAACATTACCTCAACTTCCATGTCACAACAAATCAAATGCTAATACGTTCACAATTAGAAAGTAAGAACAGAGCAGGTTACCCTCTATACCTATTTTACACTCGGGGTGCTTTTACACACATACAATTTTGAATGCTCTTGCCTTCAAAAAACCAAACCACCACCTATGGTAAAGAGGGAAGGGAGGAAGAAATCTGGGAAGCTATTCAGGAGCTGAAAGAGATGTTCAGCAAAGAATTAAATTTGTTAACCAACGCTGCTGCCTTGGCATTGACCTGATCACAGTGTCCAAACACCCACAGAGACCTAAGAAAGTATCTACTATCCAAGGCACACCTGGTAGTTGGGGCACTTAAATGAGAGGGATAAAAGAACCCACACAAGCACAGCCCCAGCCTGTAAGCTGTGTCCAAACTAGTTTAAATTTAGATAAGACTTTTTGAAAGTCTCAGAAGCCACTGAGGAAAACTGAAAGGAAAAATATAAGTCCTTCCAGACCCAGGGCCCTCCTATCAGGAGCTCTCTGTGTGCTTTACCCAAACACAAGTTAGGATGCTTATTATTGAAGTAAATAGGTAAAGCTCATATTTTTAAGATTAGGAATACAGGAAGACCTCATCTGGCCATCCTTTCTGTCTTTCCATGGAGTGCAAATTTTCTGTGTAACTTCACTAAGACATGTTGGGACTAAGTGCCACTGCTGTATCTGTGGCCTGAGACTGAGCATTCACTTCACTCATGGGAGGTGCACAACAGAGGATGATGCTCTTCTTGGCAGATGATCAAGGCTCTGCAATCACAAGCTTTTATGACAAGGCTTTTCACTCTAAAACCTCCACTTGGGTCAAATTTCTGCACACGCTTGTCAAGTTCAGATACATACATAAAGAGGAGGAACCTAATGTGCACATTTCTAAGTACACTGCAAACCCATGAGGCACAGAAGGACCCTTCATTCATATGATTGCACTGTACTGTTCTAATAGACAGACATCTTTCTTTAATGACTCTATAATGATTAATATACCAGACAGAGGCAGGGAGAGGGAAGTCGAGAGGGGCAGAGACGAGGCCTTTGTCAAGAGAATGGCTGACAATAAAGGTGCAGATAAGGGGACCAGGACTCTAATTTTGCGTGCCTGTGTTCAGTTCTAAGCCACCAGTTTTCAAGACCGTGGGTTCTGTACTCAGATTTCAACAGAAACAATGAAGCAACGGAAGTGGAAGCACAGTACGCCTCACATTTATCTGAAAAGACATGCAGTCTAACTGTAATTTACGCAGATTTGCATTAGCTTTTGTGTATTTTCAACATTTCCCTAAGGTATTAAACAGGAAGAAACCAATAAGACTTGCTCTTATGATCAGTGTAATAAAAGTATAATATTAAGTTGCTTACAGAATCTTTAAAAGAAAACCACTCAGTACAAGCAATTTAAGATTTTGGTTTTAGACAATGAATTAAAACCAATTCGGGCACAATTCAACCATATGATGTCAATAAGTAAGAGACGTAATTCAGAACTGCCCTGTTCACAAGACCTCAGCCAGTATTTTAATATTGATTTAAATACATAAGCATTACTTTCTTTACTCCTGGCACCTCTGCAGCACAGAGGATTATTTCTTCTCCATTTTATGGATAAGCAGCAGCATTCAGTGGGCAGATGTCTGTGAAGCCAACTGCTAATCCCTCAAACTTCCCATCTGAAATTTATCCCTATTCATCAGACCTCTTCACTCATACCAGTTTGCTTACTTTGCTCGTATCTGTAACACAGCTGCTGCTCTTAGACTGTTGCAGCATCACAATGGGTTTGGAGCTTCCAAAAATCAGGAGTGGGGCAAAACAAGTTTGATGCGGTTGCTGCTTTCCTCTTTCCCCTGCGCCTTGTTTTTTAAAGAACTGTACTCAACTGTATCCCAAGGACTTAGATCACAACAGCCTACTACAGTATGTAATCAGTCAGAAACTTAAGTGTTTCTTTCAAGTTCCCTTCTCAGCACACAGAGCTCAACATTTTGAGAAAACAGAGACCATCACTACAGATGTGTAGCTGTAAGGCTTTATAACTGTCCAAAACTGTAGGTTTACTTCACTGTTCCCTCAGCCACCCTCCTTACCATCCTGGAGTTACCATTCCCCTGAAGAAAACTCTAGATACTATTTTCTGTATTAAGACAGATCTTTCTGTAGCCTCTAGCTCTGCTATCCAGATACTTCTGATTAGATGCAAAGAGCATCTAATATATACCTACACATAAACACAACGCCTTAAGTTTAATGAAAAGGGTATTTACCTGAAAAAAACTCAGAAAATATGATGTTAGAAGGGCAGTGGCAGAGATTACCCCAGTATACACAATACTCACAAAACATCTTAACAAATGACAGATGTCTTCAGTATAGTAAGAGCAAAGGAATGGCATTTAACAGACTTTCTTGTCTCAGAAGCTTGAAGATTTGCATACAACAGACTTCTTGTGACCAAAACATACTCTGTCATTACCACCTGTTTGTTCTATGATCATAGGAAAAACATTCTGGCAAAAAGGCTCTATATAATGAGAACTGTATATGGTACCCTACAAGCCCACTTAAATTTAAGAAAGCTAATAGCTACAGAAGAAGCTGCCAACCCCAGAGTAGATGCATAAGCATATACCATTTGAAGCCTTTTAGTTTAGCATGTTGTGAGCAAGCCCTGTGCTCCTAGAAATGTGCCTTCAGACAACAGTCTGATTACGTTTTGGGGACAGAAACTACATAAGAAGTTTCCAAATAGAGTGATATAAATTCTGACTTCCAAATCACATTTTAGAAAACAGTTAAATAGACAAATCTCAATTTAGATTGTAGCACTCCAAGCTCAAGGATCCATAGCCACTTTTTAACAGTTAAAGCAGGATTTTATTTTACTTTTTTAACCAGTATTTAACTTTTCCTGAAACAGTGTTTAGATTTAAAGTTTAAAGTTAAACCTAGTTTTAAAGAACTAGGTCTGTTTGGGTCCTTCCACTTACAAGCACCAAAAACTTCTAGCATTCCTGCATAGGTTTAAACCAACTCAGTAGCATGGAAACATTACTGGATA
The DNA here is from genome assembly GCA_013396755.1 of Sclerurus mexicanus. Classification (NCBI taxonomy): domain Eukaryota; kingdom Metazoa; phylum Chordata; class Aves; order Passeriformes; family Furnariidae; genus Sclerurus; species Sclerurus mexicanus. Next base: position 275,722 of record VWZF01000016.1, on the reverse strand, counting down.
CAACACTGCAGTGGAGAACAAGGTGGTGTGACCCTTTAATGAAGCCACCAGGAGCCTTACCCCTACCCTCCTAGACGGTGCCATTTGAGCAGATCTGAGCTACTCAGACTGAAAGTCATCTTTGCTTTTCACGTGTTCATTGCTCATTCAACAAAACAAATAAAAACCAGAGAGCATTCAGAAGCACATCCAAGGTTAACCAACTCGTCAATTCACAATATCTAAAATTAAAAGTAGGGACAGGGAACCCTAATGCTAAGAAATTAATTGATCCTTCCACAAAATGGAAGCCTATTACTGGAAGGTTACTTCCTAGTCCACAAATACTCAAGTGTTAAATCCAAAATAAAAAGACAAAGAATTACTAATTTCTGGGGTTTTTTTTCTTCATGACAACTATAAAACATCACATAACAATATTTAAATCAAGTACTTACAGGGTCTCTCAGCTCTTCATTGTCTCGAGCTGATGTTCGAGGTATTTTCACCGGAATTTCATCTCCACATTCAGTGTCTGAAGCATTTGGAGACTCTGCTAAATCAAGTAACTCATCTCTCTTGTGACCTCTGAACCTTATTTTGTCCAACTTCTTTAGCATGTTCAGCACTGCACTTTTCTGCTTTACCTTAACATGACGGTTGGAGTCTCTGCAAGATAAAGACATCAAGAGTATTTTAGAAAGTTTGTATAAATCTAAATACTGACATTCTTATCACTAACTACTCCTAACCATCTTTCAAGGGCCTTCCTGCCACTGCAGGAAAAACATGCTGCAGCTTAGTTTTTTACCAGCCATTTTTTCCACAGTGTAACAAATGCATTATTTGTTTTTCAGTAGTTGATGATCTACTGTCTTCCCAGACTATCATGGCCTTTTTCTCCTGGCTATTTTTAAAGCAAGTCAGCATAGGCACAAGGTAATAACCCACACTCCAAAGAAAGATCAGTAAGTCAGTTCCTAACAGGGTCCCTGAAACAAAAAAAGTTTAGCTGGTAAGTCCACAGTCTTAAACTTGTGATGCTTCTAATCAAAGACATGAGAATCCACTAAGCTTCACAAGCAGTCTTTAAATTCCCAGACAAACTGAAGCAAAAGAGTAGGATGCTATGATATCTCCCTACTGCTTCAGGCTAAGGAAACAAAGTAGCACAGTTTACTGAAGAAAGCTACTAGACAGATTCATGCACAAGATCCCACCAAAAACTAGAGATTGTTGAAACAGACCATAAACCACATCCAAATGCACTGCCAAAATCCTTAAAATTACCACAACTGACAATCTTCTATATCCCCTCTAGATTTTTATTACTCTCTTTGAGGTGTAAAGGAGAACTACTTTATTAGTGATGTTTTCACAATTTTTTAGAACTAATAGCATGACTAAAACTTCACTGTAAGAGAAACCGCATAGCCAGTACTTTTGCAGAATATGTAGGTGCCATGGCATCCAGAGGAATAAGAAATATGCAGGACATTCCACTTCCAGTGACAGTATTTGACATGAGCAATTCTTAAATTCTACATCATAAATTGTACTGGAAGAAGCATTTTGCTTTTTAAGAGACAATAGAAGAAATCTTAATGTATGTATGTAAACTCAACTTAATGGTAGCTTTCCAAGACTGCGTAGTTTCTGATTTAAACCAGACCTGCCAAACTGATCACATTCAATGAATCACACTCCATACTAAATGCCCCAAGCTCCATCTTAAAAAAACAAACAAACAAACAAACAAAACCCCACAACAACCAACAGTTTCTTAATTCTGCCACTCCAGCGAGTTATGCTCTGGCCATTTATAACAAACCAGCCACAATATTCTCTCCTACAAACTGTTTCTCAGCTCACAGAGTTCCATTTGGAGAACAATGCAATGCTCTAGCAAATGGATTTTTAAAAATTTTGAGGCACTTGTTCCTGTTACTACACTTTTGTCCTCTATGGTGAACACTACCATCCTCTTCATTAGAAGCCATGCTTAGCTTCATGGCACATAATCCCAGGCACTGGTGTGAGATGAAAAAGCAAAGGTAGATTCAGACACACTCCAGGAGTACAAATAAAGAGCAAAATAGAAGAGCCTTTTGCTACAACAGGCTTTGCACCTGAGGCAGTTCTCACCTCCTGACACAAACCTCTTTTCAACAGAGCTCTTCAACTTTCCCTGTGAATTCTCCACTTAGCCTAACACTTTAGCAGTGACTATTCACACCACGTTCAAACTGGATTGTTCCCTCAAAATCTGCCTGAGCTTGCACCTCTGGCAAGGTTTATTAGCACCCTTCAATTAAATACAGAAGTTCTAAACTAATACAAATCCCCTACAGTATAGCTGGCAAAAAAAAAGCCACAAAATTCTTCATTTATCAGAGATGCTTAAAGTTGCAGTCCTATGTTTAATCTATCACTTAAAGAGATTCACTTGTGGTAACTCACACCAAGGTTATTTTCTATGAACAGCTTTCTTTGAAGTTCTTTTGCTTGGCAAAGCTAAGTTTAAAATAGAAACACTTCTTGCTCATTCATTGACTATTTGATGAAGAAACTTGTCAGCTATCACATCCAGAAATATCTCTAGCCCCTACTATTAATAGCAACCAGGGAACAAATGGTCTGAGGGAAGTTTAAACCTCTGATAAGCACCCGCACAATTGTATTGCTCTCCCTCCCATTGCAATGCTCTCCATCTATGTTCAACCAGTTTTACACACTGTGTAAGAGACTTACACCAAAGCAGTTGTGAACCAAACTCCATCATCCACACTGTCACTGCTACAGACACAGCCACACAAAGAAATAATATAGCATGGTACAGTGTTATTGCTTTTCTGGCTGGCACCCATCAGCCAAGGACAAGTATGCAGCCCATGCCTTCTCTATCCCTCTTAAGGATGGAGCAGTTACTCAAGGCTGCAGATGAGCACTGTCCTGGATAGAATCAGGAGTCCTTGGCATTCTCCTGTTAAAACCACATTTATCCACCGCTCCCCAAAGACCAGAGCTGGAACTGGGCATCTTTTTATAGCCTGGCATATAGAGAACTTCAATGGATGTTTCAAGATCTGAATTCAGTTTTCTTTCCCCTTATTGCAGATTCACATTCACTTATCACACAAAATAAATGAGAAGCATCAAAAACATCAAAAGCGTCAAATCTTGAGACAGAGCAATCTCCAGTCCTTCCCATCAAGCTTTGAATGAAGAACAAAAAATCTATGAGGCCAGTGAAAAGACCCATTGGCATAACTGTCTGGGATGAACACTATTTGGGAACTTGAAATCCTACGCTCCAGTCTCATCCTAGAATAGTTCATGCATTTCAGCCCTAGATCACAAAATAATCCGGCCAACAGATTATCCATGAACACATTTATGGTATTTTTTTACTCGCAAAACTGAGGTACTTACCCTTATGCGTTGCCACCCTGCCTTTTAAAAAGGCAAACCTTTCTTTAAATCACTCCACTGAATGGAGTCAGCTTAATTCTGAGGTTAGCAAAACAGAGATGTCATGAGGGTCAATATTTTTAAAGGATTATTCAGTGAATTGATCATTAAAAGAGGAAATAGCAAAGATTCACATTCCAAGGCATTTTTACAGTACTTTAAGTACACAAAGCTGTTATACAAAAATATCTTCTCAGTTAAAATTTCAAAATAATAAGATCATTTTGTCTAAAAATTGCTTTGTATGTACCAGGTTCCCAAATTACTTACAGTTACATTACATGAACCTAAGCAAAAACCTAAGCTTGCCAACAGGCTCCTATAGAAACTCATTATCTGGCCTCCAGCCAAATGCTGAATCTAAGATGGGCTTTTTATGTCAGCAGCCTGTTCTTGCAAATAGCAACTTTTTTTTAGATAAAGATCAATAAATATGGTGACATTTCAGCAATTTCAGGCTCCCTGGGAAAAAAGATTCTTGGAGATTCTGTATTCCAAGTGACTTGAGTCAAATTTAGATAAGCTTGAGGAAGCTTTTGTAAAATAAAAGACCAGAATCTGATTTAGAATTAGATTTACTGTAAAATATAGTAACTAAATATCAAAACACTTGCTTCACCATCATAGCTATTCATCTATCACCTTCTCCCATCTACCCAGCCTTGACTCATTCCTACCCTAACACCCATTCTGGACTCAGCTGGTTCAGCTCTAAGTTCCAGACTGTCTCCAGTAACTCCCCATCTCCACATCATCAAAATGACCAGGCAGTTTTGCACATGTGGGTCTGCCTTTGCACTCTGAACTCCACATCTCCCTCTGCTTTCAAACTAACCATTAATAAATATTAAAAAATTCTAATAAAAATACAAGTATTTTAACTCCACGTGTTGTAAACACTGTCACTTCCCAACACTGTGATACACATGACAATAATTGCTCTCACTACCATACAAGAAACAAGGTATAAATGAGACTAAAGACTGGCCTCATGCTTGCAAATCAACTTCAGCAAAATAAAATCCAATCCATCCTCCCCAGTCAAGTTTATTTCTGCATACAAACACCCTATCATCAAAGACCTTCCCCACATTCGATGCTACAACAGAAGTGCTGCAGAGCAGAGTCAGGCAGGCGCTGACTCTGCAAAACTGATTTACATCCAACTTTGTGGCACCTCATCCAGATCTAATAATAGTAGCAGGTCCTCAATCATAATATAGTATGGATATCTTACATTAACATGCTTACAAACAAGGCTGTTCAGGCACCCAGATTTTTAAGAAAGAAGCTTTTTCTCCTGTTTTTCTAGTAGAGGTCAACCAGCAAAATCAAACAACTGAAGTCCCAAACCATAAAATAAAAAACTAGGCAACAGTTCATATATACATGGCTTGATTAGTGAAAAAGGTCTGCACTTTCTACACTTAAAAAAAAGCCTAAACTAAAATAATCTTTAAAGATATTTTTATTTGCCATTAATATCTAGTTGCTAAACCAAATCCTTCAAGCCTGAAGTTTTGTTCCTTTTACCGAGGGCCAAGGAAGAGATGACTTTATTTGGACTTAATATGTAAACCCTCAATTAACTCCCAAATAACTGTTAGACTGTGAATACATCAAGACCTGAAAACTCAAACCAACATACACACATTCCAAATTTATACTAAGAACAGAAAAATCAAGTTTTCCCAAACTTACACATAAAAACCATGTGGAGATCTGCAACTGCTTTTTCTGCCTATATTTACAGAGCCATTTCAGTAAGGAGACAACGAGCTTCCATGGAATGCCAAGAGCCATCCTGCCTGTGCAGCCTGGAAGGACTCAGTTATGAAGCTTGTTCCTATGGACAACCCCACTACCCCTTTGAGCCACTGCTCCGCCAGGCTCTATTATTGCATGAACATGGAAGAGGTTGGGATGCAGAAGGAATGAGGGAACTCAGGAAAGGGCTGTACCCAGTGTACCACTACTGTCTGAAATCTGCCTTAACTCACCCTACTCTCAAACCATAGTGGCTCGTGGGTTTTGGTTTTCTGTTGTTGCATTAATTTTCACACGTGAATACAACGGATCAGAGCATGTGGCCTGGTAGACCAGGCAGAGATTGAACAGCTGAATCTTCATGTGCACTTTGATAAGGATCTCTGCTTCACAACACAGGGTTGAGTTTTCCTTAGCTGTTGACAAAATGCCACACAAAGTCAAACAGCATTGCCCCAGCAAGTGTCACTCTGGAGCCTGGGGGAAACACAAACAACAAAAAACCCACTAAAACATCATGGATGGATCTCATCCCAGGTCAAAAAGGCCCTACAAGACTATGACACATTACAGTAGCCCTCAAAGCGCCCATGTTCTTTTTGCTAGAAAAACAGCTTTTCAGAAAGCTGAAGATGACACTGCAAATCTAACACATCCCTAGTTCTCCTCTTTACATCCCATCTCCTTCGTATTCTCCTTTCAATGTGAAAATATCTTTCTGCAGAAGTCCAAAGTAAGAGCCTTGGTATCCAAGAAAAGCCAGGCTTTGTGTGGACAAACAAATACATAGCTGTCAACACCAGGATGTTTTGGTCTTATCATGAGGGAAAGGTGCCCAAATTGAGGCAGTGGAAAGTATCAGGATTACATTAGGTACTCACTACTTCTACACTGAAATGCTCCTGCATACTATCCTAGGAGTTGACAGGAGAGCAGGAACTCAAGAAGACACACCCGATCCATCCACATACCCACTGATACTGAAAACAAAGTTTGGCGTGTTTTTTTCTGGACATGTCTAACTAAAACTGGAAGCCGCAGTGAGTACATCTAAGCCTACAACACATTAACAGTCCAGCTCTATAAACTGCACTGTGAAAAAAGTTCCCTCTTGCTACATGGTTTTTTCTCCCCAATTTCTCATTTTTTAATGAACAGAATCTCAAGTCACTGTCTGAACATTTTGTACTTATTAATATTTAAGAAACTAACCAGAGAAAGATCAACTGGCTGCACTTGAGAGCTCCTTGTCTGCTCAGCTTTTCACAGAATCACAAAATGGGTCAGATTGGAAGAGACCACAGTGGATCATCTGGTCTAACCTCCCTGCTCAAGCATGGTTACCCTAGAGCTCAGGACAAAGGAAGAAAAGCACACTTTTCTTCCCCTGTGCACACATTTCTCCCAAACTGCTCTCCAGAAGGCTCACATCTGTGAAGAAAGCCAAACCTTACTCACAGCATCTCTTCTTGAGCAACAGGAAGCGGTTTTGTAAAGGTGAAGTTGATACTTTACAAGAAAACTTTACAGTAAGCTCAACTCAACAAGTTGTTCAGCACACAGAAGGGACACAAACCTCACTCAACACAGCCCGTTCATGAACGGTGCCCACATGAGACTGAGATCACCCAGGAAAATGCAACATTTTAAGTTCTCTGTATAGAATGATGTCATCATTTCTTAATGGAAAATAAGATACAGCAATACTTTGGACCAAACATCCACTGGATGGGCCAAGACCAGTTTACAAACACTCTCTGAAGGTCACAAGCATTGTGCAAGTGCCCTCAATATCTGATGTCAATAAACACAAACAAATCTTCAGAGCTGAGCTCTCCCCACATTCAACACAACAGGTTCATCCTGAAATATTAGTCACTGCCCCAGCGTCACAGTCTGGTAAAGTCTTCTTCCAGTGACATTACTTGTGGCTCAAGAACAAACTGCTTTCTGGTTTTGAGTAACACCTACCTAAAGCTCCTTTCAGCGTCTGGAGGCCTTAGGACTCTAGGGGCAGGCTAGACAAGATAGGGATAGACTAGGGGGATAGATTCTGCTGGGTTTTTTTTCCCAGGAGAGATGAAGTTATTAGTTAGGCTACTTATGGAGAAACATTACACTTAATAATTTAGGTTCTTCTGTCCATTAATTTTAAAGATATTTGAACAAAAGGGGGAAAAAAATCCCACCAGAATCACTTCCTCCGCATTCCTCTGCTGGCAGAAGCAACATTCAAGTAACATAGGTTGGGAACCAGTAGGAAGTCATGCTTTGGTGTTGCAAGGCTTAATTAGATGCAGCTATTAATTAAGGATCAACTCTGAAACAATGGAAATTGTCCACTGACTGGGGGAGGGGGGGATGAAGAAAAAAGTGGAAAGCTTTGCAACATTTGCTATGATACAACACAGGCAATGGAGACAGAAGTTCAACATACCGATCTCGACTGCCACTGGTGAGGTTGTCACAGCAACCATAATGCAGCTTCATGAATATGCATTACGCTAAAATCTATTTTTTTTCCCCAAAAGAGATTATTGTGTCATTCAGCTCACAACATGATGCTGCCTGGGAGACAAATCGGGGTTGCACAATAAAAGTGACTTGTCTTCAAAACCTTCAGCTCAGCTGCTGCAAACAGAAGGGGTTAGGGGAAGAGGGGTGACACAGAACATGGTAGCATGGGGCTGTAGGGCTCTCTTCTGTATCTGCCTCAGATAGAGGGCACTTCTGACATATTTGGCAAACATTTAAAGACAGGCACTCTCAAAATGAGCTGCTCAGTCCCTGTGAAGTTGCAGACCTGTGCAAAGCATCAGCCTTAATCCCTCAAGCCCCTGCGGACCAGCCCTTCAGTCAGCCAGAGGCAGTGGCCCCAGTGACCCTCCTACAGAAGGATGGTGAAAGGGGAACCGCTACTCAGTACCCAAGCCAGCTGAAACTGGGGGCCTTGGCTTGACAACCACTGGAAAATTGCAGGTGGAGTGGCTCACAAAAAAACGCCAAACCACGCACGTACCTATCCAGGTCGCACACCACTGTGTCAGAAACAAAGGGCAGTAAGTGTTTCCACAAGTAGCTGTGGGAGTTGTACTTCTTCCTCCAGGCCCCACTTCAGGTAACACCTCTTCCACAAACACACCCTACACACCTCTGTCTCTCATTTCTCTGTCATCATGAAGTGTAACATTAGCAAGCTTTGTTACATTAATTCATCTGTAAATTGGAAATTTTAACTCCCAAAACAGGAAGATAAAGCTAATTTTTCCTCAAGACACCTGTGTGGGAGAAAATAAAAGTGAACCATTGATTATGTCATCAGAAGAGCCATACCAAAAACCCTGCATGAAAAAGACTTTGCCTGCAGAGAAGGGGGGAGCCACCAGATCAAGTCATGGCAGATATCCTGTGAAAGCAGTAGCATGTCATTATAGTAATAAAAGCCTATCGAAGTGGAGGTGAGCCCGTCCCTTCCTGGTCACCCACTGGGTCCTCCTTTTTCTGCCCTCATCCCCCCTGCTGTGTACCCATCCCAACCCCAGAGGAGCCCAGCCAAGCCTAAAGCCCACTTGATCACAGGCTGACACCAAAGGGAGCAACCCCATTCATTTCTGCCACAGCCTTTATGTCACTTGACCACTCATGCAGTTTATCAGCTCACTGCTGATGCAACTAATTTTTGTTTTTGTTTTCTGGCAAGGTCAGTCTAATCAGAGCAGACAACAACACAGTCTCACTCAGGGTGGCACAAGCTATTAGAGCTGTCATGACTTCCACACAGAAAATGTTTGTGGTAGCGGGCAGAGGGAGAAAGCATCCTTTTACAGCAGCCATCTCCACTTAAATGATGTTAAATGACTGCAAAGTCTCTCCCTAAAGACATTGTTTATAAAACTGCCATAAGATACATTTCAGAAATTGGACACCAGAGCTTCAGTCTACTCTGAAGGACAGGGGAAGAGTTTGTCACAGCTTGGCATTGACAAAAAGTTTTTTCTGCTTTCTTGCTCTGAATTTTGTCTACTAGTCAGGGTAGAGCTGAGGGTGAAGACAGAAATATGAACATCACCAGCTCAGCAAGAGCCTCTGCATACAAGAAGGTTCAGGCAGCTCAGGTCTGGATGGGCTTCAAACAGGTAAAAAGCTGGGACACGGAGTGCTGCCCTAAGCAAGCATCACAATTCTGCCTATAAAAGAAGAGACAAAAGGGTGAAAGATGGGAGAGAAGGATGGGACACAACTAACATAGGGTAAGATGATCCCAGAGGTCTTTTCCAACGTAGTTGATTCTGTGAGGATTAGGCTATCACTGCAGTTATCTCCTCTTCCACTGGTCAAATTGAAAATGTAGGAAACCTAACTTGACACAGCATTCAGAATAAAACTGGCCTTTTACTATCTACTTTAAAATAAATATTTAAAGTCAGAAGAACATATACTGACATGGAACATCTTATTCAGACTAATAAGTTTATTACAGAAGATAATCACTAACTCTTTAAAAAGTAAAAAGCATGAGCCATCCCAGCCAAGTTTTAATTCTATTCCATCAAGTCAGAAAAGGGCAAGTTACTGAGACCTGTTTGATGCTGAGTCTTGCATAACCTCAACTGCATGTTCATCATCTTCAAATGGTAACTACAGACAAATCAGAGAACGAAGGTACGGCTAAGAAAAGAAGACACTGTGGAAATGAGTCATAATCCAGGCTTAGAAAAAGGCACTTTGAGAACAGCCTTCCAAGGTCTACACAGAATGGCTTAGACAGAGCAGGTATTTCTTTGAAAGGACTCTCAGAAGAAGGTAAGTACTCATCTGCTCAGGGTGTCTGATCGTAACTCACTCAGCAACCTCTGAAAACAGAACAAAAGTATATAGCATTGCTGAGTTTTGAAGAATGACTGTGCCTTCTTTTTTGTTCGTCGTGTTTAAAAACAAAGAGGTACCCATTTGAAGCAGGACACAGGTCACAACTAATGACTGCAGCCTGACTAATCTCTGTTGTGAGTCTACCTCCACTGAACAGAGCTGACAGAAGCCTGTCCCAGCCCTCACCAACACCAGCACCTCACAAAGGTAGCTTGCACATTTGAGTAACACTTCCCATGTTGGTGCCAAGCTCACTGTGCAATATGGTTTCACTGACGGCAAGACCATACAGAAGGAATTACTCGAGCTATGCAAAGACCATAGATTTACAACTGGTGTGTTACATGTGCAATGATAAAATGAACTCCCACACCTTTATGTTCACTAAGCAATCACATGGCAAGGTTCATACTCCCCAAATCGTTCAGCTATCAGGGCACCTCACTGAGAAAAAGACTAACAACCAGTTAGACAGCATGATCTATTTTTAGGTCTATTTTTGAGGGCTTCCCTCAGTTTAGGGAGACAATTTAGCAGAAGCCAGCATTAGAACTTCGTGAGTATCCAGTTAACATGAAACCATCCACATGCAAGTTTTCAGGGGAAGATTTCCAGGATGCAGTGATTTTATGTATGACACTTTGTAACTCACATCTGCAAGTTTTAACTATTCTACTGCTGATCTGAGAATTTGTTAAGCCTCTGCAATACCTATATTGCAAAAAAAATTGTTTCATATATACTGACTAAAAAAGTCAGACACGGTTGAGGAAAGGAACTGAGTATTTCACCAAACACTACTAGCTCTCCAATTGCCATGCAGTCACAAAAATAATTCTAATGAATTAGAGTGTTTTAACTTCTCTGCTAGTGGTAAGTTCAACATTACTGTTCCAGGAAGAAGTACAAAGATACAGCTAGCACATGCCAATTACAATCACAATTATAATGCAGAAATATACTGGCCTTGAGCTTACAAAGAATGTATACAATACCCAAATCACATATACTTCCATGCAAGAAGCAGAGCTGCTGCTCATTCTGTTCCTTCTTTTTTCCCCAACAAAAACCTGAAAACGCTTTTGAAGTTGGTGCTCAGGCATAGAAGAAAGGGCAGGGGGAAAAAAAGAAAATCAACATTCTGTGGATTATGCAAGTTTGCAGTGTTCTACTACTCATCATGTCAACTTCTAAATGAGGGGGTATGAAATATTGCGTAAAAACTTCCATAAATAACTTGTAAAAGGATGCTGCACTATACACAAAGAAGGGAGTTATAGGAGTAAGTTAAATGAAGGAATAACAGAGAAATGGAAAGTTCCATACAGTAGGTCTGGCTTCAGGCATCAGCTTAATTTCTGGCACTGTCTGTACTACACAGCTGCTTGTAAAAGCCGTGTAAACTATTCCTTGAAATCTTATCACAGAGTAAAAAACTCAAGGTCAAGTTCCCACCAGACTGACAGAAACATGAACAGCAGATCTGCAGCAAAGCAGCGCTCTGGAAAAGCCTCCTTCGTCCTTCCTACCCACACAGCTTGTCAAAAAATGAGTGAGATATTTTACTCCATGTAGAAGAGTTTGGAAATAGCAGAAGTTGTGTGCCACAGCCAAGCACCAAACTTGGCCTCTAAGTATCACAGATCCCTCCTCTATTTCTTGAGAGTGCAACCCTTTGCATAAGTTCGACTGTACTGTTGATGCATTTGCTATAAAAAGAACTAAATCCCTGTACCCGAAAGACAGTTTTGATATCTGAACTGCAATTACTTGTTTAAATAATTAACACAGTGAAATGGTAGGATCTGGATTGAAAGGCCCTGCTGTTCAAGGCAATCTCCCTTACAGGAGCAAACCTCTGTGCTCTCACATTTCAAACTGCATCATTCCCACAGTAGGCAGAATGTTTGCTCTTAGTCCCCATGCTTACAATAGTAGTAATCCTAAATCTGAAGAGAAAAAAACAAACACCAAAACAAATCTCAAGCTGGTATAGCCACACCAGGCAGCAGAGTGTACAATTTGGTGAGAAACTAAAGAAGCCCTCAGAAATATAATCACAATCCTGAAAGTTAACCCTTTTGTTCAGCAAACTGCTCGGATATTCTGCCTTAAGTCCCAATCTCTCCTTTCACATGTTGATTTTAACATGCTTTGGACAGCAAAACTCAGTGGAAATCTTTGCTATTAAATCTGATTCTTCCAAGAAGAGTGTGTAGTGTGGGCATTTCCACCATGCTCTTTCCCAATAACCTCTGTACAAAACATCGACTGCTGTAAATTTTGGTGATACAGCTGTTTCAAGTAGAGCACTGAAGACAGATGTGAGTTCAGCCCAAGAAAAGGCTGCCAAACATGCTTTGCAGTAGTTACAGTTAAAATAGGCAACTGGTGAAGTATAAAGGTGAGGCTGAGCAGAGTCCATCCCCTCACCCCACGAGCAGATACAGATGGGGACAACTGCACGTCAGGAAGTTGAATAATCTCAGAAAGAATAATGGAGTCTGTTAGTCAGACATTTGTAGGGAAATATATGGGAGGGAAACTTATTAAAAAAAAAAAAGGACATTATTCCAGTTAAATTTTCCATGCATTCTTGTGTTTTCTCCCACATTTTATTAGTTTACAAAACCAATTTTATTTTGCAAACAAAACCCAAATAACTCATCATTCAGGACACTCAACACTGCTGCAAATGAGCTCTGGCCAGCAATCGAAACCCACTCACCATCACACACAGGGCAGCTCAGCTTTCCACCTTCAGCAGCTCAGTACACATGGCTGCATGGATGGCTGACGGAGGAATGGAAAGAAATACGGAGATTTGTATCCACATTCTATGAGCTGTTTTAGGGCTTGCTAAAAGAATGGAGTCGAGGAAAACTAAAGAAAAAATTCCCTAATTTTAAGAAAATACAGAAATTACGCATTACATAAATTTGTAAAGAAGATACAAAAGCCCCTTACTAAAAAGCAAACCAGCCAGCTGAGGCTATTACCATAAGTTTGCCCAGTTCTTCCTAATTTGGTCATATTTGTAAAAAACTAACATTTTGATAGTGTTTGTTATATCCTATTGCCTCATAACTGCAGATGACAAAAAGTTATGCAGAGGAGTTAACAACTACATTTCTGAAGCTGCTTGAAACAACTGGAACAAGATTATCTTAGAGCAAGTCGTTAAATAAAGTAGGGCATGTTAACAAACCCCGCTCCCGTCCTCCGCCAAGGCGAAGCCTGCTGTTGGCATCATCACCAAAGTAAAGACGTGTCCTAAGTGGCCTTTCTCCCAAGAGAAGTTAACCCCTCTCTTGACAGAGCCTTATTAGTAGGGTTTCCACCATGTTTCAACATGAATTGCACTGGACACATGGTAAAGGAAAAAAAACCCCTCTGCCAGTTTGGTTTTTTTTACCCCAAACATGGGGTAATCTATGAATCCAATGGTCTTTGCACTTCATGGATCAGCTCTTTGGTTTACTAACCAAGCCTGTACAAGCACTCTGATTTACCATGCTTTTTACGTGCTCTATTAAAAAAAAGAAAAAAAAAGGCATTTTCTTGTCTCAAAATGTTGCAAACGCCACCAAGCCTGTCAGGCAGCTAAGATAATCCAAACTCAATGACAGCAAATAGCAACCTGGCACATGGCTGAGCCTTGAGACTCAAAATAGATTTAAATTAATACAAAGATAGCAGGAGAGAGTTTAGTAACAAAGTCAAGAAACCAAGGGAGAAGAAATAAGGTTGTATCAGTCATCATTTCAATCAGACTAAACAAGTTAAAAGCCAGCTACTGGATGGCATTTACATCTGCCTCTAAGGCTGGGATGAGGGCCAGAATTACACTACTTGAGCTGACTTATTTATGCCATGCTGACACTTCAGTTGGCAAAGATAAAGGTCCAAAGGTCAAAGTACTTAAAGGCAGAGAGCCATGTACATGCACGGTATCTTTCCAAGCAGTTACGGTTGGGATGGAGAAGGAAGGAGCAGGGAGCCTTAGTCCTTGAACACATTCACCTGCCACCATAAAAAAAATCACTTCAGCTGTGCCCATTTCAAAGCTTCCTATGTTCACAAAGGAGATGTCTGGAGAGATCCCACCTTTCTTCATTCAGCCACTCCTAAGAAATGGTGTGTTTTTCCAAGCCAAAGCCAGAGAGAAGCCAGTGGTGCCTCATGGAAAAACTCAGCGGCCATGTCACCAGCTGAAGTCCAGAGACCACCCACAGACATCCAAAAGACCTCACGAAAACTCCCTAAAGAATCTGGGGGAAGGAGTATACATGAAGGCAGAGAGCAACATTTTTGTTACTTCTGTCAGTTTCTTAACTAGGATTTCTTCCAGCTCTTATTCCCAAATACTTCAATAATGTTCATATATTTAAATCTTGGAATTTTAAAACCTAAACCACAGATTTCACTTTTCAAGAAGGATCCTAAAAGTTTAATTACCAGTCAGGCTCAGATTCTGGTTTCAGGATATCAAGCATTTTGTTTACGCTACAGAAATGCTTTAACAGATACAGTCTCTCAAAGTCATGGAAACTTGGAATTCCAAGACCTTTTGCATTAACATCAGAAGCATGCTGAAGACTGCAGAATACGATGGAACCACCAGCTAGCACTGAACTCCCACTAACCTCTGATTTGCTTACGTAATTGGCATTTAAGTTAAAACAAAAGAAAAAAGAAAAAATATACAATATTATTCTTGAATATTTTAGAGATTTCAAGAGCTAAAAGTGCCCAAAAGCAAACTACATAGCAACAAATTTGGTGAAGGAAAAAAAAAACCAAAAACCAAACAAAACAAGAAAGATGACATCTTTGGATCTCTTTGTTGTAGGCATCTGGAGCCTTCATCCAGTTGCAGATCTAAACAGGCTAACTAAATTTGGCTGGCTGTAAACAGGAGTCTGTTCTAAGTACGACCTAAGTCATGGAAGTTGACTTGACAAGAAACAGGGACAGGCTGTCTTCTGAGTGACAAGAAAAACTGTAAATACACAATGAAAGGATAGTTCCTCTCCTACCCATACTTCTGGTAAACCCTTCTATTTATTGGACAATACAAAAGCTTCAGAAACTAAACAGCAGTTAATCAAGGACTGTTCTGGCTTTTAATTGCTGCACTCAACCCTCATGTCCCACAGCATACCAAGGGCATCAGGCTTTTCAAGAGACATATTGCAACAGGCAGAATAAAAACCACTCCCTACTAAAACCTCTCCTTCCGAAGAGGCAGCCACACAACCCAGAGACATGCAAACAAGTTTTGCTGAACTAGAAGATGGTTTTCCAGTAAGTGGGAAGGTTTGTGAGTGCCCAGGAGTCAAAACAGACAATGGAATCAGAAAGCTGGTCTGATTTGTGTATAATCAACGATAAGAACTTTGACCAAGAGCTCACACATATACAGAAAAAAAAGTCTTAGGATTTGGTATATCATTAACAAGGCTACAGAAAAGGTCAGACCACTTCATATTGGCATTCTTACACAAGGGTGCATACTGGACAATATTCACATTGCTAGTTGTGACTGCACTTTGTGAAAGAACTTTAGGAGTTGAATCTATTACTTAGTCTTCATATAAAAAGAAGTTATTTCAAATTATTATCCACTTGTAAGAAAGAAAATCTGCATGTTTGTAGCTGATCTACATCAGGAGCTGGCGTCTGGCACTTCCTCCATGGTTCAGAAACATCAGTGATGCATCTGCTTCCTAAACAGTTTCTCATCTCCCATTTCACATAATGAGTAATCTGTGGTCAGGCAATCATCTTCAAGGTCCAACCACTTCTTAGTGTTTCCTGTAAGTATATATGTCTTTAACTGACTTTTCTTCTGACTTTTACAAGAATGCAGTATTAACTTCATAGCAATTAGATCACTGAATTTAAAAAAGCTCTAGAAAACACCCAGTCTATGCAACTACCAACACTTGGCTCTCCTGAAGTCTTAGTAAAGAGAAGTGAAGAAAGCAAATCTCCATCTTTAAAGACACTCTTTTTGGTGTCAGTCCACAAAGTGTTTGCAAAACCCATCTAACACATTGTTCAACAGTTAAATATGCATATGAAATTTTTTGTTAAATGAGTGAGGTCTAATGCATTTTCGTGTTAGTTCTCAGATATGATGAACTTCAAGCCAGCTGAGAAGTCTTCTTCAGAATAAAATAAACAGATGTAGTTTGCTTCAGACAATAAGAAATATAAACTGCATGGAAAGATTTTCCATGATTTAACAAAGACAATAAATTGTCACCAACAGCAGACTAATGAGTCACAGGCAACAGCTTAGTATTTCAAGCTTAAGAAAAAAAATTATGCAATTTCAAAGTATTACTAACAAAAGACAAAATGAATTTTGAATACATCCCATAGTCTCAAACCAGGATAGCCATATGCATTCATGTGAAATCTGAAGCAGACATTAGACACAGCCAGGCTTGCATTCCAGCAGGAAAACTAGACTGAAAAAGCCAGTCATGGTTTTTTATTCAAAAAGCATATACTGTCCCTGCTTTGCTTTAACAGACGACTGCAAGGGCCAGAGAGCTTCACCGGGCAAATTCAAACTGCCAAGCAAAGTGAGCTCCACATTGGTCCTCTAAAATATTCCAAGAAATGGTATTTGTGCGTCATTTGTTTTCAATGTGTTGTCATAGAGGGATAAATGATCCAGCATCAGAGGGAATCTTTCTTGGCAGAGCCCTCAAACTGGGGAATGGCTGTCACTGCACGAAACAGGAAAGAAGTATCTTTACAAAAAGTGTATTTGCTGTAATAATATTTCCTAATATAGTTTTCTGGGGAAATCAGAACTATCCCACTCTTGGCTGGTTATTCCCATAACTGAAAGTAAAAAGAAGAGCTGTTGAATGCAGTCCCATAAGCAACTCCACTGGGAAGGGAAAGCAAAGTCTTTCAAAACAGGCTGAGACCTTTTCATAAGCATCAAAAACTTTTGTATTCAGAACATTTCTTTCAAACAGAACAGTGTTAGCTTCAGACAATCTAGAACAGATCACAGTCCTCATTTCTGCAGTGTTTTTCAAACCCTTGACGTTAGTTTTAATTACTGCAAGTTTCCAGGAAGCTTTTACATCTGAAGAAAATCTTGCAAGCACAGAACGCTGTAGCAGCTGGCAGTTCTCTTAAAAGATCAACATGTCCAACCACACTCTTCATGACCTGTTGGGAAGGACATTCCTTGCTGCACAATTGCAGGTGATCCCACAGAACTGCTGAGACCACGCAGGTTTTTACATAAATCCAAACCGCACTACGTTTTCATGCAAAAAGTGATCTCGGATACTCTAAGGTACTTTTAGGGTTGTTTTGTAGCCTTTAAAAGGAGTATGAAGATAGTGGATAAAAGCACTGCAGAAGCAAAGTAGTATAAAGTTAATCTAACTGGAATAACACCTACAAGTGGTTTAGTGCTTTGAAAAGTCAGACTACATAAAGAATATATTTATACGGATTGTGTGTTTTCCTACTCCTTCCAGTGACACGATCCTTGCAGGGAGATGCAAGAGTTGTCTACGGAGCTGGTTTTTACTGTTATCTGATGACTGCTGTCCAAAGTCATCCTAACATTAGTCCCATGAGGATGCTTTGGACATTTTGCTGCTCTCAGGTTCCACACTTCACAGTTATCTTTGCTCCATGCAAACAGGATAGCAGTTGCTGGGAATCAAACCTCTCAGCTACACGCAGCAAGAAGGAGCAGCCAGGATCTTCAAGAGTGATATACGCAGACAACTCCTTCAGCATTATTCCCAGTCTCACAAGGGAGAAGGTGAGCAACAGGAAAGACAAAGTGAGCCCCTAACACAAAAATATGTTCAGAGACAGGATCACAGATTACAGATCATCTTGCAGCTTTATTTGAATCAGGCAGCCAAAGTCACTTTCAATGAGGGCCATATAACTGCAAGGAACTTCACAGAGAATTTCATCTTTGGGTGCTTAACATGTTATTTTTTTTCCTGTTGCAATAGCTGTGCATCTTACAAAATGCTCAGAGCCCAGGCTACTGTTCCCTTCGCTTCCAGAATGGGATTATAGATATTTTCAGACTGGTCTCTTCTCTACTACTCTGATCTCTAAGGCTCAAACTGGACATGCCACTCTCTCCAGACAACCCACTAAGCATAAACTCACCCAATTTCTGGCAACATGCTACTCCTGGAACAAAACCTGATAAAAGTAGTGATCCAAAATCTACTACTGGTAGTGATCCCACTACTACAAAACTGTCTAGGGAAGCAGCTTGTACCCAAAGCACAAAACTATACAGCTCCCTGGGCTCTGAACTGGAGCAAATTACAGTAAATTACAGGGTTTAGACACCCTCATCACTCCTAACATAACTAGGTGGGGCACTGAAGCTGTACAACTACAGACATCACCTGGCTCCACCAAAAGCAAGTGGAAAAAAAGATATCCTCATCAGGCTTATAAGGCAGCAGCATGGACTACGCATGGCCTTCAAATCACTTTTTATGGCTGTGACACTGCTTTGAAACTGCTGATGGTTAAAAAACCACTCATCTCTCTGCAGTACTACTATGCTTCCCCAGGAATTACAACATGCAGTTAACCTTGAGAAGTGCCGCAAGTTATTTTAGGGCACAATTACTGTGCACACCTGGGAATGCAGAGAAGAGATCCAGAGAGAAGGAAAGAAAAACATGCAAATCATTTCCCAAATGTAGAAGGAATGTGGCACTTCAAGTAGTAAAATACATGGTGAGAGGCTGGAGGACTTTTTTCTGAAGGTACCTCTAGAACTAAAATTCCCTGAGTCTTTTTTTTCATAAACATTTCTAACTTGAAGAAGCCACTCTTCAAAATTTAAGCTAATGATAAACT
This sequence comes from Sclerurus mexicanus, assembly GCA_013396755.1. Classification (NCBI taxonomy): domain Eukaryota; kingdom Metazoa; phylum Chordata; class Aves; order Passeriformes; family Furnariidae; genus Sclerurus; species Sclerurus mexicanus. The sequence goes on along the minus strand of VWZF01000016.1, from coordinate 256,750 downwards.
CCAGGCTATGAATTAAACCCTGCTTGGAGCATCTAAGGATGCTTGTGTATCCCACATTGAAAAACCTGGTACTAATTCTCAGTCACTGAGAATTGTTTGGTTCCCAAACCAGTGAATTTGATGTGTTCTGCAGGCACATAACTGTAACCTGATAATTGAAATGAATATTGAAGGAACAAGTGGCTTTTACAACACGGTAAAATGCCAAGTATTAGTTACGCCAGATACTAATACAAACTGCTGATAGTCCTGTCAAGAGGTCTGATAAGACAGTTTTAGCAGCTGGAAACTAATTGAACTCAGTCACTAATTGCACACATTAGGCCAGCATGAAGTGTATGGTTTTGTTCTTTCTAATTAAGGTAAGTACAGACCTCTCACGTTGTGCAGTTACTTTTGCAGAGGTACTATGAACATTTGAAAGGTGCCTATTAACCGCTGTTTTTTTATATAGACAAGGCAAGAAACTGCCAGGTCCTTTTTCCACACAATTTTGCCATATTTTGTAAGAACCTTCAAAAAACATCTTAACTACACATACTTACATACACAAGAGGGGACATTCAACAGTCGAGAAATGAGTGTCCTCTGTGACAGAATTTGGTGCAAAACCCAAGGATAAAATTACATTTTGTGCTTTATGCCTTTTTCTTGTTCTCCTCTCTCCCTCCTGTCCATGACCAGTGTCAGCAGCATTACAATAACAGCTTTATTCTTCACCTGAAAGTGTTGACCTAAAAATAAAAACCCTGTGTTGCTCTAAAAATAAACCCCCTATTTACAAATTCTGTATTTAACATGAACTACAGAATTACCCATATAGGCAGACAAAACAGAAGTGGTAAAATAAGGAAGCATCCAAACATCACTTGGTTTAGTCTACAGACAGATGCTCACCTTCAGGCACGTCACAAGGGAAACACAGCAATGCAGAAAGTGCCCACGGAGCAGGTACGTCAGTCCCAACGGAGTGCGCGGGAACGCCGCTGGAGAACCAAACCAGCCCACAGCAAGGATGTGCCCTCACAAACGTAAGCAAGCATTCACTGTAAGCTGCAGCAAGCTCTGTTTCAGACAGCAGTCTGTGTCAACACACCACAAAAACACATGTCCCCATGTGACTCAGCATCCAATGATTATGCTTATTAGGCATGTGTAGCCAGCAAACCTAGTCATAAATCCCTTAATCACAGGTCAAAAGAGTTGTCAAAGCCTGTGCTGATGGGATCAGGAAAACGCAGAAATGTTTGGGGCTTTTAAACAAGGAACATCAGCTCCCACAAAAGAGAAAAGTACTCAAGAGAAGATGCATCAGGGATTTACAGCACCAAAGCGGCCTCTTGGACCTGCATTCTAAAAAAAACATACACAAGCAATTTACTTTAGAAGTTTCGTATTTTTAAAGCATACTGGAAAATGTGAGGCCACAGCTGGAGTAATATGTTCAGTTCTGGGGCTCCCCGTACAAGAGATACATTAACATACTGGAGAAAGTCTAGCAAAAGGATCAGAACATCTCTCCCGTGAGGAGAGGCTGAGAGAGCTGGGACTGGTCAGCCGAGAGAAGAGAAGGCTCAAGGGAAGATCTTAGAAATGTATATAAACACGTGAAGGGAGGGTGCAGAAAGGACAGAGCTGGGCTCTCCTCGGTGGTGCCCAGTGACAGCAGCAGAGGTAATGGACACAAACTCAAACACAGGAAGCTCCCTCTGAACATCAGGAAACACTTTTTCACTGTGGGGGTGACTGAGCACTGGCACAGGCTGCGCAGGGAGGTTGTAGAGTCTCCATCCTTGGAGATACTCAAAAACCATTGGAACCTGTCCCTGGGCAACCTGCTTTAGGTGGTTCTGCTTGAGCAGAGGGTTGGACCAGGTACCTCCAGAGGTCCCTTCCAACCTCAAACATTCTGTGATTCTGTGTAATAAAAAGATGAGTTTTCTTCAGCTACTGACGAGAGACCTAGAACAAGTTTTAAAAGAATGCATCAAACTTCCTACATATCTAGAACAGATCAAGTGTTCTTCACAGACCTTCACAAAAAACTTTCTACATTAACTTGGGATTTGTAGGAAGCCGCAACTAAATGGAATTTCAGTTTCTATTGAGATGCAGATGTAGCGTTTAAACTCAGAGATAATTTTAAGTATTCTCAAGGTTTAGAAAATATTACCAGTGAGGTTTTTCCCTCATTAACCCAAGCAAATATTAAACACATATGGAGATGGAAGAAGCACATAGAAAGGATTTTTCAAATGCAACTGAACAAGTTGAGAATCTTTACCTTCCATTATTCCTAGAAGCAAAAAACCTGCATTTTCAATCATTCAAGCACCTCTGAAAATCTGATCTTATAGGCCACAGAATTAAATTTACTGCTACCAGAGTATGCACCAGGAAAAAGGACTGGGTGGTAAAGAGAGAAGGGAAAACCTAGCAAGAGCACTGCCAGCCAAAAATACAGTATTTCTGGCTTGCATCTGGTAACTGCTCTTTCAGCGTAGTCAAGGCAAGATTTATTGTGCAAACAAAATCGTACTATTAAGGTGAAGAAACAACATCCAGAACTCACTCTCTGTGAAGATTACAGAGCCTGTTAATATTTATGAAGTCTGAAGTAGCTTCAAAGACTCCTTACTTCATTTTCTTATGTCACAAAGAAAAGCAGCACTAACTCATTAAATTTCAAGGTGAGTTCACCACTTAACTGTTTTAGTAAATCCTAATCTCCTAGAAAAAGGTGTAACTTCCTTGTTGTGTGTGCGTGCTCCAGAGCGATGACAAAGGCCAAAAGATGCAAAGAGAAAACCTGCATTTGTTCAGAAACTTGAAAGACCAAAGCATGTAAAACTGCCAAGCACCCAACACTATGGCCAAACCACTACATTTGATATCCATACTTCTGTGCACAGATTACTTCATGGATTAACCTGCCAGGTTAAGGGCAGTGGGCAAAGAGAGAACCTGTTTTGAAAGACCCTGATTAAGCACTTACTGTCAGAAGCTTTCCCTCTCATCAAACTCTGTGTCATAAAAATAACCCATTAGAGAAAGTGATCTCTCCTCCTAGCATGGAAGCTGCCATGCAGAGATTACTTAGCTGAGAAAAATCTATGTAGGAAAGAAATAGAGACAGTGTTACAGGATGAAGGTAGAAAATTGTGTACTTTATTTGGGCCTAACACAATCAAGCTTGGACAAGAGAGTCTCCAATTCGAGATGGCAGAATTCTCTGTGCGTAATACTGGAGCATTTTGGTAATAGCCAGGGCTTTGGAGAATTCAAAGCTAGAGAGTATTGCAGCTAAGCCCGAAAAATACTGGGGGTAAGGAAAGGGAGGAAGAGCCTGTGACCAGCCATTGAACTGCTGCATAGCTTTCACCCAAAAAATTCAGTGAGGTATACGTGGCCCTTGACTCAAGCATTCCTGAACACTTTTTATTATTCAGACCTATAAAAACCAAAACATCAGGAAATGTGATCTCCTTACATAAAAAATATTCACCATAAAACTGCTAATGGGACCATTAGCTATACACAGACTTGTATCTTCAAGAATCTCTACGGGTTTGGTGATGATGCAGCCAAAATACAAAATATGACTTTTCAGCAGACAAAATGAGGGTCTTTGTTATTCTTCCAAGAGATCTGTCATTGCTTTCAGGGTTAAACAGTTAATGCTTCTCCCTAGCTTTTAAGTCTCTGCATCAAGGATTGAACTCAAGTATTAGAATGATTCTGAAGACACACCACATATATGTAGTATCCTGTGTATCTACTTCATATGTATCCACAATGTTACATACCCCAGCTGTATATCTGACCTTTAACAGCAGCACTAATCACTTGTCAGACACTGTAAAGGTTCCCTTACCAAAATAAAATAAACCACCTGGGGTTTTTCCCCAGTTTTCAAACAATACTGAATCTCTTTGGCATGCAATACTGCCTCAGCCATTCACTCTTATAATGAACTTCTGTTCCTATAAGCTTTGAACATCACACACTGGGAAAAGAAAGCATAGGACCAAGGGACAGCTTCTGCATCTGTTACCTGCTGTAAATCACTGGGAATTAGTTTCCAGCCTGAAACACAGCAGGGCTGCCAGTCAGCCCCGATTTTGCCTCCTCAGTCGTGATCTCCCTTCTACCAGTCTCTCTGACACCCAGTCCCACAGAAGAGCAGAGTCAGGACAGCCTTTTCCCAGCTGCTGCCCTTAATTCCTCCCGCCCCCACAGGCACTGACGTCAGGTCACCAGGCCATGGTGATGCTCACAAGGCTTCAGGCAGGAGGTCAAAGCCTGAGTGATACCTTCACCCGGAGCAGAAGCCATACCATGCCAAGGAGCGGCACACATACAACAGCAGGCTACCCCACATCACTTGGCAGCCACCCCTGACCCAGGATATGCTTAGCAGATCAGGTCTCAATAGTGCCACAGCTAAACGAGAAAAAAAATAAACCAAACTCATCAGTCTAATACTTTAGCTCAAGTTAGTCTCACCTACTACCAAACAAAACCAACTCCAAAAGCTTACCTGCAGAGCTGGAAGCACAACATGGCTCATTTTCAGTTCACTCTGGCATCTCAGCCCCAAACCACCTTTATTAGGGCAGAGGGACGAGCAAAAAATTCTTGTGGCCACCACATGAAAAACAGTGAAACATAACTTGGGCTTTCATGGAATTTTGCACAATTTGGTGCCATAAACCCACCAACGTTACATTTTTTCCATTTCAGAGCTAGTAGCTTAAATGTCAGTTTTAGGAGAACACAGACTAGGACTGAAAAAAGCCCTCCTTTTTTGAATAACTAGATATGGTATTTGATAACTAAATATGGCATTAAAAATAGTTAAGCTCACACTTCTGATTCTAGGAATGAAGCTACTTATCACATGTTAAAAGCTAAGGTAGGATACCGTCAGGTAACATAAGTGCACAGGGACCTGGGAGACCAACTTTATTAAATATTTCCTCTCCGCACCCACATCTCAACCACCACTGGAAATGTGATACCCGAGAACTTGTCCATCATTCATTCCACATTCACACAAGCTTAACAGTACCACAGCTACTCAATCTGAAACTCCGCAGCAAAGAAGCATCATGTAAAAACATGACAAAAAGCTGTCATTACCCATTTGCCCCATACGTTCATTTAAACCCAGCAAAGACCCACAGAAGCAGGCAGAAGGCACACCCATCGACCTGACTGTAAACCAGCCATTTACCGCGGCTCTGCCATTCTCTCAGTCTCCTGGAAAGTAAGCTTTCCAGCAGCTTTTCACTCGTCCGACTCCTCCAACACTCCCGTGCCTCATTTGCTCCACATCAAGATGCATCAGACACTGCACGCTCTGTGGAATCGCTACGTTGCTAGATGCTATTTAACAGGAACATGTGGCTAGCCCCTAACTCGGCTGGGCTCTGCTACCGCTCAGGAAGCAAACCTCACAACAGAACCCGCGTTCCCAGCTCTTACTGCCAAATCGGATGCCGCGCAGCTGCCACCCGGGCCGGGGGCGCCGGGAGGCGAAGGAGGGGACGGCGCAGCCCGCACCACCTCCCCCTCGCCAAGGGGGATCCCCGCTGGCAGCTGGAGGGAAGGAACACCGCCGTGCCCGGAGCCGGCGGCACCGCGGGCGCGGGGACCAGCAGCCACCGCAGGTCCCCGAGACGGCAGCGGGGCAGCCCAGCGAGGTCGGGCTCACAGGGGTGTGCACAACAGGGATGCGATGTGACCTTTACCGGGCTCGCCGCCGCCCCACCGCTGCGTTCGCCACGGCCGGTGTGCCCCCGCCTGTGCCCGCAGCCCAGGGCAGCTGCTCCGTGCCGGACGGGGCGCCAGGAGGACGGGAGGGCCGCTCCTCCGCCCGGGAAGCGGGGCAGCCGGGCACTCCCCGCGCCCACGGGGACGGTGTCCCGTCCCCCGCGG